>JARQOC010000003.1:492563716-492595325 GCA_033576535.1 Allobates femoralis
AAACCCCAAACAGGCACAATTTTAAAAAACATTCAACAGTTAACAAAGTGTTTAAAAAGGCGAACAGGGTGTAGACATGTTAACCTTTGAAAAACCAGCTAAGAAGCTATGTAAGAATTTGTAAAAAAAGGCCCAAAGGGAAATTTGGGTGGGTGCTGTGTCCCCCAATTAGAGGCTAAGAAAAAAAGGATTTTACGGTGAGTACACAAAAATCTCCTTTTCTCCTTCGCCTTTTGGGGGGACAAGACCTTTGGGACGCCCCAAAGCAGTCCCTGGGGGGGAAAAAGCTATGGAACTAGTAATGCTGAAACAGTCCAGCAAAGGACTCTGTCCCTACAGGCTTTTCTGTGTTGCCTGGGGGACACGCCCTACACGGGGCCCGCATCGGCCAAAAAGACTGATTGCGCATTTTTAGTGGCTTTTAGACGTATGTGGTCAAAAAACCAGCTAGCTGCCGCACACAGTAATTTTGTGCAAAACATCTGGTCCCGGGTTAGGCCCGAAGATCCCCACGCCCGCCAGTGAATGTGCCCTGACAACGGCAGGAAGGTGAAGGTTGTCGAGAGATAAGCGTCTTAGACGGTTGATCGAATTTACGTAACTAGATTTAGCCTGGAGGCAAAGTCTTTTTTTTTTGGCCCTTTGAAAAAAAAGTAATAGAAAATCTCATTTTTAAAAAGGGGGGGAACTGTGTTGGACACACATTTATATAATGGGGCCCCTTGAAGAGGTCCTTCATATGCAGCGCCTTCTGACCCAATGGCCTGGAAAAGGGGCCCCCGGGTGGCCAAGGGGTTACTTTCATGTAGGCGAAAAAGGAATTTGCCATTGGAAAAAAAGATGGAAGATAAGGAAAGGGTGATTTACCTGAAAGCACTTCAAACTCCTCTACTTCTTGGAAAGAAGTAATTGCCACTAAAAAAAAAACACCCTTGTTTGTGGGAGCCTGTTAAGGGAGATACTCCCATGAAACTGAAATGTTTTTTTGTTTTTTTTTTATTTTTCTTTTTTTGTATAGTCTAGCCGTGAGGACAAGATTTAGGTCCCACGGGTGCAGTGGTACGTTGCATGGAGAAGATAATTAGCAGACCCCTCGATAGACGGATGTCCTGAGGTATGGTTGCTAAACGTTCCTGGAAGAGAGTGGAAGGGCTGAAAACCTGCCCCTTGAGAGAACCTAAAGACAGGCCTGAGTCTATGCCTGATTTAAGTAACCTGAGTATTCCTGATAGAGAATAGGGACAAGGAGAATGGGTAGCCATGCACCCAGCAACCCAAATAACGTTCTTCCATGTGCGACGGCATATGTTTGATGAGACCGGTTCCCTCACTCTGACCACGCTCAGTAAAAAAATTCAAAGAAAACCCATCTGGGTTAAGGTCCGGGTCTCAAATGCCACGCCATCAAATCAGAGATGAAAAACTCGACGGTAGACCAGGTCTTGGCACAGTAGATCTGTACTGTCTGGTTGAACGGCCTGACAACCGCCATGGCACAGCTACGTTGAGTGGGATTTCGGAAGTGAATCCAGTCCTGAACTGGTGTGTGTGCTTCAAATAACTGTGGGTAAAGAAAAAACTGGCACCTTGGCCTTGAGGGGCGATACCATGAGGTCCACATCCGGGATTGTCTAATGCTGGTAGAATCGTGAAGCAACATGAGGGTTGGAGACCCATTCTCGAGAAAACCGTCCTTTGTGGCTGGCGGCTGAAGGAATCCCGAGTATAGTTGCCTAGACCGGTACAAAAACCGCCTGAACGCACTGAAATCATGTATTCCATCCAGCTACGTGCCTGATGAATATCATCATGTCGGAGACTGCGGTTTCCGCCGCAGAGATTGACAACTGTCCCAGTCATGGCCAATTTAACTGTGTAGGGATGTACCAGGTATCTGAAGGCCGTCCGTGCTATGTCAATTTCCACGAATCTCCCGCAGAGTGCTGGACATTCTCGAAACTGGGCGAGATCATGCGCCCTGTTGTCCTGTGATGGGTTATACCATTCCCTATCCTGAGGGCTCGCGGTAGTAGTCAGAACCCTTCAGCATGTTGGAATGAAAAAACGTCCCTGCGGGAGAGAGGGAGTGGGCAGAACCACCGGTGGTGAGTCCACCTGGTTAAACACGACAGGTGACAAACAGGTCCTGTCCATGAACAAGGGAACCTGCCTCTATTGCTGCCATCCTGTTGTCTACGCCCTGCCTGGCAGGGCTTAAGTACAGAGAAACCTGAAGGAAGGGGGTGCGGACTCCCGGCCGCAGGCCAGAATTCCTGTTCTGTGGAAGGTTGATCACTGATGTGATATTTTGAACTGTTGGAACAATATCGGAATTGTGGAGGTTGGATAAGCCTCCTAACTCCTTGTAGTGTCTACCTTGTTGGGCACGCTGTGTTCCACAGTCCGTGAGAATCGGTGCCCTGATAAGCCCTGGGTCCGGTACATAAAGAAAACAACCCCCTTTGAGTAAAGGGTGGTCCTGACGTCCTCCCCGACTCTAGTTATGACGACGTAGTCAACTTGAACGGGCATGCCACCTTTAGTAGTGTTCTCTTAAGATTGTCAAACTGAGGAACCTGTGGCTAGGAATTGTAATAGGAATATGCCGGTAGGCGTCCTGTATGTATGCACGCACGGATACTGCGCGATTCTTGAAGTTAATGTGGAGTGGTGATTTCATTCGGATGGTTTTCGATCCAGCACGGATTGAGCTGTACCGTCCTGTGTGTGGGCCACCGATAGGATGGACTAGAATCTTTAGAAAACGTTTCTCGCTTGATACTGGTACAGGGACTCCAGAAATGAGGATAAACTCCACTATGAGGAACTGCTAATGAATTACGAAGGGACCGGCATACGGTACCTACGGCGGATAACGGGCCATCCTGGTTTGTACTGTGGGAGGGAAAGCTAGTGCCTCCCCTGGCATCTGAGTTTAACCTGTTCAGCTGTTGACCAAACAGGTGCCCGCAGAGATATGGAATACCTGTGAAGGACTCCTTAGAGATAGCGGCCATTTTTCCCTTTCCACAACCGGAGGGTACGTCTAATGGGAATGGCATTGGCGGCTGCGACTGCTGCGCAGTTAGCAGCATGTAGGTGTCGCGCTGGGAGTGGGGAAGACACCCAGCGTAGGATAACGACGGGGGGGGGGGGAATCAGGAGTCCCTAATGCTAAGGGCACAAGAAGGAGACGGTGACCCCTAGACTTCCTAGAGCTGACCCTGTCTGCCCTAACGTCCCTATACAGTCTCCTCAACTGTCGCCGACCACGAACCTCGTCCCTCTCTGATCCTAGATCTATCCTATCTAAGGATCAGATGGAGAGGTTCACTAGACCCCTCCACTATCAACTAAAGACAAACACCAGGGAAGACAGACATTTGGGAAAAGGAAACACTTATCTGACAGCAGAACACAGCAACCTCCACAATCTCAGCTTCTGCTGGAGCAAGGATAAAGTGTGCACAAGGAACTATCACCTGCACCAAGGAAGGGTAATGAACCTCCTTATAAAGGTGGAAGGAGTCTGCTGGGTCCTAGTGACCTACAACATTGGTGGATAAAACCAGACCGAGCGCAAGACCTCCACAGCCGTCTCCCCATAATGGAGAGATCTCATCACACCTTCTCTCCATCAACACAGAAGGTAAATGCCCCTGAAAGAGACGGACCATCCTCCACCATTATGGCTGATGGGCCAAACGCTGGGATCGTCTGCGCGTGGCCTCCACCCTGTCATCCGTGCCACCCGTGACAGTAGGGCTGCATGCATCAGGTAGAAAGTTATAGAAGCGAGTGGAGCAGTCTGGGCCGCCAGAGTAGGATCGGCGGACGAGACATTTATTTAGTGTGATCAAATCACTAATGCCTTGAAAGCTAGCACGGCTTCGACAGAAGTGAATCCAGGTGCAAGAGAAGGCCTTGACGCTGTAAAAACTGATCTGGTCAGTTGGATAGCCAGACGGTCAGGTGCCTCTTCAACCGAGAGGTTGTTAGACCAGGTGGATTGTAGCAATTCCGCACAGTTTTGCTAGAAGAGCTTGATGGCCTGCCTCGATCACCTACGCTGGCCATGTACGGCGTCTGGAGACCAGGGCTCTCTCTGAGACTCTAGCCCCCCGACGGTTGCCGAGCTTTTCCTTAGGTAACTGCAGCAGGTAGTTCCCTGAGAGTTGCAGCAAGGAGGAAGCGCCACTGCTTTCCCTGACGCTGGACTCCAGCTGCACGGCATGTGTCCTGAGGACTGCAGTGGGGGAGAGGCACTGCTGTACCCGTTAGCAACATGGTAGCGACCTCTTGCTATGCTCTCATTTCATAGCTGCTGAGAGCCCCAGCGGTATGCTGTGGGTCCCGAACACTGCAGCAGGAGGAGAAAATGCTAACCTCCTGACCGTGGCCTTATCGGTACCGTACGGAGCTGCAGCGAGAGAAGCACGCTGATCCTCTGCTATGTGCGATAGGGAGGAAGCGTGTGAAGCTGCAGTAGGGAATAGGACCAATGAACCTCTGGTTATCATGTGCAGCCGGGAGGAAACGTGTGGGGCTGCAGCAGGGAGGGAGCCCTGCTTGGCTTCGCTGCCCCGTGTGCACTTTGTGAAAACTATAAGTTCATCCACACAGTATCCCACTGAGCCACCTCATGTACCGCACTGTCCGCCACTACTTGTGTGGGGGCTGCAGGGGAGTCTTTATTGATGTTATTGGGCTACTAGCTCTGTATTAGGGCTTGTATGCACTCTTTTTACCCCAGCACTCTGCAAAGGTGCTCCTGGCTCCGTATGAGGGCTTTATTGATCCCTCACAGCATAGGTCCACTCCTGCCCTCAGTCACTCAATGGCCACCGCTGGATGCAGGTGGCCCTCCTTACACATAATGGTCATGGCTCATGCAGTCGGCCTCCATATACTGGCCGCCGCTGTATGCCGCCATTATCTGTGGGGGGAGGACATGGGGGGGAGGGTGAGTGAGATGCCTGGCAAAATGCGCGCCAGAGAAGCCGTCCCGCCCCTTGTGCAGCTCTAGGCCACCCCCTCCATGATGTGTCCTCTGGGGGGCGGAGCGTGCAGGGAAATAGAAACTCCGTGCCCTGCATGCTCTGCTCTGCCCCCTGTCTGAAGATGACCGTGTCATCCGCGTCATCCGGGGGCAGGCCAGGGGCGGGAAAAGAGGCGGCGGCTTCGCGCTAGGCTGAAGCCGCGGCCTCAAGTAAAAACAGATGCTGCAAATGACAGCAGGCCGGCGCGGATGTCCGGTCCGGGACCGCAACGGATCTGGACCCGGCTGGACCCCTGGGGCTGAGGCCACATGAGTGCTTGCCCAGCGCAGCCCGCCATCAGGGGCACCCATAGGACTGGGTCCCCTGGAAGTGCGGTCTAGAGTGGCAGCCCCCATCAGGAGAACTCAGTCGAACTGTGTCTCCTGGAGTCCAGACACTGTGCTGGCTCTGTAGGGAGCCCAGCAAACTGGTGCTCCTACTAACAGCATGGGCCCCTGCCCCATCAGGAGAAAACAGCGAAGGCTGATCTCCTGGGGTGCCTGTCTGCCATAGATGCTGCAGCAGAATTGTATCCCCCATTAGGAGAACCTAGAGAAACCGGGTCTTTCAGATTCCAGGGTTCGGCTGAATTGCATCCCCCATTAGGGGGCCGCAGGCAGAACTGGGGCCCTGGGGTATCCCTCAGAGACACTCAGCTAGGCTGAGGCTCCTGGAGTGAGCTGCGGCAGCTGCAGTGCAGACATGCCTGTGTCCATCAGAAATCCGTATGTGGATTGCGCCAGTGCACCATGATAGTGACCTACCTGCGCTGTCTCAACCTAAAAAGCCCCGAAGGGGTGATTAGGGAGGGATGCTGCTGTCCACCATCAGCGGGCTGCTGTGTAACCTCAACTTCAACCCAGGGTCTCCAACAGTGGGGAGCTGGGGAAGGGGGGGCCGTCGTCTCGACCTCAACCAGGCACCCCCAACAGTGGTGGGCCGAGGAGGGAGCGGCATGTTGGGGGAAAAAGTCGACCTCAACCAGGCGCCCCCAACAGTGGGGGGCCGAGGAGGGACCATGCCGGGAGTCTCGTCAGAGACCCACTTTTCTTCTTCTTGAAATCAAAAACTGGAGAAGCACTTCCTGCTCCAGGGGTGTATAACTGCAGAGGAGGAGCCACTTAACTCTTTTGCAGATTCTGCCTAGTGTCGCCTCCTAGCGGACAGCAGCATAACACCCACGGTCTGTGTCCCCCAATGAGGCGAAGGAGAAAAAACAAGACAAAAAAACAAGCCCTCATACGTCTATGTAGATGGAAAAGTAAAGAAGTTCTAGTTGGTGAGGAAAAATGGAAAAGAGCAAAAATGGTGAACTGGCCATAAAGGGAAGGGGTTAATGCATATAAACCCACCCTCACACAATACATATATATACACAGCATACACACAGCTTCACACAATATATACACAGCCTCACTCAATATATATATATATATATACACACACACACACACACACACACAATCTCCTGCCCTCTGGCTTCTTCTTAAATGCCCACACGACTCCAATCTATCCGAAACTCTGCTATCTGACTAATCCACCTGTTCCCCCACTACTCACCAGCCTCTCCTCTCTTTTTTTTTAACCAGGTAATATTTATTGTTTTATCCAGATAAACAAACATTGTAAATAGCATGACAATGCCAATAAAATAAAACATAACCCTTGACAAACCATACCCCCTCCCCTTCCCACCCCCTCCCAAGGCGATCCCATTCTCCCTCCGGCAGCCAGACATCGGAAAATACAGAAACATGAAAAATAACATTCAAGAATCAAGCACGAGTCACCTTTTGAGTAAATCACTACAAATCAGGAGAGGCCAGTCCTGGGGAATCCAGCCAGCCACTCCAAATATTAGAGAAAACCCTCTCCTTCCCTCGCTTGGAGTAAATGGCTTTCTCCCTGCGAACAGTGAGATTAATCCTGTTTATATATTCCCTACGGGAAGGGGATCGATCAGATATCCAATACAGAGCGATCAGCTTACGAGCAATAAAGAGCATTCTGGCAATTGCTAGCAAAGAGAAGTCGTCACCATATAGTGGTTCAGTACACCCCAGTACACAGATGAGTGGGTCTGATGGAACACTCTGTCCCATAGCTGAGTGAATGATATTAAACACTTTGTTCCAGAAAATGCGTATAATTGGGCATGTCCATAGCATATGGAGAGTATCAGCATCTTCCATCTGGCACTTGGGGCAAGTAGAATCTGGCCGCATCCCCCTATCAAAGAGCCACTTAGGGGTCCGGTAGACCCTATAAATAACGTAAAGCTGCGAGAGACGCGCAGGTTCACTGAGGGATAAATTAGGAACATTCTGCAAAATTGAATCCCACTGATCATCCGTAATAATCCCCAACTGCGACTCCCACTTACTCCTAGAGACCATTGGGTGTTTAGACAATATCACAGTGAGAAGGCAGTCATAGATAAAGGAAATCAGTCCTTTACAGGTCGACAAAGAGCCAAGAATATTAACCACCATGTCCTGTTGTATCACAATACATGACATACGCTGTTGGGCATTAAAAGCATGTCGTAGCTGTAGGTACTGAAAAAACATTGAGTGTTGTAGCGCGAATTCCGCCCGCAGTTCCTCAAAGGTTTTCAGCACTCCAGCTCTCAACAGCTGTGCCATCCACCAAATGCCAATCCTTCTCCACTGTGCAAAGCCTTTGAGTGACTGCAGCTCCGGGAGCCTATGGTTATCCCATATGGGGGTATATCGTGTGTATGCTGTGACACCTCTAATGCTCTTCACCTTCTCCCAAACCTTTACCATAAGAAGTAGTGTCGGGCTTCTCGCCCCGACGGCCCGCAGTCTATCAGCCTCCAGGTGTGAGAGCAGTGATCCTCGGCCCACCAGGAACTCCACAATCCTACCCACTGAGTCAGCCGGGCTCATTTCAGCGCCCCGTGCGAGGTGCTGGCACTGGGATGCCAGATAATAAATCCAGGGATTCGGCAGTGCCAATCCACCTTCGTCCTTAGGCTTTTGGAGATGTTCTAGTTTAATACGTGCCTGACCACCCTGCCAAATAAAGTCTCGAAAGATAGCATTTATTCTATAAAATCTGTTTTGGGGGAGCCAGACCGGAGCATTATGCAGGATATATAATAGCTGGGGCATAATAACCATCTTCAATAGGTTAACTCTGCCCACCACCGAGAGGCGCAGTTTAGCCCATGCACGGGTCTTCTGTTTGAGCTTGAGCAACAAGGGTGCCAGGTTAAGACGTTCAAAGTCTCCCAGTTTGGTTGAAACGATTCCCAAGTATTTAAATACCGATACAACCGGCATTGCAGTAGCTACGGCTACTTCAGAATCTAAAGGCAGCAAGGATGACTTGTCCCAGTTAATGACCAATCCTGACAGACGGCCAAAATCAGCCAGTAATGACATGGTTCTAGATAAGGATTCATCAGGGTTGGCCAGAAACAGAAGCAAGTCGTCGGCATATAATGCTAGCTTTTCCATATGAGTCCCATATTTAAATCCCACAATTTCAGGGTCGCCGCGTATCTTGGCGGCCAGTGGTTCTATCGCCAGTGCGAATAGCAGTGGCGACAGAGGGCAGCCCTGTCTCGTGCCACGACCAAGATTGAAGCGCCCGGAGATCTGTCCGTTAGCCCGCACCATAGCACACGGTGAAGTATAAAGGAGTCGGATCCAGGCTATGAAGCCAGGGCCAAATCCCATGCGCTCAAGTATTAACCACAGGTAGGGCCATTCAACGCTATCAAAAGCTTTAGCGGCGTCCAGAGACAGGACTACCCTCCGCCCCACATTCTCCGCACCCACCTGTATATTTAAAAATAACCGCCGTATATTGATAGAAGTAGATTTGTTTGGCATAAAACCCGTCTGATCTGGGTGAATTAAGTGTTCGATAACAGTTGCCAATCTAATAGCCAAGACTTTGGCAAGAAGTTTGGTATCTACCGGCAACAAAGAAATGGGTCTGTAAGAGTCTGGGAGCGTCGGGTCCTTATCTTTTTTCGGAATGACAGTGATGATGGCCTCCCGCATGGAAGGTGGCAGGGAGCCAGCCATCAGGCTCTCTCGACAAGTGTCCAAAAGGACTGGAAGTAACACCTCCTTATATTTTTTGAAAATTTCCACAGGAAGACCATCAGCACCAGGTGCCTTCCCATTAGACATAGTTCCCAGCGCCCCTTCCAGCTCATCAAGAGTAATAGGCTCTTCCAGACGGTTCATTAAATCGCGCGGCAGCGATGGCAACTCCGCCCCAGTCAAGAATGCCTCCAGCTCAACAGATCCCGCAGAATAACGGGAGGAGTAAAGCTCCTGATAGAACCGCTTAAGGATAGAGACAACATCAGCTGCACTGCACGACACAACACCATCTGGATTGCGCAAATGGGGGATAAAAGATGAGTCACGTTGTGCAGAAGTGATCACGGATAGCAAGTGACCAACTCTCTCAGCGCTCTCGAAGCACTGCGTAGACTGAAACATACGTTTCTGATCTGCTTTACGCATAGTGTACTCGGTGGCCTGTTCCTGAGCCCGTTTCAGCCTCGACCTAGTATCAGGGGTAGATTGGATCGACAAAGCAGTTTCAGCCTCTTCAAGCTCACGAATGACCACGAGTTCACCAGACTTAGATAACGCCTTAACCTTGGCAATTTCCCTTGTGCACATACCCCTCAGATAGGCCTTAAGAGTATCCCACACCACTCCCGCGGGGGCAGAGCCATCATTAAACTGCAAAAACTCGTTTAGTTCGGTTCCAAATCTCTCCTCCTTATCTATCAATTGTAGCCAATAAGGGTTCAACCTCCAAGTCGCGCATCACACCCAACCCGGGTCATCCCACCGGAGAAGGACACTCAGGGGAGAATGATCAGAAACCGTTCTGGGCAAATAGGAAACCTCAGAGACCAGGTCCTGCATAAAGCGATCCCCCAGGGCCATGTCAATGCGCGACAGGGAAGAGAAGGTGGAGGAGAAGCACGAGTAAAGATAAACTTCAGGGTGTCTGCTTCTCCACAAATCAATCAGCGCCACTTCCCGCAGCAAAACTCCAAATGGAGTAGCATTACCCTCCGGTCTGGCAGGGGTCCGCGAACTCTTGTCCCAGTGTGAGTCAGCAATATTATTAAAGTCCCCCACAATTATAAATGGGACATTGGGGTAGTCTCCCACAATGGTGAGTATCTTATGAATAAGTCCACTATGAAATGGTGGCGGGATATAAACAGAAATTAGCAATAATATTTTAGTGAATAGCCGACAGTGCAGGACCACGTAGCGACCCTCATCATCAACTCGTGTACCCAAACATTCAAAGTGCGCATTACTGTGTATCAGCATACTAACTCCGCGAGAGTATTCAGAATACGTAGAGTGGAAACCTACCCTAACCCAGCGTTTATTAAGGACACCCAAGGTCTCAGGAGTAAGATGGGTCTCTTGCAAACAGATCACAGTGGGCTTCTGCGCTAAGATCGAGCTGAACACAGCCTGTCTCTTGACTGGGGATTTCAGGCCACGGATGTTCCAACTCACAATCCGTATTTCACCCATGATCAAATAACAACACACATATAACCAGTCCCTGGCTACGTTTCAGGATCCGGGATCGTCTTCTAACCCATACCCCCCCGCCCCCTTCCCCACTCCCTACCCCACTACTAAAAAAGGAAACTGAAAACAAAAAACCAAACAAACAGTCCAAGGGCGATGTTAGCCCCGTTTCACAATAAAGTGGGCGCTTCAGTTCCATAGCGCCATCCGCGCAAAAAATAAACATGAGTGTCAGTCCCAACGACCTGGATCCGCTAGGGAAAATAGGAATACTCCAAAGACGAGACAATTAAATGCAACAATAACAAAATGCGGCATCAGTCGGAGAAGTATAGTAGGAGGGAAGAAAAGTAAGGAAGAAGGAAATAGGAGAGAGTGAGAGAAAAGGCCATAGAGAGCACAGGGAGAAAACAAAGGAGCAGGTAGGTGAAAAAAAAAAAAAAAAAAAAAAAAAAGGGGGGAGGAAAAAAAGGGGGGGGGGGGAGAAAGGAGGGGAGGAGAGCATAAAGGGGAGGGAGAAAAAACCAAAGAAAGAGAAAAGAGGGGGAGGAGGAAGGGAGGAAGGGGGGGGAAGGAAGAAAGAAGCCAAAAATGCCAACAGTAATCATCACATTAGAGCAAAACCTATTTAGCGGACGGCCGCCTCCATGGCCAGACCAGGGCAATCAAGAAAGAGAAAGAATCCGAGACAATACACTCTCAGTCAGCAGAATCTCGGTCGGCTTCCCTGCGCAACCGTAGCTCATTACGATCCAACCAGTCCATGGCATCTTGGGCTTCGAAGAAAAAATGTGATTTATCATCAGCCAGAATCTTCAATTTAGCAGGGAAGAAAACAGAATATTTGACTCCCAGTTCCCGGAGACGAGCCTTCACCGGGGCGAACTTGGCCCTCCGCCACTGGACTTCTGGGGAGTAGTCCGGATAAAATGAGACTCTGGCTCCATTAATGAGAACATCCTGATGATCTCTGGAGTAGTTGAGGATAATATCACGGTCTCTGTAGTGGAGTAGTTTTGCAAGGACAGTCCTAGGCTGGTGCCCCGGGGGAGGGGGCTGAGCAGGGACCCTGTGCGCTCGTTCAATGGCATAGAGACGAGTCAGACGATCAGCACCAATTATCTCCTTGATCCATGACTCAAAAAACAAAGTAGGGTTCCCTTTTTCGTATCTCTCAGGCACACCTACTATGCGAACGTTATTACGGCGCGATCTATTTTCTAGATCATCCGTCTTAGCATGTACCATCTGGAATTCCTTCTTAACTTCAGAGTGAAACTTGACAGAGGGTGCCAGCTGCATCTCCACTTTAGACACTCTTTTCTCCAATTCTCTGGTCTGTCCCTTCGTCTCATGTAAATCATGCCGTACAGTTTGGACAGTCTCTTGCAGGTGACCTAGTTGAGTCAGTACATGTGATATTGATGATCCACACTGAAGCACAGCCCGAAAAAACGTCTTTAATAGTAGGTTCAGCTGGTGTTTGTAGGGCTAGAGCCGCCAGCATGTCATTATTTTGTGCCAGCACAGCTCCCCAGCTGCCCTGGGCCTCCTGCTCCTCCGGAGTCTGAACACACACATCTGCACCTCCCCCATCTCTCCCCTGTCCCGAGGCCGTCTCCACAACAGTGTACTCTGCCTCTTCAGAGAGACCATCCGTCTCCTCCTGTCCTGCCTGCTCCAGCCTCTCCACACGAGCGAACTGCTGCAAGCGTGCAGCAGCCACTCTATTCCGTGCCACGCTCACCGGCTCCTGTTCCAAGAAGGAGTTCGCCTCTGTCCCGGCGCCATCTTGGAGGCCGCCGCCCGCTTCACCAAGGGCCTTTTTCTGGGTCCTCTTAACCATATCGCCGCCTCACCGGGCTCCACAGGCACCTCAATATGATCCCGGTCACCAGGGGAACCACCGGGGCCGCGGTGCGCGATCTGGTCACGGGGATTGCAGGGTTAAAGAAGGATCAAGCGCGGGAGCTCTACAGGCGCACGTCCTCCTCACATGCCGCTAGGCCACGCCCCCCCCCAGCCTCTCCTCTCTGCCAAGCCCTTCACTGGGTTCCAATTGCCAAAAGACTAGAGTTTAAAACCCTAAATATGACAAAGCCATTCACAACCTGTCTCCTGTACATCTGTGACATGGTCTCCCGGTACTTACCTACATGTAACCTCCGATTCCCACAAGCTCTTTCCCTACTCCCCTCTTACCACCTCTTTCCACAATCCCATACAAGATTTCTCCAGTGCATCCCCCATACTCTGGAATTCTCTGCCCCAACACATCAGACTCTCACCTACTGTGGAAACCTTCAAAAGGAACCTAAAAGCCCACCTCTTTCGACAAGTCTACAACCTGCAGTGAGCCTCAATCTACTAAAACACCGCATGACCAGCTGAGGCCAGATACCCTCCCCCTCTTCCAACAAGTCCACAAACTGCAGTAGTCCCCAGTCTACTATACCACTGCACGACCAGCTCTACCTTCTCCTAGTGTATTGTGGTGCTAATAAAAATATGGATATCTTATAGCCTACATATTGTAACATATTGTTTATATGCTTTGATAAAGTGTGGTCACCAGACCAAGTGTGGAATGTATTGTAAATATGAAATATGGTTGTTTGAATCCGAGAAATACCGAGAAACTATATCTTCCACCTGAACTGTCCTTGATGCATGCTATCTACAAGTGTTTGCTCTGTGTTGCTACCGTAAGACAATGTTAATTGTTCTGTTCTATGGTCTTTGAAGCTGTGTGTTTCAATCCTGATTGAAATAGTGTATGTACATTTATGCATTATGTTCCATGAGAAATACACAGATCGATGGTCTAGAATAATGTTTATAAGTAAACTTCTCGAGATTACAAAAATTGGCCAATTCGGTTTTCTCAACAAGGCAAACGTATAAACATTAACCGGTTTTATGCTTCCATTGTCTAAGCCTTACAAAAGTTGAAGGAATCATGATACAGACAGAAGCTTTCTTGTGGAGACTTCTCAGTTCTCTGTCAATTAGACGGATGATGTTTTATAACTCCTTGATGGCGAAGTCATTTTGTGTACCTGTATTCGTTTGACGTCCGAATAGTGTTGTGTTTTCCCACTGAGCTCTCCTGTCTTCATCGTGCTTCTCCGATTGATGTTACAAGACAAAATGATGTGTAATAACTCAGTGGTGATGTGATGTCTATGGAACATTCCAGAAGGTATTGTAGACACACAACTTCTGTAATGACAAGACCAGAGTATTTCCTTCTCGCTGACACTGAGGTCCCTCCAGTGGAGAAGTGATGTTACAATACTTGGTAATGTATTGATGCTTATTTCTCTATATACTAAGATTCACATTAATTGTATGATTCACATGAAATAAATTAAAGGAACAGGGTAATAGTATATCTGCCATTCCATACTTGAGCATTATCCTGATGCAATCTTAAATGTTACATTATTGGTTTACCAAAAAACTGTATTCAGTGTGCCTAATTTGTATATTAGTGAGCGCTACGTAAGTAAGGGCGTATCCACTCTGTCACTTTGACGTGGTAAGACATGTATCCTCACCCATCATTGTAGACTGTGAGCCCTAGTGGGCAGGGTCCTCCTGTACCCGTGTGTGCCTTGTATTATTGATAATTATTGAACCTATCTATGCATGCCCCCTTTTCACAGGTAAAGCGCCATGGAATAATTGGCGCTATAATAATATACACACTCACAACCTCACAGAATATACACACACATACTAATACAATGTACACACAACCTCAAAATATACACACAGCCCCACACAATATACACACACAACCTCACACAATATACACATCCTAACATACCCACATGCTCACACAACACACAATATACACACACAGCCTCACACAATCTTTTATTATTTATTCATTCCATGGTGCTGTACATGAGAAAGGGTTACATACAGACAAGTTAAAATACAATGAACAAACTAACAGTGACAGACTGATACAAAGGGGAGAGAGGACCATGCCCTTGCGGGCTTACATTCTACAGGGAAATGGGGAGGCAGACAGTAGGTTGGGTCTGCTCGGGTGGTGGAGCGCCGGGTCCAGTGGTGGTGATGTGGCACTGTGGGACAGTCGGACGTGATGGGGTGCAGAGTTCCAGAGAATGGGGGATGCTCAGGTGCAGTCTTGCAGGCGGTTAGATGAAGAACATACAAGTGTGGAGGAAAGAAGGAAGTCTTGGGAGGATCAAGGATTACGAGTTGGATGATATCGGGAAATTAGTTCAGAGATATATGGGGGGGACAGATTGTGGGCGGCGTTGTAAGTCAATGTTAGTAATTTGAATTGGATACGCTGGTGAATTGGGAGCCAATGGAGAGATTTGCAGAGGGGAGAAGTGGAGGAATAGCGAGGAGGTGGATTAGTCGGGCAGCAGAATTAAGGACAGATTGAAGTGGTGCAAGAGTGTTAACAGGAAGGCAACAGAGAAGGAGGCTGCAGTAGTCGAGGTGGGAGATGATGAGGGCCCGCATTAGTAGTTTAGCAGATTGGGGGTTGAGGAAGGGACAAATTCTGGAAATATTTTTGAGTTGGGAGTGGCACGGGCTTGGATGTGCGTTTTGAAGGACAAGGTAGAGTCAAGGGTTACTCCGAGGCAGCGGACTTCAGGTACAGGGCAAAGTGTGATGTAATTTATTGTGATTGATAGGTCTGGTAAGGAAGCTGTGTGAAATGGAGGAAAGATGATGAGTTCGGTTTTGTCTACGTTGAGTTTTAGGAAGCGGGAGAAGAAGGAGGATATAGCTGATAGACACTCTGGGATTCTGGACAGCAGAGAGGTGATGTCTGAGCCAGAGACGTAGATCTGCATGTCATCAGCGTACAGGTGATACTGGAAGCCATGGGACTTTATGAGTTGTCCCAGACCAAGAGTATAGATTGAAAAAAGGAGGGGCCTGAGGACAGAGCCTTGAGGGACGCCAACAGAGAGGGAATGGGGCGAGGAGGTCGTGTGGAAGTGGGAGACACTGAATGTGCGGTTGGAAAGGTAGGGGGAGATCCAGGAGAGGGCAAGGTCAGTGATACCAATGGAAGAGAGGATCTGTAATAAGAGGCAGTGGTCGACTGTGTCGAATGCAGAGGACAGGTCTAAAAGGAGGACGGAGAATTGTCTGTTAGCTTTGGCCATGAGTAAGTCATTGGTATTTTGGTCAGGGCAGTTTTAGTGGTGTGGTGAAGGCGGAAGTGGGATTTAAGGTCGTCAAAGAGAGAGTTGGATGAGAGGTAGGATGATAGTACTGTGTGGACATGCTTTTCGAGACGTTTGGAAGCAAACGGGAGCAGAGATATGGTCCGGTAGCTGGATGTAGAAGTGGGGTCAAGGGATGGCTTCTTTAAGATAGGTGTAATTGTTGCATGTTTGAAAGCAGAACGAAAGGTACCAGAAGTTACTGATAGGTTGAAGAGGTGGGTTAGGGCTGGGATAAGTGTTGTGGTGAGGTTGGGGAAGAGGTGGGATGGCATAGGGTCCAGTGCACAAGTGGTGAGGTGCGATCTGGAGAGGAGGGGTGCAAGTTCTCCTTCAGTGATGGATGGGAGGAGGGTTAGTGAGGGAGAGGAGTGATCTGGTATACATGGGGGTTGTGGTGGTTGGGTAGCGAAGAGTTGTCTGATCTGGTCGATCTTGTTGGTGATGTTGTAAAGTCTTCTGCAGAGGTACGAGAAGTAGGAGGGGGCAGTCGGGGGCGGAGGAGGGAGTTAAATGTGTTGAATAACTGCCTGGGCTTGTGGGACAATCTCATACAATATGCATACACAACCTAACACAATATACACAGCCTCACAAAATTACACACAGCTTTACACAATATACACACAACCTCACACAATATACACAGCCCACACAGTATACATACCCAACCTGACACAATATACACACATGCTCACACAATCTCATACAAAATACACACAGGCTCTCACAATATGCATACACAGCATCACACAATATACACACACAGCTCCACACAATATACACACATGCTCACACAATATACACACACAGCCTCACACAATCTCATACAATATACACACAGCTTTACACAATATCACACACAACATAAAATACACACACACACACAACCTCACATAATATACACTCACACAGCATACAATATACACTCACACAGCCTCACACAATATAAACAGCCCCACACAATATACACACACAGCCTCACACAATCTCATACAATATACACACAGGCTCTCACAATATGCACACAAGCATCACGCAATATACACACAGCTTTACACAATATCCAAACACAACCTCACACAGTATCACACACAACATACACACAGCCTCACACAATACAGTCTGACACAAAACCCTCACTCAGTACAGACGCTGAGATTACACAAACACAAGCTGAAGCTAACGTCTCCTCTCCTCACACATTACCATCACAGTCCAGCCTCACTCCTCCCAGTCACGTGACTGATCACATGGTCATGACATCTTGAAAGGTCCTTGTGCTCAGGTTACATCTGTAGCCAGAACGTTCTGTAAAGTGACAGTGACCATAGAGCCTCACTGTGTGGTTACCTGTTCCCTTCTCTGCTGCGTTATGGCTGTGGCTCCATAGATAACTGTGCACCTGACTGCAGGACTGGACGGGGGCAGGTAATGTACTAGGGAGGATGGGCTGCTCCATTTCACAGTGTTGTTCTGTACGTGTGTCTGGATATATATATATACAATAGATGTACAGTATATGTTTCTTTACTGTGACACACACCATCTAATGTGTACGTACACACACACACACACACTCTCCATCTAATGTGTACATACACACTCCCATCTAATGTGTACATACACACACACACTCTCCATCTAATGTGTACATACACACTCTCCATCTAATGTGTACATACACACAACACTCTCCATCTAATGTGTACATACACACTCCCATCTAATGTGTACATACACACACACACTCTCCATCTAATGTGTACATACACACTCTCCATCTAATGTGTACTACACACAACACTCCCATCTAATGGTACTACAACTCTCCATCTAATGTGTACATCACACCTCACACTTCCATCAATGTGTACTACACCACACTCCCATCTAATGTGTACATACACACTCTCCATCTAATGTGTACATACAACACACACCTCTCCATCTAATGTGTACATACACACTCCCCATCTAATGTGTACATCACACTCTCCATCTAATGTGTACATACACACACACAACATCTCCATCTATGTGTACATACACAACCTCTCCATCTAATGTGTACATACACACTCTCCATCTAATGTGTACATACCACTCCCATCTAATGTGTACATACACATCTCCATCTAATGTGTACATACACACACTATCCATCAAGGATACACACTCTCCATCTAATGTGTACATACACAACTCCCATCTAATGTGTACATACACACTACACCATCTATGTGTACATACACACTCTCCATCTAATGTGTACATACACAAACTCTCTCCATCTAATGTGTACATACACACTCCCATCTAATGTGTACATACACACACACACACTCTCCATCTAATGTGTACATACACACACTCCCCATCTAATGTGTACATACACACTCCCCATCTAATGTGTACATACACACACACACTCTCCATCTAATGTGTACATACACACACACAACTCTCCATCTAATGTGTACATACACACTCTCCATCTAATGTGTTACAACACACTAATGTGACATACACACTCTCCATCTAATGTGTTACATACACACACACTCTCCATCTAATGTGTCATACACACTCTCATCTAATTTACTACACCCCCATCTAATGTGTACATACACACACCACTCCATTATGTGTACATACAATCTCCCATCTAATGTGTACTACACAACACACTCCCATCTAATGTGTACATACACACTCTACACATCAACTGTGTACATACACACACACACACTCCCATCTAATGTGTACATACACACTCCCATCTAATGTGTACATACACACTCTCCATCTAATGTGTACATACACACTCCCATCTAATGTGTATACATACACCACACTCTCCATCTATGTGTACATACACACTCTCCATCTAATGTGTACATACACACACACTACACTCCATCTAATGTGTAATACACACTCCCACAATTTACATACAACACACACTCTCATCTAATTGTACTACACACTCTCATCTAATGTGTACTACCACACACATCCCCATCTATGTGTACTACACACTCCCATCTAATGTGTACATCACACTCTCCATCTAATGTGTCTACACATCCCCATTAATGTGTACATACATACACACACACACACTCTCCATCTATGTGTACATACACACTTCCATCTAATGGGTACATACACACACCACACACACTCCATTAATGTTACTACTACCACAATCTCCATTAATGTGTACATACACTCTCATCTAATGTGTACATACACACTCTCCATCTAATGTGTTACACATCTCCATCTAATGTGTACTACACACTCCATCTAATGTGTCATACCACTCTCCATCTATGTGTATACATACACACCACTCTCCATCTATGTGTACTACACACTCCCATCCAATGTGCACATACACACTCTCCATCTAATGTGTACATACACACTCCCCATCTAATGTGTACACACACACTCCCATCTAATGTGTACATAGACACACTCCCATCTAATGTGTACACACACACTCTCCATCTAATGTGTACACACACACTCTCCATCTAATGTGTACATACACACTCTCCATCTAATGTGTACATACACACTCTCCATCTAATGTGTACATACACACACACACACTCCATCTAATGTGTACATACATACACACACACTCTCCATCTAATGTGTACATACACACTCTCCATCTAATGTGTACGTTCACACTCTCCATCTAATGTGTACGTTACACACTCTCCATCTAATGTGTACATACACACTCTCCATCTAATGGGTACATACACACACACACACTCTCCATCTATTGTGTACATACACACTCTCCATCTAATGTGTACATACACACACACACACTCCCCATCTAATGTGTACATACACACTCTACATCTAATGTGTACATACACACTATCCATCTAATGTGTACATACACACTATCCATCTAATGTGTACATACACACTCTCCATCTAATGTGTACATACACACTCTCCATCTAATGTGTACATACACACACACACTCTCCATCTAATGTGTACATACACACTCTCCATATAATGTGTACATACACACACACACACACACACTCTCCATCTAATGTGTACATACACACTCCCCATCTAATGTGTACACACACACACACTCTCCATCTAATGTGTACATTACACACTCCCCATCTAATGTGTACATACACACACACACACTCTCCATCTAATGTGTACATACACACTCTCCATCTAATGTGTACATACACACACACACACTCTCCATCTAATGTGTACATACACACTCCCCATCTAATGTGTACATACATACACACACACTCTCCATCTAATGTGTACGTACACACTCTCCATCTAATGTGTACATACACACTCTCCATCTAATGTGTACATACACACTCCATCTAATGTGCACATACACACTCTCCATCCAATGTGCACATACACACTCTCCATCTATTGTGTACATACACACAATCTAATGTGTACATACACACTCTCCATGTAATGTGTATATACACACTCTCCATGTAATGTGTATATACACACTCTCCATGTAATGTGTACATACACACCTTCCATCTAATGTGTACATACACACTCTCCATCTAATGTGTACACACACACTCTCCTTCTAATGTGCACATACACACTCTCCATCCAATGTGCACATACACACTCTCCATCCAATGTGCACATACACACTCTCCATCTAATGTGTACATACACACAATCTAATGTGTACATACATCACGGCAAGATCAGGTCCAGGGCTGTCTAGTGTAAACCAAAACTGCCATGGACCCGATTTTGAAACAGCCGGTTTGCAGCCGGATTCGGGACATGGCAGCAGCAGCTGCAGAAATTTGCGCGGTCCTGAAATCTCTGCAGGGGACAGCTCCTGGTGCTGGAGTTTAGCAGCGCTAGCTGCTAAGCTCCAGCACCTGGCGTCCGGCTCCGGGATCCGATTTTTTTGTCTGATCCGGCGCCATAGACTCCCATTTTAGGGGGTGCCGGATCGCTCTGGATCCGATTTTGTCCGATTCTTGCCCTGGACACAAAAACACTGCAAGCAGCTGCAAGAGGCCCCAGATCCCGCTGCAGTGTGTTCCGGCCAGGAATCTGGGGTCTCCGCTACACGCAGGCATGATATCTGTAGATCATGTGATGTAAGTAAGTTCCCGGGCAGGGTGCACGGCGCATGCCCGAGAACTGAATGTACAGCGCAGGTGCTGATTAGGTCAGAAGAGAAGAGGTGGCGCCTGGAGGCCTGATAGGGATGATTGACAGCATCAAGGCAGTTGAGACCTGGGGAGAGAACACACCTCCCGGTCTCCGTAGAGGTATGGTGGCAAATTTATAAAAGGGATTATTTCAGTGTACCTGGGGATAATGCACATAAGAGCCACCTTAACAGAATGCAGCCTTAGTGCTGCTGAACCTGGCTCCTTTACCTTAGTAGGCCCAGGGGGTGACAGGTTCCCTTTAAACGTGGTTGGATTTAGGGTCTCTTTGCCTATAATATGCTGCTCTCAATGTAGCTATTAAAAACTAGCTGACAGATTCCTATTAAGAGAAGTAACATGTTCATTGTTTTGACACTCTGCTCTAAAAAGTCACGAAATACTTTACTACGCAAGTCAATGGGTTTGGCTACAAAGATGTTCAATTTGCTTTTTAAGCATTTTCTCAATGTTTTTTCATTTTAAAAAAATGCTAGCCTTTTCTTCATTGCGGATTAAAAAAATGTATGGAATGCCAGTATGAAGAAGCCGAAGACACACTGAAAAAAATTATAAAAAAAAAAGTGAAAACAATGAAAAAATGTTCAGGAAAATACAAGCGATGCTAAAACAAAATTGCTTCTGATTAACTAAACTCCAGAGAAAAGGAGCGATTCTGAAGAGTCTGCTTGAAAAAACTGCCGGTTTTGACTTCCAGAAAAAGACACGGTTTGAACATACACTTATAAGTCATCTGTCATATTATAGGGGTTTTATGGCTCAGGACCCCTGTTCAGTTACCATAGCTTTGTCTTCTGCTTCTTACGTAGCTACCTCGCCCCTCACAGTTCTTGGCCTCTGCTATATAGATTGAACACATCCTTTACTTTCTGTAGGTATTTGATGTGATTTCATTAATAACCTTAGTGTGATATATTACAGTTTGGCTGTATGCTCCATGTGACCTGACAACAATGCCCACACGTGATATGAATTGCCATCACACGTCTGTGAGCCCGGGATAATGCAACGAGTCAACAAAAACGTGGTGCTGGCTGTGCTGACAGCGGCAAGTACATTGTTTCTTCTGTTCCAGCTGTACTACTACCGCTATTACATATCTACCAAGGTAATACCTCGTACCATATCATATAGAGCACTGTGATCTATAACAGAGATGTTTCATGTAGTATGAGGCATAGAGTGTGATGTGTTCCTGGGGTCTAATAAGAGGCGTAATGTATAGATATACTATCCCCCTTATTTTAAATAATGTATCAATTTTGAAAGCTAGCAAAAAAATCCTTTTCAGTTGTTTTTGATGCCATTTTTTATTTGCTAACATTTAGGCTGCCACTACACAGTGACCTTATGTACAACCAGGACTGTGGAGTCAGTAAGCCAAACATCCAACTCCGACCCCTCATTTTCTCTGAATCCGACTCCACCGAAATAATAATAATAATAATAATAATAAAACTTTATTTGTATAGCGCCAACATATTCCGCAGCGCTTTACAGTACAATGGTACATATAAGAAAAATATACAGTACAGAAAGGTAAAGCAGAACAGTAGTTACATACAATAAACATAGAATCAACTCAAGAAATACAATAAAAAGGCAAAAAATGAAGGTGACCCTGCTCGAAGGAGCTTACAATCTAAGACGGGATGGGAACACAAAGTACAGGGGCTTATAACAATGAATATCTTATGTTTAGGTGACTACTGTTAGGGAGAAGGATAGGCCACCCTGAAGAGGTGTGTTTTTAGGGAGCGTCTGAAGCTATGAAAGTTGTGGATGGTCCTAATTTCTTGGGGTAGAGCATTCCAGAGATTTGGTGCAGCTCGAGAGAAGTTTTGGAGTCGGGAATGGGAGGTTCGGATTAATGCTGATGTTAGTCTGAGGTCACATTCAGAGCGAAGGACGGGTGGGGTGGTAGACAGAGATGAGGGTGGAGAGGTAAGGAGGTGCCGCACCATGAATAGCTTTGTGGGTGACAACGAGCAATTTGAATTTGATCCTATAGTGAACGGGTAGCCAATGTAGTGACTGGCACAGAGCAGAAACATCTGAGTAACGGTTTGCTAGATAGGTGATCCTGGCTGCTGCATTGAGATGGGGATTGCATGGGGATTCCGTTAAAAACATAGAATTTGGGAGCATTGACTCAGTGTTACCAGCATGGTAACACTGCGTCAGCGCTGCCAATTCATCCCTATGGTGACAGATCCCCGAGCGCAGCTCAAACGCCGGCATCTGAGTGCCAGTATTTGAAATCTCGCTCTTTTTCCTAGCGCATCACATGACGTGCTCTGAAGCGTCTTGTGATGCGCTAGGAAAAAGCGCGAGACTTCAAACACCACTTAAATGCCGGCGTTTGAGCTGTGCTCGGGGCTCCGTCACCATAGGGATGAATTGGCAGCGCTGACGCAGCGTTACAATGCCGGTAACTCTGAGTCAAGACTCCCAAATTCTATGTTTTTAACGGAACCCCCTGAGCGCAGCAAATAGCGCTAGTGTGACCCTAGCCTTACTGAGCTTTTGAAGTGTATTTTCAGACTTTTCAGTTTACTACAGACTTTAAAGTATATCTTTTACCAGTGTTTTTAAAACTAAAAGAATACCAACAAAAGCTCACAGAAAACTGCAAAAGGCTATGCATGTGTGAATACAGCCTAAAGCTGCTACAGATTAGAATTTCTGTAAGGCTGGGGCCTTAGAATTGCCTCAGATTTATACTGTAATTTATTTGAATGGGTTTTTTAAAGCTTCATTGTGCGCCTAACAGGAAATTTGTGTGATATATTGGAGAGTGGATTTTCAAATAGGATGATATCCATGGCACAAATTATTCTCCTCCTCTGGATCAGGCTGTGGATTTCTTTCAAACGCTGCTATTTTGTTTGCAATAACTACATGTAATCAAGACCGTTCTGTGTATGACAGGCGTGTCAAACACATGGCCCGCATGCTGCATGCAACCCCTGGGGCTTCAATGTGCGGCCCGCAGGGACCATGGACAACTTAACAATGCTGCGGTCCAAATCAGAGGGCTGTGCTTTATTATCTATTCTGGGCGCCGGTCAGAGAAGCTCACTGTCTCATCTAGATCAATAGCAGCCTACAGCTAATAAGAGGCCACCAGCTAACGTCGGCATTTGACGTCACCTGCAGGCCTCTGATTGGCCAGAAGCCTCCTGGAGTGGACCTCAAGGCCACTTCACACACACAGATATCTGAGTCCAATATCTGAACAGATCTCTGGTTGCAGTGAAATCATGGATACATTGCTCCATTTTGTGGCTGTGTACAACATGGAGCAATGTATCCATGATTTCACTGCAACCAGAGATCTGTTCAGATATTGGACTCAGATATCTGTGTGTGTGAAGTGGCCTTCAGCGTTGTTAAGTTGTCACCGGAGGCAGTAGGCCGCAGGAAAGATGATGCCGAGAGAACGGAGGACCGGTGAGAAAAATGTGATAGTGTGTGTGTGTGAAAAGCAGGGCACATTACTGTAAATATAAGAGAGACCAGAATGGGGACATTACTACAATATAGGATTACTATGGGACATTACTACAATATGGGGTCACTATGGGACATTACTACAATATGGGGATCAGTATTGTGGACATTATTACAATATGGGGACATTACTACAATATGGGAACCACTATGGGGGACATCACTACAGTGTGGGATCAGTATCGGACATTACTACAATATTGGGACATACCTACAATATGGGAACCAGGGTGGGGGGCATTACTACAATATGGGATGAACATTGGACTTTACTACAATATGGGATTAGTGAAATAGATTAGGAAATGGGGACAGGATTTCCACAGGAAATCGTAGCTGGATCCATGTATTAATACAAATTGAAAAGAAATCCGCCACCAGACTTGCTTGCGATTAAAAATTGATCCGATTCTTTATTTAATCATCCGAAATTAAAACATTCTTGGGGTACGCAGCCCCCTCCTCCACTCCTGACGCGTTTCGGATTACTCCTTAATCGTAAGCATACAACAATGTGTATAAAACACATATGTATAGAGAACTAACAGAAATACTCCCACACCCTTGCACCAATCGGTGATTAATCAACAAACCGGTAACACCTGTAATCAGTAGGTAGCTTCTTTTAGCCATGAAAGTTACTAGGGCTTGTAAGGCCACGATTTGAAATCATCTTTGTTTATCACAGCAATTCTTACATCTGATCTGTACATATCTACCTGGGAGGAATCTGCTTATGACTTTGCTCATTTTTACAGAGCAAACTATATTTCCATAGCTTATTCCTCTACCAAGATAATTCTACTGACGTGCACATCATACTCACTCCAAGGTAACTTTGCCCATTCATAACTGACATTGTTGAAAGAACTGTTTATATACCAAATTAAATGTTAAATAAATGATCCTTTTTACATCCTGGGTCAGCAATATGTTTCCCATGTCTTAGCTGAATTTTTCAGGGCAGACTTTAGTAACCACATACACACACAAATCCTGTTAATATCGCTGTTTCCACACATAGGGGAATTTCAGCATTTAGGGTAGGGTCACACTGGCGTGAAAATAATCAGTCTGTTTCTCATCCAGGAGAGTTGGACGAGTGACATCCGTTTTTTGATCTGTGTGGCATGCAACTGCTATGTGAGTGTGCGTTTTTTTGTCAGATAACATTCGAGTGATGTCCATGTGACATCCGTGTGCTGTCAGTGTGCAATGCGTTTTTTTTCTCAGCTATTACTGTACAATCTTTTACACAAACATTTTACAGTGTTCAGATAATGATCATGTTGTATCCCTGAATAAGGAGCAGTGTGAGCTCCGAAACGTGTCGGAATTAAAAACACATCATTGCATCAGACCTGTGTGGTCCTTGTTTCCTTACAGTAGCACGGATCATCGGAACACCGTCCTTTTGGTTTCACTTACCCTTAACAAGACAACTGTGCCCAAAATAATTCTAGTATATTGAATTCGTAAAAGTCCAGCAAATCTGTACGATAATTTAACCCTTCAGGGTATCGTGCATTGAGAGCTTGGATCCAATGAGCTTCCCTACATAATAGTAGGCGTTCCCAGTCCCCGTCCCTTGACCGTCTGGGAACTCTTTCGATGCCTTTTACAGTTAATGTATCCAAAGCTTCACCATGCACTTGAAGGAAGTGTCGAGATAGACCTGACATGTTTTTATGACTAGCTATAGTGCCAGGTTTTGAGGAAGTCATATGCTCGCCGAGCCTCTTTTTTAGCAGACGGGTAGTGCAGCCCACTTAGTATTTTTGACAGACTGTACAAGTTGCCTGGTAAACTACATGGGTGGTATTGCAATCAATATATGCCCCAAAGACATCTGTCCTTTCAATATGTCCTTTTACCACCACAGCAAAAGGAATCAGTGTACTTTAATCA
This sequence comes from Allobates femoralis, assembly GCA_033576535.1. Classification (NCBI taxonomy): domain Eukaryota; kingdom Metazoa; phylum Chordata; class Amphibia; order Anura; family Aromobatidae; genus Allobates; species Allobates femoralis. The sequence goes on from JARQOC010000003.1 coordinate 492,590,203, forward strand.
CGTGGGCTGCACCCCCTGCCCTGCGAAACATACTGGGAGGTAGAATGTTACCCAGTGTTCTTGTTCTCCGTGGGACACACCTATATCCCTCTTTCAGGATTTTTGACAATTTACTATCCTGATTCAAAATACCGTAGGTAGGAATCTGTGCATAAGGGAAACAATGTCATAAAAATCGTCACTATAGTCTGCAGAAGAAGGTAAGTATGCATGTTTTCATACTACCCCTCACATTTGGTCGAGTTCTGAAGCAGGCATTCTCCTCCGGTTCAGCCAACAAGGAAATCCTCGCTCGGCCTCCAGCTATCATGGCTGCTTGTTTCAGCATCCAAGGTTTATCACCTCGATTTGCTAGATGACGGCATATCCTGCGGTTATCGGCCAATAAGAATTCCTGTCTGGAATACGATCTCTTTGTCCGAACGAACTCTCCCATCGGGAGATTTTGAATGACATGTCGGGGTGACAACTTTCTGCATGCAAAATTGAATTACCGCTAATCACCTTGCGGTACAGGGAGGTATGAATGATACCTGATGATTCCTCTCCTTGCAAAATTACATCCAGGTATGCTGCACTGTTACCCAGCATTTGATGTGTAAAGGAGATATTCATATCATTTTGATTAATATACTTAATGAACTCTACAAACCTTCCCTCAGTAGTGATCTGGGGGGGCACATTGACGCCTCCCCAGATGAGGAGTTCATCGTCGATGTACCTCCCCCACCAGACCACCTCGTCCAAGAAGGGGTTCGCCATCGTATGTATATAGTTTTTCTCCCAAACACTCATGCGCAGATTAGCCAATGAGGGCGAGAAGTTCGCCCCCATCGGATAGCCGCACACCTGCAAATAGTACGCTGAGTCAAACTTGGAGAAATTTGTTTTTAGTAAGTGCTTAACACACATTAACAGGAATGTTTTTAAATCTGAATTATATATACTGGTTTTATCCAAAACCTCTGACAGAGCTCTGTAGGCTAGGGAGTGCTGTATACTTGAGTACAATGCATTGACATCACATGTCACCCAAGTGTACTCTTTCTCCCAACGAATATTTTGTTCAGAGCTCAGCAGATGTTTAGTATCTTTTATGTATCCTAAGGTAACACCAAGGGCTGAAGTTTACCGTCAACCCATTCTGACAAGTGTTCATTAATAGCCCCATTCCCAGGGTGAAAATGTCTGCTTCTGAACCATTTGCTGTACTTTTACTGATTCAGTATTCTGGAATTTGTTTGGGCACAGGTGTCTTGTTAAATGCTGAAATTCACTTATGAGTGGAAACAGCGATGTTAACAGGATCTAAAATCTGCCCTGAAAAGACATGGGAAACAACGTCAATTATGAGTAGGCAAAGTTACCTTGGAGTGAGTATGATCTGCACGTCAGAATTGCTGTGATAAACAAAGATGATTTCAAATCGTGGCCTTGCAAGCCCTAGTAACATTTATGGTAAAAGAAGCTACCTACTGATTACAGGTGTTATCAGTTTGTTGATTAATCACTGATTGGTGCAAGGGTGTGGGAGTATTTCTGTTAGTTCTCTCTCTCTATATATATATGTTTTATTCACATTGTTGTTTGCCTACGGTTAAGGAGTAATCCGAAATGCGTCAGCGTGGACGAAGGAGCTGCGTACCCCAAGAATGTTGATTTTAATTTTGGATGATTAAGTTAAGAATCGGATCAATTTTTAACTGCAAGCAAGTGTGGTGGCGGATTTCTTTTCAATTTATATGGGATTAGTATGGGACATTAATGCAATCCAGGATGGGGACATTACAGCACTATGGGGGCCATGATGGGGACATTACTACAATATGGGGCCAGGATGGGGTACAATAGTACAATATGGGGAGCAGAATGGGACATTATTGCAGGATGCGGTCATTACTACAAAATGGGGACATTTCTACAATATGGAATCAGTATGGGACATTACAACAATATGGGGACCAGGATATGGACATTACGACAAGATGTTGGCCTAAATTACTAAATGGTGCTAATAGTAAGACAATATCATTTACAAGAAAGGGGTAAAATGTAAAAAAAAAATAAAAAAAATTAGAAGAAGGCAACATTTTTTTTACCACTAAAAATGCTATTTTATATATAAACTAAAAAAAGAGTTTGTTATCGTCACATTCGTAACTCAACCTATACAACTGATGTAACCCATGCAATGAATGCCATTTAAAAAAATAAACAAGTGAAAAAAGTGATCAAAAGGCGTATAGAAAAAAATATGGTATTACTAAAAATGTAATTTAGTTCTACAAAGGATGCAGCCCTCCAAATTCAATTTTTTTCTATGTGCGGCCCACATACTTAGTTGGGTTTGAGCGTTCTGATGTGTGATGTAATCTATTGCTACAGATTTCGGCAGTTCTGACCTTCTCTATTGAGATGAAATTTGCGGTCAAATACTTATGTTGTTTTTTTCATTCATTTCTTAATCTTATGTTTATTTTGTTTAGAATGGCCCAGCTTTCTCCAAGATGAAAGGAAGTTTGTCTGCAGCAGACGGTACACATTGGGCAAGTAGAGCACATAGTTCTTCGAATCTTAATCATGTTCTCAGAAGTACTATGTACTTCTTTGGGTTTCATCATCACAAAGGAGTGGTATTGCATTAGTGCTATTAATGTATTTTATTTAGTAGCAGTACAGTATCAGTGACATTCTCCCCCACAGCAATATTTCCAATTTTGCAGTCTCGGGGCTAAACTTTCTCAAGTGCCTTTTTAGGTCAGCGTGTATGGAATAGGCATTATCACTGTGTAATCTCCAATATTTATCCCATTATACTGTAGAACCTAAGCTGAGGTTTTAGAAGTGTGTCTGAATATCACAATGAAGCCGTGTTCAGAATTCTGATGATAGACATAGATGCTAATTTAGTGAGCCCAAAGAAGAAAATCTAATGTTCTAACAAATAAACACATTTTATTTTCTTTTTGTTTCCACAGAAAGTGGTTAAGATCTTTTTAAACTTGGTTTCCAATCACAATATACCAGTTTTTCTAGTGGATTATCACATTTTGGGCATACTAGGAAAAGATTTGGAACAGCTGAGGAGTTCACCCGAGAGTTTACCACCGGGATGTCATTATTTCTGCAAGGATAACGACATCACCACTTTAGGCCTGCTAGATAAGACTTGGGAACATAAAGTAAGACAAATGGCATTCATTAATAATGTCCATTTTTTTCTGTTTACTGAATGACCAAATATTGCTTGGTTTAGATTGTGAATTGCTTACCATACGCAGTCAAACGCATGCGCACTGCGTTCCTATGTTTAACATAGGAACGCATAGTGCCTGCGTTTGGCAGCGTTTGCTGCGTTCAGGTGCGGATGCGGACGATATCTGCTCCCTCCAGGGTCCAGTGTCCGCACCCAGGACGCAGCATGTTGCATTTTTTGTGCGCTCGGGGACCTTGGAAAATCAGCAAGCGTCCCCAAGCGCACAAAACATGCATTGTCGTCAATGGGTCCGCAGTGTTCTGCGCTTGACAGCGCAGGAGAACGCTGCGGACCCATTGAAAAATCTCCCGGTGGCCGCCGGTGATGTCACAGGAGATCACCGACGGCCACCGGGAGATCAGCTCAGCCTCTGATGGTCTCCTCCTCCCCGCCGCCGGTAATACCCTAGCGATGTCGGCGGGGAGAAACAGCTGATTTGACAGCTGTTTGAATCTTCCCGCGCCGAAATCTCCTCTCGGTGTCGGCGCGGGAGATTCAAACAGCTGTGAGATCAGCTGTTTCTCCCCACCGACATGTCCCAGAGCTTACCGGCGGCGGGGAGGAGGAGATCTCCAGCGCTGATCTCCGCCCCCGGACAACGCCGATTGGCTGGCCAGCCTGCACAGTGATGTGTCCGCAGGCGGACATTCTCCGCTGCGGACACATCAAAATGACACCGCTTTTGACTGCGTTTGTGTCTGCATGCCATCAGCATGCAGACACAAACACTAATGTGAAGGTAGCCAAACTTGTCTACAACTTGCTGTTGTGTCAGCTGTGATTTTTCTGTAAAAGAAAATTTGCTAAGGCATACACAAGTTGCACTTGCATGTGCCTTGTATTGAAGTCTATGCAACCAGCAATAGAAAATCCAAAATATTTGTAAACATTTGTGACTTAGTCAAAATCGCAGGAGTTTGCAGGTCGCACTGTGACATCATAAGAAATCATTAGATGATGTCGCTATGCAACATTACTTTAAAGGGAACCTATCACCTCGATCTAGCCCTCAATCCTATCACTAGCTGTCGCTGCACCTTCCTAGCTGTACCCTAACCATCCCTCTCTAACATAAAGAGGCCTGATAACGATTTTGAAATATGAATTTCAACTTATTTATGGTCTCCATCTAGGAGACTGGAAAGGCGGGCTCTGGGCTCCATGATCCCCTCCTTTCTGTGTCTTGGCACGCCCCACTGGGCATTATCCCTCCTGGTGCTTTGCCGCCTCCTTTTGGAATCTCCCGCCCTCTCTACCACTCTAATGGCCGGGCCGGAACGTCATATCCGGCTCGGTGCATTATGGGCCTGATCACGTGATTGGCCCGGTGCATTGTGGGCCTGATCATTTGATTGGCCCGACTCTGCGCATGCGGAATGCGCATATTAAAACCGGGCTGATCACATGATCAGGCCCACAGTGCACTGGGCTGATCATGTGATCAGGCCCATAATGCATCGGGCTGGAAGGTGCAGGGACAACTAGTGATAGGAGACAGGTTTCCTTTAAATGTCCTGCAACCTGTCGCCATGTTATATTATGGTGACCATTACATTTTTAGATGTCTTGATATAATTCTGGATGTTTTCCTCTTTCATGACTAATTTTCTACAAAACTAAAATGTATTTTAGGGCAGTATTTTTCGAGCTGCAGAAAAAATGGGATTTCAGTGGCAGAAATATGATGGCAGAGATCCACGACTGGAAGGGATGGATGATCTCTCAGGCACAGAAATACCTCTTCATTACATCTTCAAGATGGCAGCACACACCATACATTTAGTAGTGTTTTATGAAAGGAGTGGCAACTACCTCTGGCATGGCCCTTTAAGATTGAAGAGAAACATGGATAGAAAGTTTGCGCCTT
>JARQOC010000003.1:492595425-492882065 GCA_033576535.1 Allobates femoralis
GAACGCAGTTCCGTCCACCAATCGCAGTGATAGGGGTGCGGTGAAACACACACTAGCACGCCCCTATCGAAACAGTATGGCACATCGCTGCTACGATTGTGGCGTGTGATGCGGCTATGTTTGAAGGAAGGTCACTTCCGGTCTTCTGCAGGCAATTTCCAGGATGCAGAATCGCCGAAGATTGCACGCTAGATGCTATGTGTGACAGCTCCACAGCGGTGTGAAAAAAGTGCCCGAAACGTGCATGCTCACGTCAAATCACCGGCAATATGGAAACCATATGGCAGCGTGTGACTGTACCTTGACAGCTCTTAGTTGTCTGAGATTGCATTAAGGTACCTTCACACATGGCAATATTGCTAGGCAATTTCACTGGCAATTTAGTGGTTGCAGTGAAATCATGGACACATTGTTCTATTTTGTTGCTGTGTACAAATGGAACAATGTGTCCATGATTTCACTGCAACCAGCAAATTGCCAGTGAAATTGCCTAGCAATATTGCTGTGTGTGAAGGTATGTCTAGAAATATATTTCTATCTGAGACACTTCCCTTGAGATCAGAGATTTTGATCATGAACACCCCAACACAATTTTGGTATCTGCCCTGAGAAATACAATTTGTACAGAACCACAACCTCAGATCTTAATGGTCAATAAGATATTCATCGGCAAGTCCAGAGTTCTGGAATTCTGGTCTAAGAAGATAGGATGTTGGGCTGAAGCAAGCGAAAGCAGGACCTTGACCACTGGTCTGCATCTGTATCCAAGGTGAGGGAACCTAGAACTTTCAGGTTTCTCATCAGATTTCTTGCTTTTCTAATGAGGGGCAAACACCCTGAAGGTACCGTCACACAGGGAGATATATCGCCAGTGATGTTGCCGGCGATCGCGGGAGCGCGCATCCCTGACAACATCGCCGGGAAGATGTCAGACTGAGCAACTTACCGGCGATGTCGCCGGCTAGTTGCCGCGGCTATCGCTCGCTGGGTTGCCCAGCAACCCAGCGAGCGATAACTCGCAATGTTGTAGATAGGCGGAATCGCCCGTAACATTGCAGGTTGCCGCGTTACACAGGGCGATCAGGCATGATCGCCTGACCAACATCGCCAGGTTTCCCAACATTGTTGGGAAACCTGGCGATGTTACTCAGGCGATTTTTCGCCTGATTTCGCCCTGTCACACAGGCAACTCTCCGCGATGTTGCCGCAACCTGACCACGCCCCTCAGTTGCCAGCAACATCGCCGGCGATATCTCCCTGTGTGACGGTACCTTGACAGATATGTTTGCAAATAGTGTCTGTTTTTCTTTCATCTTTAGTCAAGTGACAAGGCATTTAATTGGTTGAATTGACTTTTAGGATCGCTACTTCCAATGTGGCACTAAAGTTGAAGTTCTTTTCCTCTCTGAAGTGGCAATTTGTATATCATGATTAATGAGAAATCCATGTTGGAGAACATTTTGTGTAGTTTAAAAGTGCAGAAGCAATTCTTCTGAAAACATCATTAGCCAGTCATCCATGTAAGGAGTGATGAAAATTACTTTTATTCTTAGGGCCGCTGACAAGATGACCGCTATCTTAGTGAAAACTTTAGATGTGAAAGAAATCCCAAATGACAGTCACAAGAACTGGAGATTAATTATTGAGAATTTCGAAGAACTGCCATTCAATGACATTTCCTATGAGATCGTAAAGTAAGGATGCAGAGGTAGGTGACCCTGAGATCTATAATTATGAAAAAGTTCTCTTTTTTGAATAATAATTTTTACTGACCGAATAGTTTCTCGTTTGAGCTCTTTCATCTTCCAAAAGTTGTGTAGATAATTTGGGTAATTTCACTTCCCACCTTGTTTGGGAACCCCAAATATATAGGAATAAATTCCTTTTTCTCTAGAATTATGTGGAAAAGTTTCTATTGCTGTTTTGTGATTAACCTCTTTAGAAAATATGATGTACCAAGTACGTCATCTGTCAGCTTCCTGTCTTTGATGTGAGCTCCAGCGGTGAGCTCACATCTTTTTCCCCACATCTCAGCTGAGATGTGTAAATAACACGACGTATTAACTTTTTGAATTGCACTGTCATTCACTGACAGTGCGATCCAAAGCACTGGGGCAGGGATCACGCTGTTTCCCGTCGTGATCTGATGTCCTGCGATGCGATCGCGGGATCTCGATGTGTCACCTGGGTAGCCTAGGGTCCTGTGGTGACCCCAAATGTTTTCTGGTTTCACTTTCTGTGGATGCCTGGCAAGCGCCAACATCCACAAAAAGTGATCATTTGTGTTATATAGAGTTGAGCTGCTGCTCATCTCTACACAGTTCAAGCAATCGGACAGTGCAGCACTGTGGCGCCCTATGGGGCAGTGTAAAATAAATAAAAAATTTAATAAGTTTTTGAAAATATGAAAAAACACAAGTCAAATTACCCCCCTTTTGCCACACTCAAAATAAAATCATTAACAAAATTTTAAAAATACACATATTTGGTATTGCCGTGTTCAGAAATGCCCGATCTATCACAATATAAAATCAATTAACAAGATCTGTAAACTGTGTCCAAAACAAAACAAAAAAGTCCAAACACCAAAATTACATTTCTTTTGATTGCCACAACAATTCAATAAAATGTAATAACGATGATCAAAACAATGTATCTACCCAAAAATGGTATCATTAGAAATGTCAGCTCAAAACGCAAAAAAATAGCCATCACACAGCCCCAGATCTCAAAAACTTAGAACGCTATAGGTCGCGGAATATAGCGTAAAGTTCAATACTTAACTTCAGATTTTTTTTACCACATAGATAACAGCAAAAGTATACATGTTTGGTATCTACGAACTGGAACAGACCTGAGGCATCACACCGTCACATCAGTTTTTCCATACAGTGAACATGGTGAATAACAATACACAAAAAACAAACATGTAATTGCATTTTTGTTTGGTATTTCAGTGCACTTGAATTTGCTTTCCCATTTTCCTGTACACTATATGGTAATATAAATGATTGCATCTGAAAGTAAAACTTGCCCCACACAAAACAAGCCCTCACATGTCTATATTGACGGAAAAATAAAAATGTAATGGTTCTTGGAAGAAGGGGGGGGGTGAAAAATGGAAGATCGCCCAGAGTAAAGGGGGTTAAAATTCCTGCAATGTAGATTTCATTGTTGGAGATTTTTTATAGTTTGACAAAAGTGGTCTTGAAGTAAGGCTGGTTTCACACTACGGATTTTTAAAATCCGATGCTGTCCGATCAAAATCGGACAGCATCGGATCCGAATTTGGCCCCATGCAGCCCTATGGGCATCGGACCGAATCGGATGTGCACTAAATGCCATCTGATTTGGTCCGATCCGATTTTGTCCGATGTTTTTATCGGTGCAAAAATCGGAGCATGCTCCGATTTTTCCACCGAAAATAAATCGGACAAAATCGGATCGACCAAATCGGATGGCATTTAGTGCACATCCGATCCGATCCCTTTAACATGGGGCCCTATGGAGCAGGGTCCGAGGAAACATCTGATGTCTCCTCGGACCCGATTTTAGAGTACTGAGCATGCTCAGTACATGCTCAGTACACTAAAACTATTGTGTGCCACCTAATTTAACTTCCGCAATGTATGTACATACACACTATATACATATATTGCAGAAGTTAAATATAAGTTAAATCAAGTGTTTAAAATAAAAAATCTTTATTCTCACCTTCCAGCGCTCCCTCGGCGTCTCCAGCTGCAGCTGCTCGGTAGCAGGACCTGTGATGATGTCACAACCTGATCAGCTGATCGGGTCACATGACTGGTTACCATGTTAACCATGGAGCAGGGCGGGGAAAGGCAGTGATGTCACTGCAAGAGGCGGGGCAAAGTGGCCATCACTGCAATAAGCTCTGTGTACTATGCAGCAAGCATCAGGGAGGCGGCGGTGGGCGGATTAAACATACAAGGGGTGTGAAACTGCCCTTTGGCTCCAGCCACAAGCCACCTCCTATTTGGGTCCACAATGTAAGTTTTCAAAGGTATTATCTCGGGGTACAGGGGGGCTCAAGGGCTGGGGACCCCTTGCCTGAATGCAGCAGACATGCTGCATTCAGTGCTGTAATTAGATCACCATGTATAGTTGGTGACAGGTCCTCTTTAAGATGCGAACAGGTACTCTCCCATTGTGTACGTCCACCCCTTCCCCCCCGGCTGTCAAGAGTGTAGGTCTGTGCTCTGTGCTGATGGGCTCTACTAATGCTTGATAGTCCTGCCTTCTCAGACCTCTAGCTGCTCGACACCAAATCATCATTTCACTCATTGGGGGAATCACAATAGGCAACGGGTCTGTCACCCGTGCAGTACCAATTTCGCCACCTGTAATTGTTACCTGTTGATGGTGCAGGATGGCTCTGATCTCACGCTGGAGGACCTTCCTTTGACCAGGTCTGGCAGTGTCTGCAATCTGTTGAAGCAAAGACAAAACTTCCTCCATGCAATTGCTAACAACATTAGTGCCTAGTATGATATAAGGATCATTAGCATTACTGGCTTCTGCTACAATTAAAACCCCCTGGTTCTGCAATTCCACCCTCCCCACCTTAATTGGCACTTCCCTAACCCCCATCACGGTAATTGGACAACTGTTGGATGCATTAAGGGTAAAGTCTAGATCAGGCTGTTTCAGTTCTGCATCAGCCCAAAACTCTTATAAAGGATATAGGGGATGGTGGTCACCCGTGACCTTGTGTCCAGCAGAGCAGGTGTCAGGATGCCATCTAGTACAATGGAAATAAACTGTCTCTGTCCGATGAAGGTCTTGTACCAGGTGGCTGGGCCCTGTTGATCTAGTCCTGAGGTTTGGCCCTGGCCCCAAGGGACTGCCCGTTTAAAGGACAGCTCCTGGCGAGGTGACCGGTGCGGTTACAGTGGCGGCAGATTGGCTCCCCAGTGGAGCTGTAGCGGTCGGTGGTTCTTCCTCGGTACGCTGTGGCTTGCTTCCCTCACATTGAGGGTACATCCTCCGGGCTGTCGGCAAGATGAACCAGCGGCTGAGGTTTGAGCTGGGGTCTTGGTGCTGGCTGTTGACTTTGCTGTAACTGCAGAGCGTCCATTAATTTGGTGATGTTCTTATTCATCTGGCGCATTTCAGCACGCATCTCAGCTCTCAGGGAGTCATACTTGTCAGGCTGAGCAGATTGTACACTGTGCGTGGCTGTAGACTCGGGTAATGGTTTTGAAGTAGCCTGCACCTCACCACTGCACCACCGTTTAATAGCAGCTTCATGGGTCTCTAACGGCTTTAACTCTTTGATGGCCATCTCTTTCAGGGTGTTAAAGTCAGCTTCTGGATTGCTCAATGACCACCAACGTACAGTCTTACTGTCCTCGGGGGGATAGCAGTCCCCGAGTGCATTGTTCAATAAGGAGCTTATTTTCATCGGGTACACTGGTGGGGATGACATGTGTAAGGGCACGCAATGCTTCTTCCAGATGCCAGGCATAAGCTCTTATATAATCTCCAGGCCTCTGGTAGCAGTGTTGGAACCGTATGCGTATATCAGCCTCGTTGCACTCCTCGAAGGTAGCTCTCAGTTTGTTGAATATAGCAGAGGCGGATTTGCATTCAGCAGCAGACCAGGACGCACTTTCTTTCTCTGCTGCGCCGGTTAACTGTTCGAGAAACACAGCAGCGCGTTGTTGGCCGGTCATCGCATACATATCCAGGACGCTATTGATTTTTCGTTTAAACTCATCCAGTATATCAGAGGTCCGTCATACTGGGGCAACCACTTGGCCCCGGGATGTATGGGAGTGACATCGGCATTATTGGGGCGAGTGCACCCGGTGCGCCGGTGGTGCTGGCAGTGCTACCGGAGGCAGCCATTGGTCTGTCGGTGTAATTCTGGGGATCAGCGTACGTGCCGTCGTCGTCGCTGGAGGAGGCCGACATGTTGGAGGCCCCCCTAGTGAATCACAGCCAGTTCTTAAAGGGTTAAAGAGTTCGGGAATTTCCGGACTAGGCCGCGGCGCTCGGGAATTCTCGGCTGAGCCAGGGGCGGGTTTCAGTTTCGCGCTCTACAGGCTGGCACTCCCCCTTTCTTCTGCTCTTCGGCGCAGTAATGGCGGCGTATTTTAAACAGTCACTCAATACAGTCAACATCACGGCACACAGTACCCTGTAATACCGGGCACGGGATCCTGTTCGTCACGCCAGAAAAAGATATGTTGCGCCCAGGCTTTGGGGTACTCGGGTGTCAGGCTGCAAGGGTTAATGCTCCTGTTGTCACGGGGAGTGGTGGCCGCGCCTGACCCCGTGTCCTGGGCCTATCTTTCAAAAAAGGGGGTGATATTTACAGGGGACTATGTACAAGTTTGTCGTGATGCCACCTGTAGTTTCTGGTGAGGATTCACCAGCGCCGCCACAGTCCGCCGGAGGTTGATGGTATTGTGGCTGAGTAACCATCAATGAGTTTCTTACAATGCTCTGCTGGAATTTTATGCTGTAATGGGAACAAATGCCGAAATGCCCGCGCTGCCAAACAGGAATCACCAGGAAACGAAGAGTTAACTGGGCAGATTTTTTTCTTTATTTCATCCTACGCGTTTCAGAGCCTCTATCCGAGCTCCTGAGGAAGGAGCTCGGATAGAGGCTCTGAAACGCGTAGGATGAAATAAAGAAAAAAATCTGCCCAGTTAACTCTTCGTTTCCTGGTGATTCCTGTTTGGCAGCGCGGGCATTTCGGCATTTGTTCCCATTACAGCATTCCTGTTTCCACGTTTATCGTGAAGGTGCGGCCCTGCAGCAGCCATCTTATAAGCCATCTTACAGGCGATTATACTGGTTGTGGGTGACACAACTGAATCAGGTGAGCAGTTCTTAATTTACACCGATATAACTCTTATAAAAAGATAAGACCCTATGCGCATTTATCTCACGTTTGCTGCTGGAATTTTAGACCATTCTTCTTTGGCAAACTGCTCCAGGTCCCTGATATTTGAAGGGTGCCTTCACCAAACTGCCATTTTTAGATCTCTCCACAGGTGTTCTATGGGATTCAGGTCTGGACTCATTGCTGGCCACCTTAGAAGTCTCCAGTGCTTTCTCTCAAACCATTTTCTAGTGCTTTTTGAAGTGTGTTTGGGGCATTGTCCTGCTGGAAGACCCATGACCTCTGAGGGAGACCCAGCTTTCTCACACTGGGCCCTACATTATGCTGCAAGATTTGTTGGTAGTCTTCAGACTTCATAATGCCATGCACACGCTCAAGCAGTCCAGTGCCAGAGTCAGCAAAGCAATCCCAAAACATCAGGGAACCTCCGCCATGTTTGACTGTAGGAACCATGTTCTTTTCTTTGAATGCCTCTTTTTTTCTCCTGTAAACTCTATGTTGATGCCTTTGCCCAAAAAGCTCTACTTTTGTCTCATCTGACCAGAGAACATTCTTCCAAAACATTTTAGGCTTTCTCAGGTAAGTTTTGGCAAACTCCAGCCTGGCTTTTTTATGTCTCAGGGTAAGAAGTGGGGTCTTCCTGGGTCTCCTACCATACAGTCCCTTTTCATTCAGATGCCGACGGATAGTACGGGTTGACACTGTTGTAACCTCGGACTGCAGGCAGCTTGAACTTGTTTGGATGTTAGTCAAGGTTCTTTATCCACCATCCGCACAATCTAGCGTTGAAATCTCTTGTCAATTTTTCTTTTCTGTCCACATCTAGGGAGGTTAGCCACAGTGTCATGGGCTTTAACCCTTTAATGACCAATGACGGCTATACCCATCAGTGCTTTCAACTGGCACTGCGTGTAAACATTCACTTTGTTCAAAGAAATGCAGAAAATATAATCCTAAATTTACCACTAATATGGCTTGAAAAAACAATCTTGAAATCACTGGGATCCATTGAAGCGGTCAAGAGTTATAATCTCTTAAAGTGACACTAGCCAGAATTGCAAAATGAGGCTCGGTCCTTAAGGGGTTAAACTTCTTGATACAGGTGCTGTTAATTACACAAATTAGAGAAGCATCACATGATTTTTCTAACAGTTCCAATACTTTTGTCCACCCCCTTTTTTATGTTTGGAGTGGAATTATATCCAATTTGGCTTTAGGACAATTCTTTTTGTATTTTTTCATTGTAGACAAATTAAATGAAGATAATAATACCAAAGAATTTGTGATCGCAATCATTTTCAGGAAGAAACTGAGTATTATCTGACAGAATTGCAGGGGTGTCAATACTTTTGGCCACAACTGTATATAATATACGTTTGTTGTGCTACGATAACTCATGCCCCCTTTTGCTAAACCCAGATTACTTTTTGTTTGTTTGCTTAATGCACAAAGTTGCTAGATATTATGTTTCTGGCATCTGCAGAAAAATTCTACAAGTAGAGAACACATTTCAGCATTGCGAAATCCACAAAATAGAAAATTATATTGGAATATTCTTGTATTTACCTTTTTTTCATGTGTATATGTTGGATATTTTATTTATTTGTAATTGTTCGTACTGTAAGGGCCACTTTACACACACCAACTTCTGTGACCAACATCTGAACAGATCTCTGGTTGCAGTGAAATCATGGACACATTGCTCCATTTTGTGGCTGTGTACAACATGGAGCAATGTGTCCATGATTTCACTGCAACCAGAGATCTGTTCAGAAGTTGGACACAGAAGTTGGTGTGTGTAAGGCGGCCGTCACACGCACAGATATCTTGCCCGATATCGTTTAAGCGATCTCCTTTTTGATCGCTTAAGCGATATCGGGCTTAAAATCGATGCATGTAATCAAGCGATTTACGATGTTAAATCACTTGATCCTGACATCGCTGATCTGAGCTCCGGTTCTCAGATCTAGCGATGAACGATTTCACGATCTCCTTCATCGTGGTGTATAACACCACGATGAGCGATCTCCCAGCGCAGAGTCTATGCTGGGAGATGGTAACTATGGTACACGTCGGGTAACTAAGCGACGCGCGGCGCCTAGTAACCCGATGTGTACCATAGTTACCAGCGAGATCGCGGCTCCACATCGCTGGTGAGTCTGTCTGTGTGACATCTCACCAGCGATGTGAACGATATTGTAAGCGATCGCGCGTGCACGTGATCGCTTACAATATCGCTAAAGATATCTGTGCATGTGACGGCCGCCTAAAGCGGCCCTTAGAATAATATAGCAAACAGTGGGATGTAGAAGTCATCATGTGATTAATAGTGAAGTTGTTGGGTGCTTTTTTGCACTTGAACATGAAAATATAGAAAATATATGAAAATTAGTTGCATAAATCACAACAGCAGGAACTGCAATGTTGTTCCTATTATCCTTATTGAAATGTGAACTCATATGCCCTGCAATCACAGGACAATGCGCTGACCTTTCAGACATAAGTCACACCAATAAATCCTTAATTGTCTGGACTCTACAGAAAGGGATGTGGCAGGTGTGATTTTACTAGTGTCCATTAAATGCGTAGCAACTGGGCTTCTGGATATTGCTCTAACCTTTGGCCTTCTTAAATGCTATAAAAATGAATGAAAGCATAGACATAATCACTAGAATGGTTAAACCTGTGCCTGTTAGTGAGAAAACAAATATTCTCTCCCTGTATGACCATACCATGCAAAAACTACAACAAGTTACAACAGTACATTTTAAAAATCTGCAATTTTTTTGCAGCAGCCTTCCCCGCATGCTACATGGATCTGCAGTCTGTGCTTTCCTATACTGAGGGGCATGTGATTTAAGGTTTTTTTTTTTTTACAATGGGTCCCTCTGGTGGACAGATTGTATGCCAAGACTGTGGCCACTCTTATGTCTCAGGCCCTGACTGGGACTGAAATTCAGCCCTAGCATTTGATAGCACAGAGGCCCTTGCTAATCTCCTTTCATTCACGCCTACTTCCCAAGATGAGGGTCTTTACACAAATATGACCAGGGGCATAACTACAACAGGTGCAGGGGTTGCGATCGCACCCGGGCCCTGCAGCCTAGGGGGGCCCCAAAAGTCCCTTTGGCCTATAGAAAAAGACTAATACTATTGAAGATTTCCAATAATTGGGGCCCCATTGGAGCTTTCGCATCGGGTCCCCTGAGCCTGAAGTTACGCCACTGAATATGACCCTGCCTTTTGCTGGAGGAAGTCAAGAATTGCTTGAAGTTCAATATTATCAATAATAACACTACTATATTAGGGTAAAAAAATACCTCCATGCTATGACCATATAATACCACCACACAGTGAAAGAATAATACCATCCTATTGATCAGTAAGGCTGGTTTCACACTGCGGTCAGATCAGGTCAGATCAGGTCAGATCAGGTCAGATCAGGTCAGGTTTTGTGTTTCAAAACCAGGAGAGGAACTTGCAGAGAAAAAGTATAATTGAAAGTTTGACACCTGTTCTAGGTTTTGGAGTCACTCCTGGTTTTGGCACACAAAACCTGACCTGATCTGACCTGATCTGACCTGATCTGACCTGATCTGACCGCAGTGTGAAACCAGCCTAACAATCACGGCTGTTCCAAGACCAAGACCAAGATCAATGTGACAAATAAGAGACAAATGCTGCCAGACCATGGCCAAATATTACCAGCTTATGTTGTTTGTCCTTCATAATTGAAGATGGCCATGACTTCAGGGTTTATATGAAGATCAGTGGCTGTGGGTCTGGAAGTGACTAATTGGGCCAAACCATACCCTAAATGCTCGCCCACATGCAGGACATAAGTACCGTAATTAGATGTAGTCAAGACAGTTGGTATTGCTTGTACCTTGTGCACAGCTCATTTTTGTTTCACTTCAAAGAGTAGCTGCACAATCTCTTGAGGTTATCTTGTCTTAAGGCCACGTCACACGCTTTAATATCGTTAACAATCGCACGAGCGATCTTCCTTGAACGAGATCGTTCGGTCAATCTTTCAAGATCGTTGGTGAGATGTCACAAGTCTAGATATCGTGAGCGAGGCGCCAATGATGCAGCGAGCAGCTATCGTTCGCACAACCCAGGAACGATACTTTTTTGTGTTATAGGAGAAGAAAAAGAAGTCGCACTCAGAGCTTCTATAAACAGCGGTTCTTTATTGTGCTTCAGTGCACACAGCAGGTGGTGGCATGCGGGTGGGAGGACGGGGGGCACGACGTTTCGCGCCGTATAAGGCGCTTCAGCAGGTTAGTCCACCTAACCTGCTAAAGCGCCTTATACGGCGCGAAACGTCGTGCCCCCCGTCCTCCCACCCGCATGCCACCACCTGCTGTGTGCACTGAAGCACAATAAAGAACCGCTGTTTATAGAAGCTCTGAGTGCGACTTCTTTTTCTTCTCCTATAACACAAAACTGGATGTGACGTATCGGACTGTTGGGAGTGAGCACCAGAGCGTGCAGAGCGATGCAGCAGGGAGGACCCTCCTCCTCATCCTCCATAGCCAAGGGCTGAAAGCTTGCAGGCGGCGGTGAAATCTCCCCAGGCTGTATGGGAGACGCTGCAAGGTGGTGCTGACCCCATCCTAATCTTCAAATCAGGAACGATACTTGTTCAATGTTGTGAATAGGTGAAGTCGTTGACAAAATCGTTATCGCGGTGTCACATATAACGACGCAGCAGGTTGAACGCTGGTTAATTGAACGACGCACGACGGATTTGAGGTCAGGATCTCCAATCTGTTATGAGCGATCAAATAATTTTTCGAGAAAAGATCGTTCGGTTACACGCAAAGACACACAAACGATATTGTGGAGCCCACTGGGACGGGGTACTCGGTACCGGACTGGGTATCGCTGGGGGTATCACGGCGGTCTTAGTCCGGACCGTGTCCCGAGCCCACAATTAAAGGGGTTATTTACAGGGACTGTCGTGACACCACCCACGGGTTGTGGTCAATGGGGGACCACTGCTGCTGCTTGCTTCTGCCAGGAAGATGGATGGTGCTGCAGCCGGATGGATGAGCCCACCGTGGGTCGGGCTGCTCCTGACAGGGTAAATAACAGTATAACATGCAGGGAATCACACACTGGAGACACTGGCAGGGTCACCGGGTTTTACTTAAGTTCTTCACAATCCAGTTTACAGTTCAGTTAGTTCACAAAGCTGTTCCGGTTTTCCACAAGTTAACTCCACACTTTCAATTAACCCTACTGCAGCCAGGTTTCCATCTCAGACCCTTCTCTTTTTTTAATTCCTTTCAGGCTCTACTAAACTTCTCTTCCTCAGTGTGCTGTTTGGTAGGTGACTTGGGTTCTTGTTTGGCTTCTCCCTATGTGTGGGTAGCAAGCTCTGAGCCCTATATGTCACTGTACCTCCTGCACGTGTGTTAGGAGGTCAGACTTGGAATCTGAGCTCCCCGTTGGTAAGTCTGTGATCCGGCTTGTAGTTACGGTCACCTCAGAGCTGACTCTCTGGTCCCAGCCTAGCCTTCCAGTGCCCCTCTATTTCAAGGACCCACCAGGCTCTTTCCTACCCGTGTGACTACGGCGTACAAAGGGGATCCTCACTTCCGGTCTCTCTCTGGCACCGCTGCCATTTTCCTCCGGATCCAGATACACTGGTCTGGTGTCAGTTCTCTTTGTCTTTACTGCTCGGCACCCTCTGGCCTACTCAGTCTTTACATCTCGGTACCCTTTGGCCTACTAACTACTACTTCCTGGTATTACCCTTTTTGTACCCGGTTCGTCACCTGATCTACGTCCCACCCACTGTGACTGGCCCTACCACCCCTTGCCCGCCTAGAGTCCCGGGCTCCGGGTTGGGTCTTGTGTCTGTGGGTGTGTTTGTGAAGGTGTTTGTACAAAACTATATAAAAAGGGAACAAGAGGCGCAATAGTGCCCTATCACTCAGACACTAAAAGATGAGAGGTGTAAAGTCAAAACCACTCACCTATTCCAGTTGTGATGACCCACAACTGGCTTGAAGGCATACAATCAATACCGGCTGCTGCAGGACCTCCACCAACCACTCGCACGTGGGAAGACTCTCAGGAAGCTGGGAAAAGGTGTATGACAGTCCGCGCCACCGGGTACCAAGGAATCACCTGGGATGCAGGAAGTTATTTCAAGCTTAATCTTTATTCTCCAACATGTTTCAGCGCTCCACCTGGCACCAGGTGGAGCGCTGAAACATGTTGGAGAATAAAGATTAAGCTTGAAATAACTTCCTGCATCCCAGGTGATTCCTTGGTACCCGGTGGCGCGGACTGTCATACACCTTTTCCCAGCTTCCTTTGTACAAAACTGTCTACCCTTTTCCTGGCTGCAGTTTTTTTCTGTGGCCACCCTGGTCGCAGGGGCACCACAATATCGTTTCAGCGATTAAAAACAGTGACGTTTCAGCGATATCGTTAACGATATTGAAGCGTGTGACGTGGCCTTTAACAAACTGAGTAGTCTACGACAATCGTTTCCCATTCCTTTATGTTGACCTCCAGTATTTTGAGGAATGCTTTAAGGCAGTCACATTTTTGGTGATGTTGCAGTGATGTAGTGAACGACATTGTTGCGTGTGACACCTGTCAACGATCAATGATCAGTAGTTGATCGTTGATCGCAGATTTGTGAACATGTTTTCAAATCTACTGATGGTCGCCCGCTGGGCACGCAGCATCGCTGCGTGTGACAGCGGGAGATCAGCGAGCCCCCAGCGCCGCACAGCACCGCGTGGTGCCTAGTAACTCGATGTGTACCATGGTTACCAGCGATCTCGCTGGTCTACATCACTGGTGAGTCTGCCTGTGTGACAGCTCACCAGCGATGTGAACGATGTTGTTAGCGATCTTGCTTGACTGAGATTGCTAACAACAAATTGATGCGCGTGACGGCCCCTTTTGTAACATTTCTTTGGTACAGTTCTCTGTACAGCAGTTGTTTAGGTAATCAGCTGTCTGGCATTCTGACCACATCTGGATTGGACTTTCAGCAGCAGAGTATAGATATTGTATAGAGCCTAGTTTGCTTCAGGATTGCCATATCAGGGCTTACCAACTGCTGTGGAGACATCTGCGGAGACAACTCAGATGAAAGTGATTGAGTTGTTTGGTATGGCAGTTGTAGACAGTCCAGGTCTTGCTGACAAAGAAGTGTGGTAAGGACCACTGCACAGTAGACCTTCAGCTTGGTGGTAAGGCTGAGTTCTCTCCCAAACATTCTTACAGAGTCTCTCAAAGGGGGCGCTGGGTTTTCCAATTATATGGTTAACCTCAACATCTATGGTCTCAATGCGGAAAGGTGTGCTACCATGGTATGTAAACTTATTGACTGCTTTAAAGATGTTCTCCTTCACCATAATGCATGGCTCCTGGTAAGGTATTCCTGGAGCAGGTTGGCACATAACTTCAGTCTTTCTATTATTGATAACTAGTAAAAAGGCCCGATGCAATTGCATCGGGAGAGCGGTGAAATGAATTGTGTGTATACAGGCGGGTGAGTGGCTAGCAGAGTATATATGGGGCTCTGTGGGTAGCAGACTATACAGGCGGGTCTGTGGGTAGCAGAGTATACAGACTGCTCTGAGGGTAGCAGATTATACAGGTGGCTCTCTGGGTAGAAAAGTATACAGGCGGCTCTGTGGGTAGCAGAGTATACAGGCGGGTTTGTGGTTAGCAGATTATACAGGCGGCTCTGTGTGTAGCAGAGTATAGAGAAGGCTCTGTGGGTAGCAGAGTATAGAGGCGGCTGTGTGGGTAGCAGAATATAGAAACGGCTCTGTGGGTAGCAGAGAATACAGGCGGGTCTGTGGGTAGGAGAGTATACAGGCGGCTCTGTGGGTAGCAGAGTATAGAGGCGGCTCTGTGGGTAGCAGAGTATAGAGGCAGCTCTGTGGGTAGCAGAGTATACAGGCGGCTGTGTGGGTAGGAGAGTATACAGGCGGCTCTGTGGGTGTCAGAGTATAGAGGGGGCTCTGTGGATAGCAGAGTATGATGTGGCGGGAGGCTGGAGGAGTGAGGCAAGCAGAGGCTGGAGGGGTGAGGAGAGCAGAGGCTGGAGTGGTGAGGAGAGGTCCAGATGGAGGGGTGAGGAGAGGTCTGGCTGGAGGGGTGAGGAGAGATGCGGCTGGAGGGGTGACATCACCGCTCGGCGGCAGGACGTGGCTGCGTGCTGGGGCTGATCGCAGCCCCAGTCACACGGCATTGTCCTCTGCGGCGGGTTGGGTGATGCAGAGAGGATCAGTTCTTGCCCTCAGGTCACACATGTGACCTGAGCGGAAGGAGCGGATTGGGCGGTGTGTGGTAAAGACAGGACGGTCATCCGATTGGTCTAGGACGCCAAGTCCTGGGCAATGGGATGGGCGTCCTGTGTGTACAACACAGCGCCCAATCCGCTTGCAGGGGCAGGCAATGGGAGTGAGCGGGGCGTGTCAGGCTTTGCAGGCTGACACGGTCCGCTCACTCCCATTGGCTGTTGGCGGCCACAGGACGACGTCCCTGGCTCCCGGCACCCGGCCACAGCCCGTAGACCGCTACTCCACCAGCATGGCGACATTGAGAGCCCAGCGGTGAGAGAGTGGCGAGGGGCGGAAGGCTCCGGCGGCATCCGGGCAGCATGGACCTCGCGGAGGACGCGAGGGCGGTGGCGATGGTGCGGGGCCGACGGTTGGCAGGATGGCAGCGGTGTCAGGTAGTGCGGCTGAGGATGGAGGAGGGTGAGAGGCTAGAGGAGGCTGTGAGGCTGGAGGAGGCTGTGAGGATGGGGAGGCTGTGAGGCTGGAGGAGGGTAGAGGCTGGAGGAGGCTGTGAGGCTGGAGGAGGCTGTGAGGATGGGGAGGCTGTGAGGATGGGGAGGCTGTGAGGCTAGAGGAGGGTGTGAGGCTGGAGGAGGATGTGAGGCTGGAGGAGGCTGTGAGGCTGGAGGAGGCTGTGAGGCTGGAGGAGGCTGTGAGGCTGGAGGAGGCTGTGAGGCTGGAGGAGGCTGTGAGGATGGGGAGGCTGTGAGGATGGGGAGGCTATGAGGCTGGAGGAGGATGTGAGGCTGGAGAAGACTGTGAGGCTGGAGGAGGCAGTGAGGATGGGGAGGCTGTGAGGCTGGAGGAGGCTGTGAGGATGGGGAGGCTGTGAGGCTGGAGGAGGCTGTGAGGCTGGAGGAGGATGTGAGGCTGGAGGAGGCTGTGAGGATGGGGAGGCAGTGAGGCTGGAGGAGGCTGTGAGGCTGGAGGAGGCTGTGAGGCTGGAGGAGGCTGTGAGGATGGGGAGGCTGTGAGGCTGGAGGAGGCAGTGAGGCTGGAGGACGCTGTGAGGCTGGAGGAGGATGTGTGGCTGGAGGAGGATGTGAGGGTGGAGGAGGATGTGAGGGTGGAGGAGGCTGTGAGGATGGGGAGGCTGTGAGGCTGGAGGAGGCTGTGAGGATGGGAGGCTGTGAGGCTGGAGGAGGCTGTGAGGCTGGAGGAGGATGTGAGGCTGGAGGAGGCTGTGAGGATGGGGAGGCTGTGAGGCTGGAGGAGGCTGTGAGGCTGGAGGAGGCTGTGAGGCTGGAGGAGGCTGTGAGGATGGGGAGGCTGTGAGGCTGGAGGAGGCTGTGAGGCTGGAGGAGGCTGTGAGGATGGGGAGGCTGTGAGGCTGGAGGAGGATGTGAGGCTGGAGGAGGCTGTGAGGATGGGGAGGCTGTGAGGCTGGAGGAGGCAGTGAGGCTGGAGGAGGCTGTGAGGCTGGAGGAGGCTGTGAGGCTGGAGGAGGATGTGAGGCTGGAGGAGGATGTGAGGCTGGAGGAGGATGTGAGGGTGGAGGAGGCTGTGAGGATGGGGAGGCTGTGAGGCTGGAGGAGGCTATGAGGCTGTAGGAGGCTGTGAGGATGGGGAGGCTGTGAGGCTGGAGGAGGCTGTGAGGATGGGGAGGCTGTGAGGCTGGAGGAGGCTGTGAGGCTGGAGGAGGCTGTGAGGATGGGGAGGCTGTGAGGCTGGAGGAGGATGTGAGGCTGGAGGAGACTGTGAGGCTGGAGGAGGCAGTGAGGCTGGAGGAGGCAGTGAGGATGGGGAGGCTGGAGGAGGGTGTGAGGCTGGAGGAGGGTGTGAGGCTGGAGGAGGCTGTGAGGCTGGAGGAGGGTGTGAGGCTGGAGGAGGCTGTGAGGATGGGGAGGCTGTGAGGCTGTGAGGCTGGAGGAGGCTGTGAGGATGGGGAGGCTGTGAGGCTGGAGGAGGATGTGAGGCTGGAGGAGGGTGTGAGGCTGGAGGAGGCTGTGAGGATGGGGAGGCTGTGAGGCTGGAGGAGGCTGTGAGGATGGGGAGGCTGTGAGGCTGGAGGAGGCTGTGAGGCTGGAGGAGGCTGTGAGGATGGGGAGGCTGTGAGGCTGGAGGAGGGTGTGAGGCTGTAGGAGGCTGTGAGGATGGGCAGGCTGTGAGGCTGGAGGAGGCTGTGAGGATGGGGAGGCTGTGAGGCTGGAGGAGACTGAGGCTGGAGGAGACTGAGGCTGAAGGAGGCAGTGAGGATGGGGAGGCTGTGAGGCTGGAGGAGTCATTTACTGTACTGAGCATGCTCAGTACAGTAAAAGGTCTCCAAACAGGAAGGCAGGGGTTAAAAAAAAAAAAAAAGTTAATGCTCACCTCTCCCCGAGCCCCCGCCGTCTCCTGCCGTCTTCCTCCAAGCTTCCGGTGGCTGCCGCAGGCTCCCAGTGTGTGCAGAGCTCTTCTAGTGCAGTTCAAGGACCTGCGGTGATGTCACAGTCACGTGACACCAGATTACCATGGAGTAACCTGGTGTCACGTGACTGTGACATCACCACAGGTCCTTGAACTGCAGTAGAAGAGCTCTGCACACACTGGGAGCCTGCGGCAGCCACCGGAAGCTTGGAAGAAGACGGCAGGAGACGGCAGGAGACGGCGGGGGCTCGGGGAGAGGTGAGCATTAACTTTTTTTTTTTTTTTTACAGTAGTGCGGGTCTGCGGCTCGTGATGACGCTGCGCGTCATCACTCGCAGTCCCGCAAAGCATGTTGGGATTCGGCGACAACGCCCGAATTCCCAACTGCGGATTATATAAGTAGATGAGACTTAAGTTGTCGCAGCTTGATAAAAGCAGTACATTTCGCGCTGCATCTGTTGCTCTGTGCTGGCGTTAAGTGCGCAGTCATCAGCAAACAAAAAGTTATGTATGACGGTCTCATGCACCTTTGCAACAGCACAGCCTTCAAGCACCTGAAGTTAAATAGCTTGCAGTCAGTCCTGTACACGACATGGATACCGTCTTCTCAGTTGCGAAAGGTATCTGTCAACATAGCATACAAAATAAGGTTGGGAAAAGTACACAGCCTTGTTTTTTGCCATTTGTAAGTAGGAAGTACTCGGATTTGTCTACATCATTCAGAACGTTCACCACCATATCATCATAGAACTGTCAGATGATTGTGATTAACTTGCTCAGCCAAACTTTCCCATGCTTTTCTGCAGGCCGTCTCTGCTGACTGTATCGAAAGCCTTGATCAAATAGACAAAGGTCAAGAAACGTTTGCTACATTGCACTTTTCCTGGAATTGACATGTTGTGTGTCCTATGTTCAGCATGGAAGCCACATTGGCATTCAGGTAATAGACCTTGCTCAAGGTGTGATGGTGGGTTTACACACACCAATTTATCTGTTCAATCTCTGAACCAATCTCTGGTTGCAGTGAAATCATGGATACATTGCTCCATTTTGTGGCTGTGTACAACATGGAGCAATGTATCCATGATTTCACTGCAACCAGAGATTGGTTCAGAGATTGAACAGAAATTGGTGTGTGTAAACCCACCATCAGAGAAGGTGGATAAACAAGAGGTGAGCTAGAATCTTATTTATTAGCTTTCTTATAGCAATGACCCCCCTCCATTATGCCTCCTTATGATAACGACCCCAAGTATTTCTCTTTATGATAACTTCCACCTCTTTATGATGACAGTCCAGTGTGTGTCGTGCTGACCTCTTGCAGCCCGCAAGAGATAGATAGATAAATACATATATATAATAAATAGATATCTGGCAGATAAATTACTTCACAACCACACAAGACATTATAAAATTGAAAATTGCACCCTTTAGTGCCTGCAATGAGGAGCTAATTGTTCAGCTTTGTAGTAACAAGAAAAAAAAATGATGTGGGGTGCCACCATTTTTTTTACAACCAGCAAAGGTAAAGTAGACTGCTGAGAGCTGATGTTATCAGGCTGCAAAGATCCATGGTTATTGGACCCTTCCCAGTCTAAAAATACAGCCCTTGGCAGCTTCAAAGGTGTAGCATCACATGAGATGCTCTAATTCTGGTGCTTCGTCTCAGCTCTTCTTGTGCCCTGGCCATTGGGGTAATGTTGCTTTGGGTTGATGTCACCTGTGAAGTGTCCAAAAACACAGCTGACATCAAGCCCTTGTGCTCATAAAGGAGAGGTGTCTATAATAGTAATAATAATAAACCTTTATTTATATAGTGCCAACATATTCCGCAGCGCTTTACAATGTAGGGGTTAGAGTACAGAAAATATAATAAAGTAAGTACAGTAGAGAACGAATACAGTACAAAAAACAATAGGCATAGAATCAATGTAAAAAAGAAAATACAATAAATAAAGCAAGAAATGAAGGGGACCCTGCTCAAAAGAGCTTACAATCTACAACGGTATAGGGGTTGCACAAGGTACAGGGGCTTATTGCACTCATGGTCCAGGCATCTTGAGGAAATGGGGCATATAACTAAGCTTACATGGATGGTCATCAAACAGTCTGTGTAGACCTTTTTGGTTTGGTGGAGTTTGTAGAAGAGTAATGTCAAGAGAGGTAGCCCATTCACTATCTACAGTACAAAGGACTTCTATTAGGGAGTATGATAGGCGCCTTAAAAAGAAGTGTTTTTAGGGAACGTCTGAAGCCATACAAGTTGTGGATAGTCCTGATTTCTTAGGGTAAAGCATTCCAGAGGATTGGTGCAGCTCTGGAGAAGTCTTGGAGCCGGGAGTGGGAGGATCGGATTAGTGCAGATGTTAGTCGAAGGTCATTTGAAGAACGTAGAGAGCAGGTGGGGTGATAGACAGAGATGAGGGAGGAGATGTAGGGGGGTGCTGCACTGTGAAGAGCTTTGTGGGTGAGAACAAGCAATTTGAATTTGATCCTGTAGTGTACGGGCAGCCAGTGCAACGACTGGCACAGAGCAGAGGCACCTGAGTAACGATTGGCCAGATGGGTGATCCTGGCTGCTGTATTAAGGATGGGCAGCACGATGGCTCAAGTGGTTAGCACTGCAGCCTTTACAGCACTGGGGTCTTGAGGTCCTGGGTTCAATTCCCACCAAGGACATGAAGGACAACATCTGCAGGAGTTGGTATGTTCTCCCTGTGTTTGCGTGGGTTTCCTCCGGGCACTCCGGATTCCTCCCACATTGTAAAGACATACTGATAGGATGTTTAGATATATATATATATATATATATATATATTATATATATAATATTTATATATATATGGACTGGAGAGGAGATAATCTGGTGAGGGGGAGGCCACTTAATAGAGAATTGCAATAGTCAAGGCGGGAATGGATTAGGGCCACGGTGAGGGTTTTTGTTGTTTCCATGGTGAGAAAGGGGCGGACTCAGAGATATTCTTCAGGTGTAAGCGACAGGAGCGGATGAGAGATTGTGTGTGGGAGGAGAAGGAGAGATCCGTGTCAAACATAACACCCAGACAGCGAGCCTGCTGCCTAGGCGTTATCGTGGTGCCTCAACTGAGAGAGAGATGTCAGATTTAGGGAGGTTAGTGGATGTCTATCAGAAAACCCCATTGCAAACCCAGAAATAAAAAGGAAATACACATAAATATTTTATGGAAAGTAACACTCCTCAACATTTTCCCCGGTTCACCTATTTTCTAAAAAAAAAATAAAAAAATTCCACGTGTGCCTGACCAATATAACTACCGTATATACGAAATTTAATAATAATATTTATACATTTATATAGTGATATTAATTCCATAGCACTTTGCGTAAATCAGTAATGCTGTCCCCATTGAGGTTTACAATCTTAACATCCTATCACTATGTCTTTTGAAATGTGGGAGGAAACCGGAGTGCCCGGTGGAAACCCATGCAAACACGGGAGAACATATAAACTCCTTGTAGATGTTGTTTTTGGTGGGATTTGAACCCAGGACACCAGTGCTGCAAGGCTGCAGTGCTAACCTCTGAGCCACTGTTTATAAGAGCCAAATTATACTGCCAGACCATAATCAAATATTAACAGCATATACAGTACTTATAATATCACCATACTTAATGAATACTACTGTACCAAGAGTGTTATTGCAAACCTACAGTGAACATATAATAGCAATATTCAGTAATACCTTGACTTATGAGTTTAATTTGTGACTGAGCTCTTAATTCAGTTTGCTCTTGTGTCAAATTAAATTTCCTCTTTAAAATAAATTGAAATGCTATTAATCCATTCCTACTTATGGCCCCCCCAACTTGGTATATGGCCCCCATCCTAGTACTGTATATATGATCCTCCAACCTGGTGCATGGCCCCCATTGTGGTATATATAATCCCCATTCTGGTACATGGCCCCCCATCCTGGTACACAGCCCCCTATCCTGGTACATGGCTCTGGAAAATGGTACCTCCATCCTGTTACAAAGCCCCTTATCCTGGTAAAAGGCACCCAAATCCTAGTACATGGCACCTTCATCCTGGTACATAGCCCCCATCCTGATATATGGCACCCCATCCTGGTACATGACCCTGGAAATGTCTCCCCATCCTGGTACATGGCACCCCGCGCTTGCTGATCAACTGACGCATGCTCACAGTCACATACAGTCAACTTCTTGTATGATGAGGACACCATGCTGGGGAATGGAGGGAGGGTATGTTTTTATGTGTATGTGGCGTGATGCAGAGAGCTGATCAGTGGGTGGGAGCCTTCTGCTCTCACACTATAATTAGTTGACTGGAATACTGTATTCGCTGATGCCCATGCCTGGGATGATGAGCAGTGTGAGCAGGGAATATTCAGTTGCTTAATGGGTGGGAGAATGTGATCACACAGCAGCTGCTCAGCTATTTGTAACTCTCACATTTGTGCTCACATCTTAAAGCAAAAAAGATACACAACGATGGCACTTATCTCAAAAAATTTGTATGTTGGTCCTCTCTTACGTTGAGGTACCATTTTAATAGCAAAATAAAAGTGACTCATTGGTAATTCACTTAGTACATCTCTTTTCCTTTTCTAATTAACCCAGTCTGCAATGATTTTTTCAATCTATGACTCTGCAGAATGTAACACAAATACATCTTTGGCTTATTGTTTTCCATCACCCTCCTCATAATCTCCCACTTTTAAACAAGCCATATAGTGCCTTAGACAGTAAAAATGTCCCCTCTGTACCTTGTGCAATAATAATATCCTACTTTCATGTCGCATTCAGTGCCCTACTGAGCTTCTTAGAGAGTGGTTGTGGACAATTCTGGATTGGCTACACTTTATGTGACTTGATTTGTCCCCAACTGATGATACAGCCCAATTACCTGGCCTCCTCCTTCTCCAAGACACATTTTTTAGGCTTAAGTAAATCCTGCCTTAGTGCAACCAGTACCACCTGGACCCTATTCAGGTGACTTCCGTAATCCAAGCTGAAGATCATGATGTCATCTATGTATGTGGCAGAGCATGGATTATGGGGGAAATAACCATCCATTGTAGAGAAGGCTATCTTCGCCTTGGCACTCATGACATGGGAATTTGCCAGTATCCTTTTGTCAGGTCAGGAGTGATGGTATGCTTTACCTTGCTGGCCCTAAATTCTCTGTGAGCTCATTGACATAGGGCATCAGATATGTGTCAAATTTGAAGAGTTTATTCAATTTGCAATACTTGTTACAAAATCACCAATCTCCATCTGGCTTCAGCATAAGGGCAATGGGACTAGACCAGCCACTTTTAGAATACTCAATTATGCCCAGGCTCAGTATTCTCTCTACGTCCTTTGAAATGATCCCCTGGTGGTCTTCAAGGATCTGGTACTGATTCAGGTTTACTCTCACATGCGGTTCCACAACCTACGTACACCCCAGCATTTCTAAAAAGAGGTCTCTGTTTTGGTTACACAACTTCCTAAACTGTTGGTTTTGGGCCCATGACAGTGTGTCTGCCATGTGACATCCTCGATGTCAGCTTCCTCCTTGGCTACCAGCCATGGAGCTTCCTCAGCTTCACAATCTCGTCACTGCTTCATCAGATTGACGTTGTACACCTGGTAGGGCTCTCTACTTGGTTGGGGGATCTTATCCCACCTTCCCAGTTATTCAACCTCTTTATAGGGTGCCTGCTACTTGGCCAAAAACATACTTTCCACAGTGAAGATCGCCACCAAAATGTGATCACCAGGGCTGGACTGTTTCACCCTTGTGGATTGATTGCCTGGGCGTCTTGCACCTGGAGAAGACTCTATTTCACAATGGACATGACCTCTGCCATCATCTCCTGCATCTGGGCAACATGCTCAATGACACTCCTGTGGGGTTTAACCTCTGCTTCCCAGATGTATTTTGTTATGTCTAGGAGCCCCCAAGCATGTTAGCCATTCAAGAGTTCAAAGGGAGAAAACCTGGTAGAAGCCTGGGGAACTTCTCAGATGGAAAACAGCAGAGATGGTGTAATGCTCGATGGGGAGAGCAACCAGGAGTGTTCCCACTGAGCCAAGGCACTAATCTTGACCTGGAGGAGCGTACCTAAGCAAGTTAACAAGTCTTCTCTAGAGTTTCCGATAGAGAGGTTAGGTTTATGCTAGTAGGTAGCCGCCAGGGGCAACTCCAGGGATCTCAGTACCATGAAAGCAGACTCCAGCAGTTGAGCTTTTACAGACAAACACAGTCTCTGGTGTGGATAAGTGCAGCCGGATGGCTGATAGGACAGGTGCAGTGGGTATGGCAGCAGGGCTGTATGGCTGGAGCAGTAGGTATGGTCATTGAATGGATACTAACTGGCACAGAGGATATGACTGCAGGCTGGCTCTGATGGTAAGGCAGCAAGGCAGGTTTAGGCTGGCACAGAAGGTACGGCAGCAGACAGGTACAGACAGGTAATAGGGATATAGTAAAATTAGGAAACAAAAATGGGTTGGATAAAGCACGGGACTAGGAACAGCAAGGGGGACATGACAAATAGAAGTGTGTCTCTAGGCATAGACCATATTGCTCAGCACTTTCCTTAAATACTCTGTTAATTTCTGGGTACGACACGCTGGCCATTTAAGAAACATAAGTGTGCCATGTGCGTAGCCTGTATGGCATGTGCAGGCCCTGGGATCAGGAAGCAGCTAAAGGAGCCCGGACAGATACCACAGAACCGTTGAGGAAAGGAGTACACTGCGGCTGCCGGTCTCCCTGCAGTGGAGGCACTACAGATGGACTTTAAGGTCTTGTTAAATCTTTTTATGAGACTGTTTGTCTGTGGGTGGTACACTGAAGTCTTCAGTTGGGTAAACTGCAGCTCTTTACACACAGGTACTAGGGGACGGCGGAAGTGAGAGGCTGGAGCAGTTAGCTGGCAGGTGGGACGGGACCTATAAAAGTTCTAAATCTTTTGTTGATATCCGGACCACTCTTGGGTTTTACCTACCCTCAGATGACCACTCAAGACATGAGAGTTGACCATGGGTAACCAATATAGCAACGCCCCATTAACCTCAAATTATGGGATTTTGGTGTTGGCCTCTATCTCCTGGGAAACCCGATTTATAACTGTAACATTTTCAAATACTCCCTTTAGAGTCAGGTCCCTCATTTGAGCAGTGCAAAAATTCCCCCATTAACCCCCCAACTCTGGGATGTTGGCCCCATTGGTTACTGTCTGGTCATCGTCGCCAACAAGCACACACGGGGGAACATATCTGCCTCTGACTACGATGGAGACTTGTTAAGGGCAAACTAGCCTTTATCCGAGAAAGTGAGAACAACCATCTTTTTCCTTAAGTCCCAGAATAAAGTAATGTCCTTCCCTACTATCACTGGATGTGAAAGGTATTTTACTACTCCGATCTTATGAGACTCCATACCACACTTTGTTTTACCAATAGCATAGAAAAACTGAGAAGTTAAAACTTAACTTTTACTAGCTCTATATTAAAAAGACATAGTTGTCTAGACCAAACAAAACAAAAAAGTGCGCATACGTGACTGTGTAAGTCAGTGTAGTGCTAAACTGAACCCCTCTTATAACCAGGGTTCACAGGTACCCAAGCTAGGTCCCGTCCAAATACCCTAGGGACGCTGGCAGGTGCCTGCTTTTTCGATTTTGAGTTTCCCCTAGGATGCAGTCATCAGAACAAACAATCCCATTAGGTAAACCCAGCCACATGCATTAGTGAAAAAACAGCTTGTATACTCCTATAGGGAGCGATCTCACCCAGCTGCGTCCACCTCTACGCATGTAAACGAGTCCATATAGCTCCGGATAACCTTCTGCTAGTGTTTTCCAGGCTGTTCAGGGCTCAGTGAATGTCATATAGCCACCATGTCATCTGATACGTTCCCTCCCGATGCGTTTCAGATCCCTCTTCTTCAGGGGGGTCATGGTACACATATAGGGATTAGTGTTCAAAGATACACATCCCTGTGCAGATGATGGCGATGGTGTCTGTAATAGACAGTGAATATCAGTTGCAGTACCATCATTATCCACAGTAACCTATGTGCAGCTCTGATGCTGCATGGTCTAGTACCTAATCAGGGACCCAATTAGGGTCTTCACTTACCTAGTCTGGTCCCCTCAAGGTTGTGCAGCTGGATCACGCCGCCGCCGCCTGGAAATGCTGGTTTTATCATGCCCAGGCAGTCACATGGCGTGTCACGTGACAGGAAGTGAAATCACAACGTGTCACTTCCTGTTCCTGTAACCTGTGGAACACAAGCTTGTGTTCCACCTGTCACTTCCTGCCCAGTACTTCCTGCCTAGTACTGAGTCACGTGACCGGAAGTGATGTGTCACTTCCTGTTCCTGTATCCTGTGGAACTCAAGCTTGTGTTCCACAGACCACTTCCTGCCTAGCACTGAGTAGGGAGGATCACAGAGATTCAAGACCTCCCCGCAGGAGGCGGAGTCCCCCACAATGTACACCATACATAGGATGATGTCACTGTTAGCCTGAAAACAACAACCCCCAACTGTCTGCTTTATCTTGGTTGTTTAGCAAAATTAGGGGGGACCTCTCACCATTTTTTTTTTCAATTATTTATTTAAAATAAGGGGATTTTGCCAACCAGCCAAGGTAAAGCAGACAGCTGGGGGCTGGTATTATCAGGGTGGTAAGGGCCATGAATATTGGCCCTTCCCAGCCTGATATCACTTCCCAACTGTTTGCTTTACCTTGGCTGATTAACAAAATAGGAGGGAGCTCGTGTCATTCTTAAAAATTATGTGTTTATGTTTACACTACACTTGAGCTGTCATATTTGAGTTAAGATAGCGGACAGCCAGTGTGAGTATAACAGAAATACAACTCACTGACTGCAACCAATTACAGACATTGACACAGAGGGTGAGTTGGGGAATGGGTGAATATTCATTTTGCTTAACCCCTTCATAACCCAGCCTGTTTTGGCCTTACTGACCTTGCCATTTTTTGCAATTCTGACCAGTGTCCCTTTATGATGGTATAACTTTAGAACGCTTCAACGGATCCTAGCGATTCTGAGATTGTTTTTTCGTTACATATTGGACTTCATGTTAGTGCTAAATTCAGGTCGATGATTTTTGAGTTTATTTGTGAAAAAATCAAAAATTTGACGAAAATATAAAATATTTTGCATTTTTATGGTCAATCTCTTTTTTATTAATTTTGAAAGAAAAAAACATTACAAGTTATACGAGTAAATATTAATCAGAACGTACAGATAAGGAATTCACATTAGAAACATCAGTACAAAAGTATTATTCGATGTACATTCTCAAGTTTATATACCCTCTTCAGATATAAGGCGATCTGTTCCCGTGTTCATATACCACTGATGGCCACTTTACACGCGGCTACATTTCTAGCTTATCCACGGGTAACTTACTGGCTGCAGTGAAATCATGGAGACATGGTTCTATCTTGTTGCTGTGTACAAATGGAATAATGTCTCCATGATTTCACTGCAGCCAGTAAGTTACCTGTGGATAAGCTAGAAATGTAGCCGCGTGTAAAGTGGCCATAACAGGGGGGTAAGGGACCCCTGTCTTAGTCAAGGGGTTTACCGCAATGAAGGGGGTTAGGAATCCCTTTAAAAATATTATAGTATCAAATCCCCTTTATCAGTTTGGTCAAGAGCCAACGGGTATCTATTGGGGTAATACTTAATAACTCTTCACTGACTTTGGTGAACCAGTGAAAATTAAGCCTCGTAGGACCTACGAAAAGTCTGGTCCAGCTGGAGTAGGTTTGCCTTTAGTGGGGTTCCTCAAGATAACAGGTACATTGCTCCCTTCAGTTTTGCTGGAACCGCATAAAAGAATAAACTAAAAAATAATTCACAAAACTAAGACTATTGAGTAACATAGAGTAGATATAAAGAAAAAGGAAGAAAAATAGATAGAGATAGTATAAGGGAAAGTAGGGACTGAACTACGTTAATCGGGGTCAGGATAAGAGGAGGATAGGTCCAAAGAGGGGAGGGGAATAGGGGAAGGGGGATACCTCGACCCCGTGCCGACCATTTATTGTACCACAAAATCAACCTCAAAGAAAGTTCTCCTGAATTCAATCGAGTCTTGGTAGAAGATCCATTCAGTCCAGGTCACCGAAAATTTATCACGAGAATCTGAAGCGTCAGCCGCCAGCTCCTCCATCCGGAATAGATCCATCATCTCCTTGAACCAGTCAAGCAGGGAAGGTACCTGAGGAGTTCTCCAGAATCTCGGAATCAGGGCGCGGGCGGCTGAGACACAGAAGCGGAGGATGTCCTTCTTATTAAGCCCAATAGGTCCCGGAAAGATGGATAGTAGAGCTACTTCAGGGCAACACTTAACCCATTTACCTGTTATTCGTGTGTAAGTGCCAAACACCCTAGAACAGAACTGCTGGATTTCACCACAACTCCACCAAATGTGGAGCATCGTCCCTGGTGCTTTCCCACAACGCCAACAACTGTCTGAAATTTCAGGGAACACGCGGTGCATGGCAACAGGACATAAGTACCATCTGGTGAGCAGCTTGTAGCTCCTCTCTTGTGCGACACAGGCACTGGCTAATTTGTGTGTAAATAAAAAGCTTTTCTGCCAATCGCTGTCTGCGATGTTCCTGTCTAATTCCCTCTCCCAGGCCCGCTGGTTTTGTAAGGTGTCCTGATCTCGCAGGGATCCTAAGGCCAGGTATAAGGCCGATATTTTGCGCTTCGGGGTGGAATCCAGTTGGAACATTCTCTCCAATATGTTTGGTGTCAATCTCACCCTGCACATACGGCCAGTCGGGAATAGGAATGATTTATATTGAAGGAATTCAAACTATCTAAGAGGCCTAGTAGGGTCAATAGATTGGATCTCCATCATTGAGGGTAAATCCCCATTTAATAGGGTCTGTCCCATTCGGGTATCGTTCACACTCTGCCAGCACAGAAATCTTTGCCTTCCGAACCCAGGTGAAAAATCTGGGCTAGAAAAGAGGGGGGCGAGAGGACTGAGTTTGCCATCTGTATATAGTGTTTTTGTTACTAAATGCCACACTTGCAGAGTGGTCTTGGTCATGTCGGAAAGGGGGGGTAGTTCTTTTATGTTCCCAGGAGAAATCCAAAGTAGATGAATTTTGCATTTTTAAATTTTTTTATTTTTATTCTGTTAAACCAGAGAGTTATGTGACACAAAATAGTTAATACATAATATTTCCCACATGTCTACTTTACATCAGCACCATTTTTGAAAAAAAAAATTTTTGGGTAGGAAGTTGTTTGGTAGGAAGTTGTTCAAAGTTCATCAGCGATTTCTCATTTTTCCAGCAAAATTTACAAAACCATTTTTTAGTGACAACATCACATTTGAAGTCCCTTTGAGGGGCGTACATAACCACACCCAATAGTGACACCATTCCAAAAACTGCACCCCTCAAGCTACTGAAAACTACATTCAAGAAGATTAATAACCCTTCAGGTGCTTCACAGGAACTAAAGCAACATGGAAGGAAAAAATGGACATTTTAATTTTTCCCACAAAAATGTTCTTTTAGCCTCAATTTTTTCATTTTCACATGGGCAACAGAATAAAGTGCATCCTAAAATTTGTTCGGCAATTTCTCCTGAGTACACCGATACCTTGTATGTGCTCATAAACCACTGGGTGCACGGCAGGGCTCAGAAGGTAAGGAGCGCCATTTGACTTTTGGAGCTAATTTTCTATTCAAAAATTAAAACAGAGAGAGAAGGGAGCGCACATAGGGTCTTATCTATGATGATAATTCAATGCCCCCCGATTAGTGTGACTCACCTTTTTGGGTTGTGTGAGTCACAACAAACTGCAAGAGCCTTGTTATCCTGGTCGCTGCAGACACCTGGTAAGGGAGAAATCTGTTTATGTAGAAAAAAGCCCAGGTTTAGATTCCGCGCAGACCACCAAGCAGGAAGGGTATGTTTGATGTCCGTTTATTGAGCCAACGCGTTTCACAGCAGGACCTGCTGCTTCCTCAGGGTTTTGCCCTGAGGAAGCAGCAGGTCCTGCTGTGAAACGCGTTGGCTCAATAAACGGACATCAAACATACCCTTCCTGCTTGGTGGTCTGCGCAGAATCTAAACCTGGGCTTTTTTCTACATAAACACTATTCAAAAATTGAAATGGCGCTCCTTCCCTTCCGAGCCCTGCCGTGCTCCCAAACAGTTTTTTATGAGCACATACTAAGGTATCGGTGTACTCAGGAGAAATTGCCCAATACATTTTAGGATCCATTTTATCTTGTTGCCCATGTGAAAATTAAAAAATTGAGGCTAAAAGAACATTTTTGTGGAAAAAAAAAGTACTTTTTCATTTTTATGGATACATTTGTGAGCACCTGGGTGTTCAAAGTGCTCATTATGCATCTAGATACTTTCCTTGGGGGGTTTAGTTTCCAAAATGGGGTCACTTATGGGGGAGCTCCAATGTTTAGCCGCACAGGGGCTCTCCATATGCAACATGCTGTCACGTATGGAGGGTATGTAGTGTATGTCAGGTTGGTATGTGTAGTTTAGTATACGTCAGGTTGGTGTGTGTGGTGTCTACTACACCACACACCAACCTGACGTACACTACACCACACCACACACCAACCTAACATACACTACATCAGGTTGGCATGTGTGGTGTAATGTACGTCAGGTTGGTGTGTGGTGTAGTATACATCAAGTTGGTGTGTGTGATGTATACTACACACACACACCAACCTGACGTATGCACACACACCAACCTGATGCACACTACACCACACCAACCTGACAAACACTACGTCAGATTGGTGTGTGTGGTGTAGTGTACGTCAGGTTGGTGTGTGGGGTGTAGTGTACTTGTGGTTTATTATACTCCACACACCATCCTGATGAATACTACACCACACACAACAACCTGACGTACACACCACACACACACACCAACCTGACATACACTACACCACACCAACCTGACATACACTACACCACATACACACCAACTTGACATAGTGTATGTCAGGTTGGTGTGGTGTAGTGTACGTCAGGTTGGTGTGTGTGGTGTGTATATCAGGTTGGTGTGTGGTGTAGTATTCATCAGGTTGTGTGCGGTATAATACACCCCACACTCCAACCTGACATACACTACACCACACACACCAACCTGACATACACTACACCTCACCAATCTGACATAAACTATGTCAGGTTGGTGTGTATGTGTTCATCTGGTTAGTCTGTGTGTGTGGTATAATGTGCATCAAGTTGGTGTGTGTGTGGTGTATGTGAGGTGCAGTATACATCACACACCAACCTGACGTATACTACACCACACACACCAACGTGACGTACACTGCACCACACACACCCATTTGATGTACACTACACCACACCACATATCAACCTGACATATTGTGCATCAGGTTGGTGTGGTGTAGTGTAGGTCAGATTGGTGTGTGCGGTGTAATGTAGTGTACATCAGGTTGGTGTGATTGGTGTGGTGTAGTGTACGTCAGGTTGCTGTGTGTGGTCTTGAGTATGTCAGGCTGGTGTGGGTGAGTTCTGTAGGGAAGGTCAGGATTTTACTCCATGGACGTGTGATGAATTCTGAAGCAGTCTTTCATGCACAGTCCAGGTTTGACAGGACAGGTTTCACATCGGAAACGGGTGTCTTTTTGTCCCCCTTTTGTAGCAGACCTGACACCCTTCTTTGTGATATGCTCTCACTGGGAAAATGTTGCCCTGGTACGATACTGGAAACCTCTGTTGCAGGGGTGCTGGGGCCCACTTTTTCTTTGCCTCCAAACATTAGGGACTTTATCACCGCCTCCTGAAACTGAAGGAAGGTGTTGGTAGTGTGGTCTGCATATCGTGATAGTACGTATGCGTTATACAGTGCCATTTGAACGATATGCACGGCCAGTTTTTTGTACCAAAACTTCGCCTTCTGCATGGCACTGTGGGGCTGGAGGACTTGATCAGAAAGATCAACTGCCCCCATGTATTTGTTGTACCCCAGAGCACAGTCCGGTTTGTGGACCTGTGCTTAGGTACATTTGACGGTGGTGGCCGTGGTGCTGGGACCATGGATTGTGATCAAGAAAAAGACGTCCCTTTTTACCTTGAACCTGACCACAACCATGTTTCCGCTACATTGGGCTCCGCTCTCACCCTTTGGAAGAGGCTGCCCAATTAGCATCAAAGGGAGACCCCTCTGGTTTCTGCGCACATTATCACAAGCGGCGGTAGTTCTGGCAGAGAGGGACTGAAAGAGCGGGATGCTTGTGTAAAAGTTATCAATGTACAGATGATAGCCTTTACCAAGCAGTGGGTGGATCAAATCCCACACTATTTTCCCACTCACCCCTAGAGCAGGTGGGCATTCTGGAGGCTGAATCCTGGAATCCTTTCCTTCGTACACTCTAAAGCTGTGAGTGTACCCTGAGGTACTCTCACACAGCTTGTAGAGTTTTATCCTGTACCTTGCCTCTTACTGGGCAGGTACTGACGGAATTGAAGCCTCCTTTTGAAGTGGATGAGGGATTCATCCACACAAATTTCCCTTTTGGGAATGTACACTTCAGCAAACTTGTTGCTCAAGTGTTCGATGACCGGCCAAATTTTGAACAATCTATCAAAATTTGGGTCATCGTGGGGAAGGCTGTCAGCATTGTCCCTGAAATGCAAAAACTTGTGAATGACCTCAAATTGTTTGCGGTCATCACCTTGCCAAATATTGGAGTTTGATATAAAATATCCATACTCCAGTATTGGCGGATCTCTGGTTTCTTCACAATCCCCATGTGAAGTACTAGTCCCCAATATTTCAACATTTCTACTGAGTCAACGGGACTCCAAGTAGAAAATGTTGAATTTGGGTCTTCGGACCAAAAACTGCTGGACGTAGATGTTAGTCTGCTGCACCATGAGACTGACAATTGCCTCAGAGAAATAGACTTTGAAAAAGTCTATTTCCCTGAGGTTTGCCGTCTCGAACTGGATTCCTGATTGAGGAAGGAAATTAGGAATCCGTGGGGTAATTTTCAGGGACGGGGGTCCAAATGGGTGCTCTAGTGCTAGGTTGGGCATGACTAGCACCAGGTTAGGGCTTACTCACAGTTGGCTGTGGGTCTTCCTTCATGGCTTCCGGCTCCTCTTTCCCAGGCTCCGGCTCTTCTTCCTCGGCCTCCAGCTCTTCTCTCCCGGGCTCCGGACGATGTCTTGTCCTCCACTGTCTTGGTGGTGGTGGCAAGTCGTATTCACTGGAGGAGGAAGAATGGGAGGAATAGAGGAACGTGGGGTCCTCTCGCTCACTATCAGCTTCGGAGGCAATAATAGCATATGCCTCCTCAGCTGAGCATGCTCTAGACTGGAATGAGCGGGCCGAGCGGGACATTTTTTATGTGCTGTGTGTGTGTGTTTTATAAAAAAAACTAATAAAACTTTATTCTAGTGTGTGTGTACATGCGAGTGATTGGTGTAACTTTCAGGCACGGGGAGGGCAGGCAGGGGCTGAGGTAAATGCAGGAGCTGGCTGTGGCAGCAGCAGCAAGTCACAGGGCAGGGGGATGATCACTGGGCAAGGGGGGTGATCACTGGGCAGGGGGGTGATCACCAGGCGGGGGGGCAGGAGGGGTGATTACTGGGAAGGAGGGGGACAGCAGAGGGCATGAGGGGTGATTACTGGGCAGCAGGGGGCAGCGGAGGGCAGGAGGGGTGATCACTGGGCACCGGGGGGAACGGTAAGCTGGTGATCACTGTGCTGTGGGGGGGCAGCAGAGGGCAGGGGGGTAATCACTGTGCTGTGGGGGGCAGCAGAGGGCAGGGGGGTGATCACTGCGCAGTGGTCAGGGCAGCAGAGGGCAGTGGGGGTGATCGCTGTGCAGTGGGGGGCAGCGGCAGGCGGTGATCAATGGGCAGTGAGGGCAACAGAGGGCAGGGGAGGTGATGATCACAGCAGCAGCAGGGGGCGCTCACACCAAGAGCTGTGAGCAGCGGTGGGGAGCAGAAGGACTAGCGGCGGGGAGCAGACAGAGCAGCGTCGGGGAGCAGAAGCAGCAGCATCGGTGAGTGCAGAGATGGGGGGTGAGCACCGGGATCGGGGGAGTGAGGGGGGCAGCGGTGGGTGAGAGGGATCAGGGGGGAAACAGAAGGCAGGGGGTGATCACCGGCCAGGATGGGGGAGTGAGTGGGGCAGCAGAGAGGAGAGGGTGTGTGAGAGGGATCAAGGGGGCAAATCAGATGGCAGAGGGGTTATCACCGGGAGGAGGGGGGGTGGCAGCGGATTACCGGAATAGCGGCAGGCAGGCAGCAGGCAGGCAGCAGGCAGGAGGTCGGTCGGTGGCACGTGGGGGATAGCAGGCGTCAGGGCAGCAGGGGTCCTCTGTCTTCAGCCTCCATGAACGGGATGAGGCTGAGGAGGGAGGGCACCCACAGGTCACACTGCCCCTGCAGATCTGATTGGAGGGATAGCATCACATGGATCTGGGGTGGGCTGGGTGACACCGATGGCACCCTGCTACAGCCAATGGCTGATGCTGCTGCAGCATCAGCCATGACTGTTTGTCGATATTTGACCAAATCTCATTGATCAAATATTGAAATGACTGTGATTGGCAGTTTCACTTTCAACTGCCAATCACAGTGATTGGAGGCACAGGGAGGGTAAAGCCACTTCCCCTGGGGTCATCCACAGGTCCCTGCCTACATGCAGCTCTGGTGACTTGTCACTGACCCGGTCACTGAAGCTGCACAACCGCAAACCCGCCATGACGCTGGGAGACATCATGGGTCAGGAAGTCACCGACTTCCATGATGTCTCCGTAACATCATGGGTCGGGAAAGGGTTAAACCGCAGGGGGCGTGTATAGTAGTCTGACTTCAACCAAGCACAGACACTGGCACAGAGGGTAGACCTAGGAAATGTGTGTTTATTGATATGGCCATATTTGTTAAGCTAACTGTCCAATTTTTGCATTTTTTGCTAAACTGAAATATTTCTGTATTCTAATTGTCATAGCAGAGAGCCGCTTTTCTTAGTATTGGAATTATTGAATTATTGTGTTTGGCGGTGTGTGGCACCCCTGTGGGGGATTGTCACAGGACCCATTGGTCCAGGGAGGGATGTACACCTTGGCACATACAGCACACAACACCTTCCACCCCAGACCTGGAGGGGGAGCCCCACTGGCTGCCCTTAAGCCAGATCCCCTATAAAGATCCAGGCCTGAGGGGAGGAGTCAGTTAGTACTGAAGTTAGTTCCAGCTAGAGAGTACAGAAGGAAGTGCTGAAGGAGCTGGTTGCTGGGACCAAGCCAGACCCAGAACCAGAAAAGCTGACCCAGCTGTGCAGCGCCCTAGAGAGAGGAACGGAGGCCAGTGGAAGAAGTAGGAGAAAGAAGAAGGGAACATATCTGGTATCCCTTTAGCCCACCCGGACACCGGAGTCTGAAGTCGCTATTCATTTAAAGGTAGCAGAGAAAGCCCGGACAGACCAGGAGGATCTAGTCCCCCTAAAGCTAAAGAACAAAAGTCACCAAACCTGACCAAGCACAGGACCAGGGACCTAAGCAGAGAATAGGGATCCCACAGAAAGGTCCTCATTGTCGGTTGTGGAACAGCACCCTGAGAGGGAGAAAGAGCGGCAGGTTCAGTTACAGTTGGAACTTACCCCAATTACTGTACACACTCACAGAGGAGGCCTCACAACTCTCCAAGGTGAACGTCCCAAACTGCACCGAAACCTGGTTACCCTTCTGGACTGTACCTGTTACCGGACATCAGTAAAAAGGTACCGAAACAAAGACTATTGTGTGTGTGTGTGTGTGCTTGCTTCACCGCTGCCGCCTGCAGTGTTCACAGCAGAACCGCTACTACTACTCCCCTCATCCACCCTGCTGCCCTGAGGTAAAGCTCCACCTGTGGGGAGCTGTACTACCAAAGCTGCATTCCCATCACCTCAGTGGCCGGCCGCAGCGCTGGTAACCCTATTACCAGGTACCATAGGCGGCGTCACGTTACAATCCCCCATCATCATCACCCCCAACCCCAGCCACTGAGGGTCCAGGGCACGGAACCAGGAACCGACCAGCCGTGATTCCTGACCAAAGTGAACTCCCTGTCCCGGTGTCAGAGTACCCCCTACCCTGTCGACTGACTCAGTTCTGGTGTCACGAACAGGATCCCGTGCCCGGTAAAACCGAGTACTGTGTGCTTAATTTAGACTTTATTAACTGTTCTGTGAACTGTAAATTGGGCCGCCATTGCTGCGCCACAGAGCGGGAAGAGCATTGCGGCTAGAAAAGAGCGTGAAGGTAAGTTCCGCCCCTCCACTCTGCCGAGGATTGACGAAGTGCAGTGGCTAGCTCCGAAAATACTCGAGGTGCTCCACTCCCCCTGTAGAGTCGCCGACTACCGAAAAAGTTTACCTCACCGGCTGGCAGCGGTTAGCTAGGGGGGCACTACCATGAGTGAAGCGGACGATGCACAGGTCCCTGACAGAAGGGATGTCCGGAACGCAGCACCAGCCAGTCCCGCAACCGGTGTGGGAGCTGCAGCACCCGGAGTAGTGGCCCCGATAATGCCGTTAGCCTTGCCATACATGCCGGGCGCAAAATGGTTGTCAATCTACGAGGTTAAGCCCGGTACCTTAGCAGCCTTCAAACAAAAGATGTGTGCTGAACATGCATGTAATGACAGAAAAGCAGCTAGCCGCCGTATTGCTGGGACAATTAACAGGTGCAGCGGAGCTAGAGGATGAGTCTTGGAGTGATACTGACAGACTCTGTAGCAAAAGTATTTGACAAGCTCAAAACTGTTTTTGAAAAACACACACAGGCTGAACTAAGGATGATATTCTACCAATGAAAACAGAGACCGCAAGATACCATCAGAGACTTTGCCCTACGTTTACAAGGGGCACTCCGGTCCTTAAAACAGGTAGATCCGGCAAGTGTACTAGAGGAAGATAAAATGCTTGCAGAACAGTTTATGAATGGATTGAGGTCGGACTTCCACCGCCAGCAGGTACACATGTGGGTCTTAGATCATCCTGATGTGAACTTTAATGCTTTAAAAGACCGTTCTATAACCGTGCTACGAGACCCATTGCCTGCAACCCCATCCTGGCAGGTTAATACCTCTCCCATAGACTTTGAACCTACTGTAGAAACTGATGCCACCCCTCCCCACCAGAAGCACGGAGTCTACCAGGTAGCACAAGAGTTTGAACATGTATTTAGTAGGGATGAGCGAGTACTAAAATACTCTTACTCGCTAGACTCGTATCGAGTAGGTCCCGATACTCGTTACTCGTTGCGAATCTTCGCTCTGGAAGAGACTTTAGACTCACTTCTGCATTAATCTGAACATCCCACTCCTGGCTCCAAGACTTCTCCCGAGCTGCACCAATTCTTTTGAATGCTCTACTCCAAGAAATTAGGTGTATCCACAACTTAAATAGTTTTAGGCGATCCCTAAACACACATCTTTTTAGGGTGGCCTATCATGATCCCTAGTCAGTCATCTAGACATCGCCTATCCGCTCCGTCTCAAGTGGATCACATATAACGGGTTGTGGCCACTTATTCTGCTCCTATCTGTTCCCCATCTCCTCAAGTTGACTATACTATCATTGTAAATGAGCACCTGTACCTTGTCACCCCCACCTCATTGTTAGATTGTAAGCTCTTATGAGCAGGATTGCCACTTTTTGCTCTAATTTTTGTATTATGTTATGCTTTGTATTGTATTGTTTTTGGCATTGTATTGTATTTTCTAATTGTTTCTTATGATTGTTTAAATGTGAACTTTGCATTGTGAAGCGCTGCGGGATATGTTGGCGCTATATAAATAAAAATTATTATTATTATAATGTAAGTCAATGGGGAAGCGAGTAATTGCGAGTAATTCCTCTGCTGCTAGACCCTATAAAGAGGTCTTGCAGCAGAGGAAAAACCTGCAATTCCCCATTTCATTGTTTAAAAACCAGCGGTAAAAAGCCGCTGGCTTTTAAACAATGCTCACAGCTGCTGACAGCTTCCCTGCTGCCTGACAGCTGGATCCTCCGCTCTCCCCACCACCTCCCCACCCTATCCTAACTTAAGATCGGGGGGGGGAGCGGAGGATCCAACTGTCAGCAGTGGCTGGAGCGGGGGGGGCGGCGGTTCACTCACTGTCCTCCGCGGCCGCCGTCTTCTTCTGTGTCTTTGCGACAGTAGCCGCAAAGAAAGCTTTTGTTTTTTTTTTTCCAAATAAAAATATTTTTTCTCTGTGTTGTGTTTTTTTTAAATATTCACTAGAAATTCATGGCGGTCATGTCTACTATTGGCGTGACCCCATGAATTTCGGGCTTAGGGCCAGCTGATAATACGAAGCTGGCCCTAACCCTTTTATTACCAAGTTACTTACAGTTTATTCACTGCTCTGCCGGCGGTCGGTAATCTCCGGCGGCCGGCGGCAGAGTTCGCCTTTGACAGTAGGGTTCACCTCAGGTCATAATAACCAGATAAAGATAATACAATGGACTCTAGAATTTTGTCAGTGATTCACCTCAGGTCATAGCCTGAGCTATGACCTGAGGTGAACCCTAACTGTTTTCATTTCTCAGCCTGCAATCACTCTGCATAGACATGTGTGTCTATGCAGAGTGATGTAGCAGTGATGAAATTGCATTTTGGGACTACGGCGGAGGGAAGAGGATTTCTTTTAAATAAAGATGTAAAGATGGAGTCCCTAAGTGTCTTTTTGTTTTTTTTTCAAATAAAAATATTTTTTGTATGTGTTGTGTTTTTTTTAAAAATTCACTAGAAATTCATGGCGGTAATGTCAACTATTGGCGTGACCGCTATGAATTTCGGGCTTAGGGCCAGCTTTGATAATACAAAGCTGGCCCTAACTCCTTTATTACCCAGTGAGCCACGGCACCAGGGCCCTGGAAGAGTTGGGTTCAGCGCCAGAATATGGCGCTTCAATGAACGCGCCATTTTCTGGGGAGGCTGTGGGCTGCCATTCACAGCGGGGGGTGCCCAGATAGCTTGGGCCTCCCTCGCTGCGGATTCCAGCCACACAGCTGCCTAGCTGTACCTGGCTGGACACAGAAATAGCGCGGAGCCCCACACATTTTTTTTATTATTTCATGAAATTCATGAAATAATGAAAAAAAGGGGCTCCCCTATATTGTTGTGTCCGGTCAGGTACAGATAGGCACCTGGGGGTTGTTGGCAGCCGTCGCTGCCTGCTGTATCTGGCTGGATACAAAAATACGGCGAAGCCCACATCAATTTTTTTTCTTAAAAATCCAAAAAACAATAAGAACGAAAGGGACTGCATCTTTATTAACCCCTCGACCATGGTCGATGGGTTAATAAAGATGCAGTCCCTTTTTAGAAGATTGTTTAATGGATTTTTCAGAAAAATTTTGACGTGGGCTTCGCCGTATTTTTGTATGCCAGCCGGATACAGCAGGCGGCAACGGGCTGCCCCCAACCCCCAGCTGACTATTTGGACCTGCCTGGACACAGAAATACCGGGAAGCCCTTATTTTTTATTATTTCATGAATTTCATGAAATAATAAAAAAAAAATGCGTGGATCTCCGAGCGATTTCTATGTCCAGCCAGGTCCAGCTAGGCAGCTGGGGGCTGGAGTCCGCAGCGCAGGGAGGCCCAAGCCATTTGGGCACCCCCGCTGCGAATGGCAGCCCCCAGCCACCCCATAAAATGGCACGTTCATTGAAGCGCCATTTTCTGGTGCTGAACCCAACTCTTCCAGGGCCCTGGTGCGGTGGCTCACTGGGTAATAAAGGGGTTAGGGCCAGCTTTGTATTATCAGCTGGCCCTAAGCCTGAAATTCATGGGGTCACGCCAATAGTAGACATGACCGCTATGAATTTCTAGTGAATTTTTTAAAAAAACACAAAACAGAGAAAAAATATTTTTATTTGAAAAAAAAAAACAAAAAGACACTTAGGGACTCCAACTTTATTTTAAAAATCCTCTTCCGTCCGACGTAGTCCAATCCAGGGTTCTTCTTTAGCTCTGCTACATCTCTGGTAGAGAACCTCCACCAGAGATGTAGCAGAGCTGTGCACCCTGGGAAAGTTCATGTGAGTTCATGCAGGCAAGCATGAACTCACATGAACCCTGCCAGCACTGCTACTTCAAATGAACAGCTG
The DNA here is from genome assembly GCA_033576535.1 of Allobates femoralis. Taxonomy (NCBI): domain Eukaryota; kingdom Metazoa; phylum Chordata; class Amphibia; order Anura; family Aromobatidae; genus Allobates; species Allobates femoralis. The sequence goes on from JARQOC010000003.1 coordinate 492,635,171, forward strand.
ACCTGAGTCAGCTGTTCATTTGAAAATCCAGGCGGGAAGGTCAAAAATAGAAAACCGGATTGCCCTGGTCCGGTGCAATCCGGGACCATAGAGCCCCATGTTATGGGGCGCCGGATTGCACCGGACCGGTACAATCCGGGAGAATCTGGTTTTGAAAACCGGATTCTCCTGGATTGTACCGTCAGGTGCAATCCGGCGCCCCATAACATGGGGCTCTATGGTCCCGGATTGCCCCGGACCGGGCAATCTGGGAGAATCCGGCTTTCACCTAATGTGTGATAGCGGCTGTGCTTTGCGGCGGCCGCCGTTGTTTGCGGCTGCTGTCGCAAAGACACAGAAGAAGACGGCGGCCGCGGAGGACAGTGTGTGAACCGCCACCCCCTTCCCTCCCCCCCCGCTCCAGCCACTGCTGACAGTTGGATCTTCTGCTCCCCCCCCCGATCTTAAGTTAGGATAGGGTGGGGAGGTGGTGGGGGGAGTGGAGCATCCAGCTGTCAGGCAGCAGGGAAGCTGTCAGTGGCTGTCAGCATTGTTTAAAAGCCAGTGGCTTTTTACCGCTGGCTTTTAGACAATGAAATGGGGAATTGCAGGTGTTTTCTCTGTTGCAAGACCTCTTTATAGGGTCCAGCAGCAGAGGAATTGCATTCCCCATTAATTTACATTGTACTCATTACTGTGCGAGTAATCGCTAGGATACTCGCAGAGTAACGAGTAGAGCGAGTTCCGTACTATTCGCCGAGTAATGAAGAAGACAGAAGGGAGAAGACAGCATTCACAACACCAATGGGCTTATGCAAATTAAACAGAATGCCATTCGGGTTATCCAATGCATCGGGAACATTTCAAAGACTCATGGAATGTTGCCTGGGACACCGGAACTTCAAGACGGTGCTCTTATACCTGGATGACGTCATGCTGTATTCCAAAACCTATGAAGACCATCTGGAACACCTGGCGGAGGTATTTACAGCTCTAACAAAGTACGGAATGAAGCTCAAACCATCTAAATGTCACCTGCTGAAACCAAAAGTCCAATACGTCGGTCATGTGGTCAGCGCAGATGGAGTAGCACCAGACTCGGAAAAAGTGACAGCTATCCTGGACTGGCAGAGGCCAACCACCGTAAGAGATGTACGTCAATTCTTAGGTTTGGTTGGGTACTACAGAAGATTCATTAAGAGCTACACAAAGATGGCAGCGCCCCTACAAGATCTTCTGGTAGGCCAAACTAAGAAGAAAAGGTCTTCAGAGCCACCATTGGAATGGGGAAAGGAACAAGAAAACTCCTTCCAGCAAATGAAGCAGGCTCTGACTGGTGAGGAAATCCTGGCCTACCCCGATTATAACCTACCATTCGTCCTCTATACAGACACAGGCAATGTAGGCCTGGGAGCAGTACTTTCCCAGATACAAGATTGCAAGGAAATAGTAATTGCCTATGCCAGCAGAAAACTTCGACCCACCGAGAGGAACCCGGAAAATTACAGTTCCTTTAAGTTGGAGTTCCTGGCCTTGGTCTGGGCTATAACAGAGCGGTTCAAGCATTACCTGGCAGCTTCAAAATTTACCGTCTTCACGAACAACAATAAGTTAACACACTTGGATACCTCAAAGCTTGGTGCATTGGAGCAACGCTGGATGGCCCGACTATCAAACTATGACTTTATCATCAAGTACCGGCAGGTCGTAACTATGCAAATGCTGATGCCCTCTCCAGAAAGCCTCAAGTACATCTGCAAGGACTTGAAGAAGAGGCGGATGACTTGGAATAAATAGAACTCTCAGCTTTCCATTAAAGTAGAAGATGGAAAATGACAGAAACCCTACTAGAACCGTCAGAATGTTGCACTAAACCCGTTGCCTATGGATGGAAAGAGGCACAAGACAGTGATCCGCCAGTGAGCCTAGTGAAGAGGCTGGTAACCCAACCAGGTTTCCAACTTGAAAAGAATGCTCCACCAGAGGTCTAATACCTGTGGAAAGAAAGAAGCAGGTTGTTCATCTATCAAGGTCAATTGTACAGACGGTATATCAATCCCAGAACACATGAAATGGTATGGCAAATTGTGGTTCCAAAGAGAGATGTCCAAATGGTGTTAGAAGTGTACCATGATGGAGCAGGGCACTTTGGATGGAGAAAACTGGAAATATTGTTACATGAGAGATTCTATTGTATCGGCATGAGGTCTACCATAGAGAAATGGTGTAAAAATTGTGGGCCATGATCATTAAGAAGAAAAGACCGTAACAGCCAGAAAGCACCACTACAGCCTATCATTACTAAACAGCTATTAGAACTGGTAGCTTTAGATCACATCAAACTCACACCCAGCAGATCGGGCTATACCTATGCTCTTACCATGGTGGACCACTATTTCATATTCCTTGTGGTAGCTCCTGTGAAAGTCTTAACAGCTCAGACAGCAGCAAGAACCTTTCAAGCCTATTTCTGCACACCACACGGGTATCCAGAACAGGTATTGACAGACCAAGGTCCTGCCTTTGAAGCTGAAGTATTTCAAGAGTTCTGTAACCTATACGGATGCAAGAAAATTCGTACCACGCCTTACCATCCCCAAACTAACGGAATGTGCAAAAAGATGAATCACATTGTAATAGAATTGTTGAAAACTCTGCCCTTTGAAGAGCGACACAGATGGTCAGAGAAGCTACCAGATCTTGTTGACATCTACAACAACATCCCAGTAAGCTCAACAAATTGTACCCCTCCATACCTCATGAGAGCAAGACCAGGAAAATTGCCAGTTGACTTTGAAATGGGCATTGTAGTTATTGAAGAAGACACCTCAGATGCAGATTGGGATACCAGAAGAACAGAGCAGTACAAGAAAACACAGGAATGTGTTGAGAAATGTCTGGCAAAATCCAGAGAAAAACAAGAAACCAACTTTAACAAAAGCCCACAAGGAACACCCTTAACACCAGGTGAATTGGTTTTGAAAAGGAAAAGGAGGCTCCACAAATTAGATGATCAATGGGAAGCAGGACCATACACTGTATTACCATCAAACTTTGACAACCAGAAGACCTGTCTGATCAGCAAAGACAATGGAGAAACAACAGCAACAGTGTCTAGAGATCATTTAAAGAAGTATCCCCAACCACCACAAACAAAAGAATACATCCCTTGTCCAGATCCTGAAGAAAAGGAACCAAAGACAGTCCAGACAATCTTAGGAGAACTACCTGCAGATTGGCCCCAAATAGAAGGTGCATACCTAATAACAATGTTGACCTTCCCACAATCAAAGAAGAACCTGTCCACAAGACAGGGAGAACAAAGCCAGTTTAGAGAACATAGAGAATTCCCGCAAAATCGGTGAATCCTTGTCCAGTCTGATAGAAAGGACCTATAGATCAGCTCAAAACTTGAAGCTACCAATTGGGCCAAGTTAAAAGAATCTTTTTTTATCTTTAAAAAATGTGACCTTCAAGTCTAAAACCCCCAGTGGTAGTTCACGCTTTAGCAGAAAGAATTCCTGCAATCGGTACCTAAAGATCTAATAGAAAGACTATGCCAATACTACGGTATTCCAGCAACATGTAGATCTGACAGACTGAGGAATAGTGCTACACACCGCACCAGGTACAGACACTAGTGACACACCAGTACTACGCAGATCAACCCGTAGTAACTTTGGTCAGCCACCACTCAGGTACAGGGAATAAGGTGTAAAGTGTAAATAATAACTTGTATATAAAAATGTAAATATGTTGCTAATGTTAGTGAACAGAGGGTGAAGAGTAGGCTAAAACAACCTGAACCAGGTACAAACATCAGAAAGAGGGGTGAGTGGAATTGGCGTAAGGAGCTGTCTAGGGAGAGCAAAATCTTGGCCAATAGGTGAACCCCAGGGCCAGGAGGCCTACTGCGCTTATGACCGATAAAGGCCCCTCCAGTACCTAGGACTCCTACCCAAGGCACCCGTAGTAAGTGTTTGTTGTGTAACTTTAAACTTTTAAGCCTACAGAGACTTTACTGTTGGACTTTTTGAATTCTCGTTTTATAATTCAAAAATGGACCATAGCTACAGGACTGGTGGTGGCAAAAATATTTTTACACAGCCTGCAGCGGATGTACTAGCCCTGTATGAACTGGTTACCTGTTTTTCAAATTGTTCCCTGGTTTTTGTAAGTTTTATTTTTGAGACTCTGTTCAAATTTCAAATGTAAATAGTAATGTTATGTTATGTTTGTTGAAGAATGTTTCAGTCCTGGAGGACTGAAGTTAACTAGGGGGGAATGTGGCACCCCTGTTGGGGATTGCCACAGGACCCACCGGTGCAGGGAGGGATGTACACCTTGGCACACACAGCACACAACACCTTCCACCCCAGACCTGGAGGGGGAGCCCCACTGGCTGCCCTTAAGCCAGATCCCCTATAAAGATCCAGGCCTGAGGGGAGGAGTCAGTAGTGAAGTTAGTTCCAACTAGAGAGTACAGAAGGGAGTGCTGAAGGAGCTGGTTGCTTGGACCAAGCCAGGCCCAGAACCAGAAAACCTGACCCAGCTGTGCAGCGCCCTAGAGAGAGGGAAGGAGGCCAGGGGAAGAAGTAGGAGAAAGAAGATGGGAACATATCTGGTATTCCTTTAGCCCACCTGGACACTGGAGTCCAAAGTCGCTATTCATTTAAAGGTAGCAGAGAAAGTCCGGACAGACCAGGAGGATCTAGTCCCCCTAAAGCTAAAGAATAAACCTGACCAAGCACAGGACCAGGGACCTAAGCAGAGAATAGGGATCCCACAGAAAGGTCCTCATTGTCGGTTGTGGAACAGCACCCTGTGAGGGAGAAAGAGCAGCAGGTTCAGTTACAGGCAGAACTTACCCCAATTACCTTATACACTAACTGAGGAGGCCTCACAACTCTGCAAGGTGAACATCCCAAACTGCACCGAAACCTGGTTACCCTCCTGGACCGTACCTGTTACCGGACATCAGTAGAAAGGTACCGAAACAAAGAATATTGTGTGTGTGTGTGCCTGCTTCACCGCCGCCGCCTGCAGCGTTCACAGCAGAACCGCTACTACTACTCTCCTCTTCCACCTTGCTGCCCTGAGGTAAAGCTCCATCTGTGGGGAGCTGTACTACCAAAGCTGCATTCCCATCACCTAGCGGCCGTCTGCAGCACTGGTAACCCTATTACTAGGTACTACAGGTGGCGTCACGTTACAATCCCCCATCATCATCACCCTCCACCCCAGCCACTGAGGGTCCAGGTCATGGAATCGGGAACCAACCAGCTGTGATCCCCCACTGAAGTGAACCCCTGTCCCGGTATCCGAGTACCCCCTACCCTGTCGACCGACTCAGGTGCACCTGTGCACACTGACAGGATTGAGTGCCGCAGTTTTTCTAAATTGTAATATGGGTTTACACCCTCTTTGTGCACCTTTCCCCACCTTGGGCCTGTTATCCTAGTGTTCTCTGGCACCATCAAAATGAAAGTTAGAGTGGAATTGGATCCGGTCAAAGAGACACAATTCTACGTGGTGGCTGGGTGGTTTATCGATATGGCTATATTCATAAAGCTAAGTGTCTCAGTTTTTTGTATTTTTAGTTTAACTGAAATATTTTTGTATTCTAATTGTCATAACAGAGTGCTGCTTTTCTTACTATTGTAACCAATTACTGACACCGACATAGAGGGTGAGTTGGGGAATGGGTGAATATTCATTTTTGGATTTGTTTAAACAGCGGGAGCATGTATAGCAGTCTGACTTCAACCAAACACAGACACTGGCCCAGAGGGTAGCCTGGAAAGAAGTGAATATTGCCCTAGCGCAGTAATCCAGATTTGCTGCCTTTTGAACCAGTGCTTATATGATGGCATATACAGATTTTTGTTTCACAGTCTACTACTATGATGTGATTAGCTTTGGTTCAACAAACGATAGTAGCTATGTGATACACTATCAAGAGGCATCAAGGACAGGCAGAACTGATACGGGTCATGACAATGGATGCAAATATGGCCATGCTGAAGGATCGTTGAACCGGGCCATGTTTTCTCATCCTATTATTCCCTACCCTTTGCTTATGCTTGCGGTATTACTGCAGTCATGTTTGTTTCTATTATTTGCCTCTGGGATGTAAAAAATAAATGAAAAACCTCTGGGGTTATTATGTGGCTCTTCACACGATCAGGACTGAAGAGCCTGTGATGATGTAAGAGACCCGGTCACATGACCCGTCAGCTGACCGGGTCATGTGACTCTGACATCATCACAGGTCCTTTAGCCCTGATGGTGCTGCAGCGTTGGAGCCAGTGACAGGTAATGTATACTCCCGGAGGAGTTTTTTTTATTTTTTTACACCCAGGGAGAGGACAGGGGACAGGATAGGGATAGATGAGGATAGAGAAGTGGGGGACACAGCAAAGAATAGCGGGGGCACATCATATAGAATAGGAGAGGGAAGAAGATGGAGGAGCAGAGCAGGGAAAGACAGGGAGATACGGAGCCGACATCGGATCCGAGGTGAACTCAGATCCGATGTCCATAGGCTCCTATGCTGTGGGCACATCGGACAGCCTCGGATCAGCAGTGATCCGATGCTGTCCGATGTGAGTCACGGACACAAAATTGTAGCAGGCTACGATTTTGTGCCCGTGATTACATCGGATGGGATCGGATGGTGCCAAAATCGGATGCCAATAGTGGCACATCCGATCCCATCCGATTCCCATAGGGATACATGGGGTCCGATTTCGGATCCGATTGTATCCGTTTTGAAACGGATACAATCGGATGACCGAAAATCGTTATGTGAAAGCAGCCTTACAGTAATTTTATTTCACAGAATACTACACACTATGAAAAATGTGAACTAGCATAATGGCTAACAAATGAATAGTAAGGCTATGTATACAGCTAAGTCAAATGTATATAAGGAAAGGCAGAAACGGATACAGATTATAGACAAAATTGAGAAAACTTAGCTAAAGCACTGGTCATTGCGTAAGAACCCGATAACCGGGCCAAAATGTTTCTCATCCTATTGAGTCCTAACCTTGTGCTTCTGCTTGCGGTATACTGCAGCATATTTGGGTTTTTATATGCCTCTGAATGTAATTAATAAAATGAGAAACACTTTGGCGCCGTTATTGGGCTCTTACACAATGGCCAGTGCTTAAGCTAAGTCTTCTCATTTTTCTCTAGAATCTGCAGCAGTTTCTGCCATGCCATTTTCCTTAGCTGTACACATAGTCTTGCTATTTATTTGTTAGCCATTATGCTAGTTCACATTTCTCATAGTGTGTAGTGTGCAGTGGATTTTCTGTTTTTAATTTATATCCCAGTCTGAGTCACCATTGACTTGTATGGGGTTTGGAGTCTGGGATCAAGTTCAAGTCTTTTTTGAAGTCTTGTAAACTTGGCAAACCCAAACATCCACAGGTTTGTTCATCTATGGTAGTACATCAACCATTACAACATCATGTAGCAGAGAATTTCATAGACTCGCTGCTTTTAAAGTAAAGAGTCCGTGTCTGTGGTTATGTTTAAATCTTCTTACCTCTAGGCATAGATCTCCCCTTCTCCCAGGCCTAGGTGTAAACAGAGTACTAGAAAAGTCGTTGTACTGTGCCCTCATATAGAGTGGGTACGGAAAGTATTCAGACCCCTTAAAATTTTTCACACTTTTTTTCATTGCAGCCATTTGGTAAATTTAAATAAGTTCATTTTTTTTCTCATTAATGTACACACTACACCCCATCTTGAAAAAAAAAATGTAGAAATTTTAGCAAATGTATTAAAAAGTCACATGCTGTCCATTTCTTTGTGATCCTCCTTGAGATGTACTCCTTCATTGGAGTCCAGCTGTGTTTAATTACACAATAGGACTTGATTTGGAAAGGCACACACCTGCCTAAATAAGACCTCACAGCTCACAGTGCATGTCAGATGAAATGAGAATCATGAGGCCAAAGGAACTGCCCAAGGAGCTCAGAGACAGAATTGTGGCAAGGCACAGATCCAGACAAGGTTACAAAAGAATTTCTGCAGTACTCAAGTTTCCTAAGAGCACAGTGGCTTCCGTAATCCTTAAATGGAAGACGTTTGGGACCACCAGAAGTCTTCCAAGAACTGGCCATCCAGCTAAACTGAGCAATCATGGGAGAAGAGCCTTAGTGAGAGAGGTAAAGAAGAACCCCAAGATCACTGTGGCTTAGCTCCAGAGATGCAGTAGGGAGATGGGAGAAAGTTCCACAAAGTCAACTATCACTGCAGTCCTCCACCAGTCAGGCCGTTATAGCAGAGTGGCCCAACAGAAGCCTCTTGTCGGTGCAAGATATATGAAAGCCCACATATAGTTTGCAAAAAAACACATGAAGTACTCCCAGACTATGGGTACTAAAATTCTCTGGTCTGATGAGACGAAGATACAATTTTTTGCTGATAATTCTAAGTGGTATGTGTGCAGAAAACCAGGCACTGCTGATCACCTGCCCAATACAATCCTAACAGTGAAACATAGTGGAGGCAGCATCATGCTATGGGGGTGTTTTTCAGCTGCAGGGACAGGATGACTGGTTGCAATTGAAGGAAACATGAATATGGCCAAGTACAGAGATATCCTAGATGAAAACCTCTGCCAGAGTGCTCTGGACCTCAGACTTGGCCGAAGGTTCACCGTCCAACAAGGCAATGACCCTAAGCACACAGCTAAAATAACAAATAATTGGCTTCAGAACAACTCTGTGATCATTCTTGACTGGCCCAGGCAGAGCACTGACAAAACCCAATTGAGCATCTTTGTAGAGACCTGAAAATGGCTGTCCCCCAACATTCACCATCCAACTAGACGAAACTGGAAAGGATCTACAAAGAAGAATGGCAGAGGATTCCCAAATCCAGGTGTGAGAAACTTACTGCATCATTCCCAAGAAGACTCATGGCTGTACTAGCTCAAAAGGTGCTTCTACTCAATACTGAGCAAAGGGTCTGAATACTTATGACCATGTAATATTTCAGTTTTTCTTTTTTAATAAATTTGCAAAAATTTCTACATTTATTTTGTTTCTCAGTCAAGATGGGGTGCAGAGTCTACATAAAATATACATTTTTGAATTTTCCAAATGGCTGCAATGAAACAGAGTGAATTAATTTAAAGGGGTCTGAATATTTTCTGTACTCACTGTATTTGTACATTATAATAAGATCACCCCCAAGTCTTCGTCTTTTCAAAAATCATCATTCTCGGCAGTGCACTGTCTAATGAAAACAGGATCTGCACTGCAGAGTGCAATGGCAGCTTATGTGCGGTGAAAGATTTATTACAGATCGTTCGGTGTGCCTGGGTAAACAGGCTATTAAAGGTCTGCCAACTCTCAGACATGTTGCCAGTAAGTGGTCCTTTAATGTTAGGCATGGCTTCAAACTTACCAAAGAGAAATATAGAACTTGTACTGAATCTGGAGTCAAAAATATTATTTTTAAACCGTTGCTTACACTTTGGATATTTGGTGTGTAATAGAGTTTACTTTTATTGTGTCGATTTCTCTTCATATTTTACAGTATCGCTATTAATATTCAGGTTTCTATTGTCTGAATAGCAACATGCAGACTCTTCCTTGTACAACTATTGTACTTAGAAAATATGGGAAAATTACAACATCTATGGGGGTGGCCACAGTAGGCTTTCCTCGAAATAGAACGAGGGGAAAATGGAAGCCGGGGTGCTTAAAATTAATATTGACTTTCTATATAAAGAATAAAATTTCATAATTGTGTTTTTGAAGTTACAGATTGGGACCACAGTGATTTTTTTTCCTCAAACAGGCATTCAGAAATCAGCAGAGCATTATTCATGAAGAAATTCAGTAAGACCGGGAGGGTGCAAGGATGAAATTGAGTGATAGTGTTAAGCCCTTTGACTGTATTTTATTTAACACAGGTTCTTAACAAATAATCTTCCAGTGAAGGGAGGCAGTCTTATCAGACACATGCAGCCAGCCTCAAATCCTTATCTCCGCTCAGCAGTTTGCTGTAGAGATTTTTTTTTTCCCAGGGAAAAGCAGAATCAAAAGCTACATGTAAATAAACGCGGCATCCTCATCCTTTCCTTCTGCTCTCCTCAAACAAAGAGTGCACTGAGGTTTGTAAGCAGGGAAAATCACTTCCAACTCATCGTTAATATATGTATGAAATGTCTAGTGTGTAGATTGGGTGTTATGCAAAAACACATGAAATACAGTGTATTTCTAGCAAAAAGTATTTTTTTTTCAAAAAGCTCAGGAATACGTGAAGAATGGAATACTGAGACAGTTATTGAACAGCCATTACAACCATTTGTAAATGTGAAAGGACAAACATTTGCTTTGGCTTCATCATATTCTTCACGAAATGTGTTTCCTGGGCCACTGGCAACACTTTACTGAACTGTCGTCTGCGAGATTTATAGGGGGGAAAAAAACTGCGGTTTGTGAAAGCTTTTTTATTCCTCACAAGTAGTCGGCTAGACAGTTGTTATAAGGGGACAAAGTATAAAAACATCTTTGTCTGTGGAGGTTTAAATTAATTAGTATTTTTGGAATATTAAGGATAAACAACTTGTAAAGTTTGTGAGGCTGTTTGTGACAGTTACAATTTTCAATTTCTGGTGATTTTTCATTTTTGCTCTTGCTCCTGTCCTTTTTTGAATAACCAGTACTTTTTTAACTTAAAAAATATTTGTACCGTGTTAGCCAGTAGATAGAAAAATATTAGACTGAGAGGTAAAATCACATTAAATAGAAAGAGGCACTCACCCGGTGATAGTTGTTCCTCAATGGACGACTTTAATCAGCATTAAGGTACAGGGTGCTGGGCAGGGGATGTCAGAGGTGCAGATGACGGCACCGTTTCGGATCACTCTGCACCTCGGACACCCTCTCCCCAGTACCCTGTACCTTAATGCTAATTAAAGTCGTCCATTGAGGAACAACTATCACCGGGTGAGTGACTCTTTCTTCAATGTGATTTTACCTCTCAGTCTGTTATAAGACTGTGCACCCCCGTTTCTGCTGCAGTTGACACTGCTGATACCGCTACTTTGGATCTTAAGTGATCAGTGCCCCGCTATTCTGCCTCTCAGAAAAATATTAGAATCTGAGAGTCCTCAGTGGTTGAAACCTTTTAATGGCTAACTGAAAAGATGGAAAGAAAAAGCAAAGCAAGCTTTCGAGACACTAAGGTCTAGCCTGATGAAGAGAACTTAGTATCTCGAAAGCTTGCTTTGCTTTTTCATTCCATTTTCAGTTAGCCATTAAAAGGTATCAACCACTGAGGACTCTCAAATTCTAATATTTTCAGAACTTTTTTAAAAGCAATTTCCATTGATATACCGTATTTTTCGCTTTATAAGACGCACCGGATTATAAGACGCACCCCCACATTTGATGAAGGAAAAGAGGAAAAAATAATTTTTAATGTTAAATGGGGTTCACCTTATAATGTCAGTGTCCATCTTAATATATATGTCCCCCAAACTGTTATATATATCCCCCACATAGCCTTCATTTTGGCACACTGTCCCCCCCCCATCCTGGCACAGTCCCCATATGGTGCTGGCACACTGTCCCCCCCATCCTGGCACAGTCCCCATATGGTGCTGGCACACAGTCCCATATGGTGTGGCACACGGTCCCCATATGGTGCTGGCACACGGTCCCATATGGTGCTGGCACACGGTCCCCTCATGGTGCTGGCACACGGTCCCCTCATGGTGCTAGCACACGGTCCCCTCATGGTGCTGGCACACAGTCCTCTCATGGTGCTGGCACACAGTCCCCTCATGGTGCTGGCACACAGTCCCATATGGTGCTGGCACACGGTCCCCTCATGGTGCTGGCACACAGTCCCCTCATGGTGCTGGCACACAGTCCCTCATGTGCTGGCACACGGTCCCAATGGTGCTGGCACACGGTCCCCTCATGGTGCTGGCACACGGTCCCCTCATGGTGCTGGCACACGGTCGCCTCATGGTGCTGGCACACAGTCTCCTCATGGTGCTGGCACACAGTCCCCTCATGGTGCTGGCACACGGTCCCCTCATGGTGCTGGCACACGGTCCCCTCATGGTGCTGGCACTCGGTCCCCTCATGTTGCTGGCACACAGTCCCCTCATGGTGCTGGCACACATTTAAAATAATAAACAATGTCATTCTCACCCCTCTCCTCGCTCCCTCGCCGTCCGAGCTATCACCGCTCTCTGTGCTGTGGCGGCATCCGGGTACTGTGAGCAACGCGCAGGTGATGACGACACTCTGCAGCGATGCTCACAGGACCCGGATGCCAGCAAGACAGCGGGGATGGCGGTGACAGCAGGGAGCGAGGAGAGCGATGAGTATGATTGTGCTCCCTGGGATAGTCAGTGCTTTCCACGCTTTCATTGCGTGGAAAGCACTTACTATCCACATGGACCGCAGCCCAGCTGGGCTGCGGTCCCGCTCCTGTAGTATGGGCTGCTCCCGTTGGTGATTGACAGCGGGAAGCAGTGCATATTACAGGAGATAATGAGTGGCCCCACGTGACAACGGGGCCGCTGCTGCAGCCTCCTGACAGTCTCCTGAGAGCCCCCGAACACCGCTCCACAGCCCCCACCCCACCACACAAGTATTGTTTCATATTATAAGACGCACCCCCCACTTTCCCCCAACATTTTGGGGAACAAAAGTGCGTCTTATAATGCGAAAAATACGGTAGTCATATTGGGGATTGTTTTATGAGAGACTGTGTAGTTTTGAATAGTTCATTTATTTTGCCATATAATGAACTGAAATGAGAAATAAATTCAACGTGGACTAAAATGGCGAAAAATCACAATTCCACTATTGATATTTGAGTTTTGTTTTTATGAAATTCATTATGCAGTAAAAAATCACAGGACAGTATGATTTTCAGGGTCGGTATGATTACATCAATAATAATTCATATGTTTTTTTTTTAATTTATAATTTTGTGGTTAAAAAAATTCAGAACCTTGTACAAAAAAATTCTTTATGCTTCAAGTTTTTGAAGCGTTTTTGCTTTCTTGTTTGTGTTTTGTGCACATAGTGCTATAGTTTTATTGATACCATTTTGGGTTACATAAATTGTTTTGATTGCTTTATTAAATTTTTGGGGGTATGTAATACACCAAAGGACTCCAAGGATGGTATATAACTCCTTTCAAACTACCGTACTTAATTGAAACAATGCCTTATTAATGTCAAAGTGACCTTAACATATATACCACCTCCCACGTAATAGCTATTTAGTATATTTAGAGGTTTTTTTATTTCTATTGCTAATTTGTACCTGTAATCTCTTCCTAGTAACCAAATTCACCCCAAAATGTCTGCTTCACTGCATTTCCTGCCTTGGCTTTTATATTGGCTATAATTAGCTATGCTACACTATGTGTCTAGCTGTGATATACTATGTGATGCAACCTTCTGCATTGTGTAAATTGGTGGCAGTTTTTGACAATTACCCCAAATCAAATTGCAAATTGTTTGAATATGCGGAGTCCATTGAATTTCCTAATATTCAAAATGAATGTGTTTCAAACTGAGTTGATACCGTTATCTCTATTGGAAGGATAAACTTTATGAACTTGAGACTTCTTTTTGTGTGACAATGGCAATTAGGAAGTTTCAATTTCTTTATTCTTTTTGGAGTTTAATTTTTGATTTAATTAATTTTACATTTTCATAAAATACATTTTTTAGCTATCAAGGATTCATAAAGATCATTTAATAATATAAACCTTATGTCCCCTTATTAAATGAAGGGAAACATCTTGTTACCCCAGTTCATATTAAACAATTCTATGATGCAATCTGGTCTTAAACATCTGGATCTCCAATTCATGCAAAACTCCAAAGCTAGCATGTTTTGGCATACACATGTCTATGATATTTAGAGTGGCCACTAGATTTCTAAGTGCTATAAGATATAGATTAATTGATTTCAGATATTGTGCAGTTTTATGAAAGGACTGTATAGGATTAGAAAAACGTTATTCTTTTATTTTTAATTGGGCAAAGAGGGGAAGTGATTTTAACTTTTTTTAATCTTTTTTCACTTTCACTTTTTACTGTTTTTTTAATAATCCTCTTAGGGGACTTGAAGGGCAATCATTCGATTGCTTGTTGTGTACAGGTTAGTGCATCAGCACTGCTCTGCACATCACAAATGCCTTCTTCCTAAGAATTCCAGCTTGCAGTCAGCTTTCACAGGAAGTTCATCATCACAAACACAGCAGTCATCAGCTGATCCCTGGATGTTATGACAGCCCATCAGCATCTCGTGATCATGTTGCAGGTCCACTAATGGCAGCGGCGAATGGCGTTTTCTTTGACGGATCGTATTAAATTCTGCTGTCAGAGATTGACAGCGAGATTGAACTAGCTAATAGCTATTAGAGGCACATGTCGGTTAATCAGATCACCCAAAATGTGCAGGGAAAGATGCAGCATCAGTGTGTAAGCCTGCATCAAAGCAGAGACACGACATTAGGTGTACCAGTATGTCCAAGGTCATGAAGGGATTCCAGTACACTGATTTTGAACAGGTGTGGCAATGTTGTTGGAAGATAGAGACCAAGTATCATACTAAGATAATTATAGAAGTTAAAGAAAGGCTGAGATATTAAGCATGTACTTTTCATCCGTGTTCCCAATGAGTTGACTGTACCAAAGATTATTCAGCCAGGAAGAAAAAAAGGATCATAACTCAATATAACTAATTTAACATAAGAAGAAATACGGCTGCACATGAGCACATATGTATCCAGATGGTTAGATATACATGTACATGTACCCATGTCTACAAATATACATGAATGAATATGTCTAGACATTTGTTCATATAGATGTATATCTATCCATCTGGATACATATATTTGTGTATATAAATGTATATTTATTTATAGGTACATATACATAGATTTATACATATGTGTACATATACATACATAAACACAGACGTGTCCAGATGGATAGATATGGGAGGTGCTCAGCCTTGCTTCCGAGCATGCTCAGTCCCGTAAAATGGATCTCTGCAGATGGAAGCAAACGGATCCATGTTGTCCTGGATCTGTGCTCCATAGAGTTCCATTCTAATTCCAGACATATAGCCACAGATCCGTGCATGTCCGTGTGACCGCATTTATTTTTCATTATGCATTTTTGGTGTCGTAAAAAAATATGCAGACACACGGATCCATTAGAAAATGGTGACAACTGAATGCACAAGCAAGTCCCATCTGTCACCATTGAAAGTCAATGGAATCGAAAACGGATCAGTTGTGGAATTCCTTTCCTCATGGATTCACACATATTGCAAAATACACAAGTGTGAAACCAGCCTTAGCCTCTCTTTCAACAGAAGTGGTGCGACAAGATTGGAGGATGGCTAATATTGTACCAATATTTAAGAAAGGTAAGAAGTTAGATCCAAGTAACTACTGCCCGGTAAGTCTGGCATCAGTGGTGTGCATAATAAGACATGATTTGCAAAATTGTTTTGCAGAAAATAAAAAATTAACTGAGAACCAGCATGGATTCACAAACCAACATGTTCAGATTCAATGAGGAGGATAATTCAAATTTGGATGTTGGTAATGCAGCTAATGGATTATATCTGGATTTAGCATTTCATACTGTACTACATAACAGCCTTATACTGAAGCTCCTAACACAGGGACTAGAGGTTTTATGCAGGTAGGTAAGGAATTGGCTAAAAGAGAGGAAGCAAAGAGTTGTTGTAAATGGTACATTCTCTAGATGGGATTTAGTCAGCAGTGGGGTACCACAGGGATCTGTGCTAGGACCGACTCTTTTTAATCTCTTTATTAATGACCTTGTGGATGGCATGGAGAGTAAAGTGTCAGTCTTTGCTGATGACACAAACATATGTAGGATAATAAAGCCTTAGCTGGGCAGTAAAATATTATGGAATGATCTAGAAAGATGTCTGAATGGCCAAAACAAATGGCAGACGAAGTTTAATGTTGAGAAATGTCAAGTAATGCATCTTGGATGGAGTAATTGTATTGTTGCATATTCATTAAATGGAGAGATAAAATCCCATGATCCCAATGTATTATTACATTGTAGGGCCACATTTAGAATATGCAATCCAGTTTCAGCTCTAACATTTTAAAAATAATATTTGTAAATTAGGGACATTTTAAAGGTTAGGCAAATAAATTATGACAAGGGATGGAAAGTCTCCCATATCGTGAGAGGTTTGAAAAGTGTTTCTTGTTTAGCTTAGAAAAAGGAATCTTAGGAGATCTCACATATATGTATATGTGGCACATGTGGCACTGGTGTAATGGGAGCCCTCCACCCCTTTCGGGTGGGCTGTCCTCTTAATTGTCTGCCACCAAATTGATGCGTTGTCTAAGGCCGGCTTCAGACTGCGTTTGAGATCCGATCCGTAGCTGTCCGCTTGAAGCAGACAGCCGCGGACCGGAACAGCACACAGGACCGGGGGTCTGTTATGCCCTCCGATCCTGTGTGCAGCCGCACGCAGTTCCTGCTGCTGATAGGTGAGGACCGCGGGTGCCGCGGTCCTAACCTGTCAGCGGCTGCAGCTGCGTGCGGCTGCACACAGGATCGGAGGGCATAACAGACCCCCGGTCCTGTGTGCTGATCCGGTCCGCGGCTGTCTGCTTCAAGCGGACAGCTACGAATCGGATCTCAAACGCAGTCTGAAGCCGGCCTAAGTGTGTGCACGTCACCGGTAAGAACCACGCTGACAACAAGTCAAAGTAGAGCTTAATGACAAAGACCTTTATTAAGGGAGGGGTAGACAGTTTTATACGGCTCCTTAAAGGGATATTAAAAGGGGTGTTGCATTTTATTCTGAAGAGAACATTCAATTATATTCTGTGGGTTAGTATTCCAATTCAGCCTTGATTAGTACATTCGGTCCGGGAACATTCTGATAAGAGCTTCTGCGCCGCTAATTCTAAGACAGTGGAATTCTGAAAGGGGGGAAGATATGGAGAGAAAGAGGAGCAAAGGTTTATATAACCATAACATGCTGTTAGTACACTGGAAGATTTCTGAATGACTTCTATAAGAGTTATATAAGTTATTAACTATTGCCATGACATTCCCTCCTTTGGAAACATTCAAAATCTTACCCTAAATCTTTGCCCTAGGCGGCAGAGGGGGAAAAGGTAGAAGAAAGGGGAGGAGACTTCACCAACATTGAGACAAACGGGAATGTCGGAATCCTTTGCAGTTGGCCTTAGCCGCACCCTAAACTGTTCCTACTCTATCTTCTAAGATGGGTCTCATGCTCTCGTATTTCTCCAAGGGATCTTGCGGCAATGGCAATGCTATCATTCTCAGGCATATATTTCTCCTTCATCATCAGGGCCTTTGAGATCTGCATACATTGTTGTCACTGTCTCCTTCATGATGTGAGACATCATCTTCTTGATGCAAGGTATTACACAGCATGAAATTAGAGCCACTATGAATAGAACACAAAGGATTATTATGCCTAGTTTGAGAAGTGCTCTCTGCCATCCATTCCACCACCCAAACCAAGTGTCCCATGGATCCTTAACACCAGAATTATGAGCTAATTCTTCAGACAGGTCTGTGAGTCCTTTTAGGGCTATGCTCCCATCTATCCTTGGTCAGGATCATGTGGTCTGGCAGGCTTCTACCCCATTTATCTTTGCGTTCTTTTGCCTGGACTGGTCTATATCCCCCATATTACCCATAGTTGTTGTAGATCTCGTGTCGTGTGCATCTGTTTACTATGGTGTAGAAGTCAAACTGATATGTGACCCTTGTAGCTGTGGTACTAACATGACCTCCCGTATGATCTCCCATATTCTCTCCTACGTGACCTTCCACCCTCTTGTGATCTGCTCCCCTCTGCTTTATACTGAGTATATATATATATAAGGATTAAGAAGCAAAACAACCATTTTTGGCTTCTGGATCTGGTGCCTTCTTGCAGTGGGATGCGTGGATCCATGTAGGCCTTCCTTCAACCTTCACAGCTGTGGAGGTGACCAGCAGGACTTGGAAGGGGCCATCGTATCTTGGCTCAAGAGCATGCCTGCTGAATCTTTTGATGAGAACCCAATCTCCTGGCTGGATCTGATGGGTTTCCTCCAGGTTTTGAGGATCTGGGAGAGAGGAAAAAACTTGAGAATAGTTTTTAGTCAAATGCTTTGTTAATTCGGTAACAAACTTAGTCAAACTGTCATACTGTAGGGTCAACTGTTGGGGGAAATACAACGCCAGTCTGGGGGCACTTCCAAAGAGAATTTCATAGGGACTTAGCTTAGTTGCACTAGCTGGGTGTGTCTGACACTGGACAATGCAAGGGGAAGACTTTCATGCCACGGCTTCCCCGTTTCCTGCGCTGCTTTCAGCATTTTTGCCTTTAATATCCCGTTTCCTTTCTTGACACTTCCTGAATTTTTGGGATGGTATGGAGTATGGAGGGCTAACTCTGTCCCCAGGGCCTGCCATATTTCTTTGGTCAGATTGGCTGTGAATGCTGGCCCTTGGTCACTCTCTATGGTTTCTTGGACCCTATATCTGCACACTATCTCTGAGAGGAATTTCTTTGCAGTGGTTTTAGCAGATTGGTTCTTCACAGGGAGAGCTTCTGGCCATCCAGAGAATATGTGCATGACTACCAGTGCATATCAAATCCTCCTGAGGATGGCATCTGAATGTGGTCAATCTGTATGCATTGGAAGGGGTACAAGGGTCTAGGTGTACACTTCTGTGGAGTTTTCTCTGTTTCTCCTGGGTTACACCGGGCACAGACTATGCATCCTCCGGTGTAATTTGCTGCCATTGTTGAAAGGCCAGGTGCGTGGTAGTACTGTCTCACAAGATTGTGCATCTTTATTTTTGATCGATGGGTAGGGCCATGGGCCCATCTGGCAATCATTGGGTAGAGGGCTCATGGGAGGCATGGTTTTCCTTTCAGTAGTATCAGACGCTTCTCATCTTGCACAGCTCCATCTTGGATCAATTTTTCCTTCTCTTCATTGGATGCTTGCTTCTGCAGGGTCATGTTCTCCCTGGATTGTTCATCCATCTTCTTCTTGTCCGAATCTTCTTCTTGTCCTGAGTCTTCTTCTTGTTCTGAGTCTGTTAGCAGATACAAGTTGGAGGGTTCTGTGATGAGTGGCTGCACTGCTGCTTCCTTAGCTGCCCTGTCAGCCAAGTCATTCCCCACGGCTTCTCTTGAGGTCCCTCCAGTGTGTGCCTTTACCTTAAGTACCGCAACTCTTTCTGGCATCAGCAAGGACTCCAGCAATTCCTTCACCGCTCTATGGTGTTCCATTGGCTGTAATGAAGTCTCTCGCCCTCCAGATAGGCCCGTAGTCAAGGCAGATGTCAAATCCATAGCGGGAATCTGTATAAATGTTCGCTTTCTTCTGGGCTGCCATCCTGCAACCTTCGGTCAATGCAGCCAATTCTGCTTCCTGTGCAGACATGGACGCGGGTAGTGGTTTGGCCATCAACACAATATCTTCTGTGACCATCGCCATACCCATGTGAAACCGTCCTTCTTGGTCCGCATATCTTGATCCATCCACAAAGAGAGTCAAATCTGGGTCTTCCAGCGGCGTATCTGTGACTGTGTCAAATTCTGAGGTTTCTTGTCTCATAAGCGCAAGACAGTCGTGCTGAGCCATTTCAAAGTCGGCTTCCTCTTCCACTGAAGTGTCAGAGATGTCACATTTCCCCCTTGGAAGAGGGAGGAGAGTTGCAGGACATTACACCTGGAGATTGTCACGTTGTCTGGGAGTAGAAGGGAACATTGTAGCCGTAAGTGACGTGCAGCAGAGAGATTCAGGTTAGGTCTGGGCCAGAATGGCAGTGATATCATGTGGAGCCGTTACCTTCAGACAGTGGCCCAGAATAACATCAGCAGGACCGTATTTGCCCTTAGGCACTTGTAGGTACGTGCCTAGGGCGGGGCCTTTCGGGGGGCGGCATCTGATCGTGTCTTTTTTTTTTTTGTGCTCCCGGCCGGCTAGGTCGCAAGCCCCGCCCCCCGTCATCATCAGGCCCGCCCACCCACCTCACCTCAGCCTGCAGGCAGCCGCAGCAGACCCGGAAAAAGAGACGAGGAGAAGGAGGGGCCCACCGTGGAGGTGAGATCACTTGAAGATCCCGCGGAGGCAGGCAGCGGCTCAGCTCTGAGTCAGCGCCGGAGTCCGGATGCCATCGCCGGTATGTGCGCACTGCCGGTGCATGGGCTCCATGCACCAGGGCTGTATCTATGAGGGGACTGGCTGGTCATTTGCCCCGGCTGCACCAGGCAGGGATGGCGCCGCCGGCATTCTGCTGCAGTGACCGAGGCCGGGTCTCTCTGCCAGCCGCATATTACGCCCCACCGCATTCATTTCCACCTGTGGAGCAGAACAGTACATCTATGGCTGCTCTGTGCTTACAGGACCTGTGATGATGTCACATGGAGGGGCGGAGTCAGGGGGTCACATGATCAGCTCCTATGCAGGACTCTGCCATTCTGGTTGTCATGATGCTGGATGAGGTGAAAACTAATTAACGTGTGGGATCGGATCAGGAGGGATTTACAGTGTGGATATAGCTGCTATGTGTGTACGGAGCGGAGCTGCGTGTGTACGAGGTGTACGGAGCGCAGCTGCGTGTGTACGAGGTGTACAGAGCTGAGTGTGTACAAGGTGTACGGAGTGGAGCCGAGTGATTAATGAGGTGTACGGAGCGGAGCCGAGTCGAGTGTGTACAAGGTGTACGGAGCAGAGCCCAGTGTGTACGAGGTGTACGGAGCAGAGCCCAGTGTGCATGAGGTGTACGAGGTGTACGGAGCACAGCTACATGTGTGCGAGGGGTACGAAGCAGAGCCGCGTGTGTACGAGGTGTACGAAGCAGAGCCGCGTGTGTACAAGGTGTATGGATTGGAGCCGACTGTGTAACGAGGTGTACGGAGTGGAGCCGAGTGTGTGCGAGGTGTACGGAGAGGAGCCGCGTGCATATGAGGTGTGTGTACCAGTAGTAGCCCCTCATGGATGCCGCTCCTGCTCCTATAGTCCCGGCTGCCTTTGTCAGCAGCATTCTTCTCCAGAGTCCCAGCCGCCATTGTCTGCCCTCTGCAGCTCAGCATGGCAGATCATGATGATGTCATCACTGAGCGCCGCTGTATTGAGACATGCAGAGCGGTAGAGCAGATGTTGAGGAGACCGGCAGCGAGAAGAGAGGTGAGGAGAGAGAGATCCAGACGGCCAGACACTGCGCTTGGCTGCGGTGCCACCCATATGGCAGTGTGGCTCCATTGAGCTGCTTGCATTATTTGTGCACTCCAGGACGCTTGCGTATATACCAAGCATCCTTAGACGCACAAAAATGCAACATGTTGCGTTTGCAGGGTAGTTTTAAAAAAAGCAAGGGAGTGCAAAAGCATCTTAGCCCGCTCCTAACAACGTGTAATATACTCACTGTCAGAAACAGTTCTTGCTGGTTTCAGCAGTCACTCTTCCTGTATGTGTAAAATTCTCTTATGGATGATTGGTCACATGATGTCTACTCAGACCGCGGGGGGGGGGTTTTGGAGGTCGGGGTATGGCGCCAAACTGAACTCTTGCCCCGGGTTCCAGAAAACCTAGATACACCTCTGGCATTAGGGCATCAATCATCATGCATCATGAATCTTATGATGATGATCATTGATGGCGGGCGGCTGGCGGCCGGGCGGCAGCTGAGATACATGCGATGACGATCCCCTCACAGTCAGTAACAGAGAAGCCGGGGAGGCTGTATGTATACAGTGCTGCACTGTATATAGGGGGTTTATCTGTCACTCTTTTTCTCTCTCTCTTTCTCTGTTTCTTCCTCTCTCTTTTTCACTTTCTTTTTTTTCTCTCTCTCATTCTCACTTTCTCTCTCCCTCTTTCTCTACCTGTTTTTCTCTCTTTCTCCCTCCCTCTTACAGTCTCTTTCTCTCTCTCCTCTTTCTCCCTCTCTCTTTTTCTCCTTTTATCTCCTTCTTTCCCTCTTTCTCCCCTATCTCTTTCTCTGTCGTTTTCCCTCTTGCTTGCTTTCTCTCGCTCTCCTCTTTCTAGCTTTCATTCTTTTATTTTCTCCTCTTTTTTTCTCTTGCCCTCTTTTTCTTTCTTTTTTTCTCCTTTTTTCCTTTCTCCAATCTGCACATTGTGTCTCATTGATTCATTCAACCATTCATGTATATCATATCAATCAGTTCTGTAAAGTTAGTGTTTTCTTTCTCTATTTTTCTGTCTTTTTTTCTCTCCCTGTAATCAACACATTTTATCCATCCATCCATTTTCCCGTGTCCTCACCCATCTTTCCCAGGCTCCTGAATGACAAGTGACTCCTGTTTCCTCCATACTAGACTTTAATACCTTTCAGGACTCTAGGAAAGCTGAGTGGCGGCTGCAGGGGGCTGTACTGGCGGCCTTATTGGTGGTGGATTGTCCTGTGTATACACAGGGCCGTATTTGCACACACTGTGAGGGACTGGTCAGCTCTCTCCTTACAATCCCTGGCCGGCATTCCTATATTTCTTGTACTGTACAATATATTGTTTTGCATTCTTCTGTATTTTTTTTTTTTTTTGGGCCACAGCATTTGTAGACTGCATAGGTGAATGCATAGTATAATCTAATATTCATCAAAGGAGTTTTAACACAATTCTAGCATATATTGCTTTGAAAAGTTGCAAAATTCTGGTGTCTGTGTGCAATCTGTTCTTTCCTCAGCAGCTATTACTGTAGAATCATTTACAGGAACATTTTACAGTTGTCGCAGCTGCAGAATGATAGTGTATCAGTGAAAAAAACAGATGCCTCTCAGATGGTCCGACTGCGGTCAGTGTGCGGTCCGTGATTTTGTCAGACCCATAGACTTGCATTGGCGAGTCTCGCGCGTGAATCTCATACTGTTGCAGCATGTTGCGACTTCCATCCAGGATCTGGCTGATAAAAAAGCGTCCGACACTCACCAATGTGCTCTCAGACATTGAATAACATTGGTCCGACTGCAATGCGATAAAAATCACACATTGCCCTCGTCTGAGTTTCACACCAGTGTGTCCGTACCCTAAAGGCTGCTTTACATGTTGCAATATCGTTCCGATATTGCGTACGATTTCACGAGAGTGCGCACTTTTTTGGCACTTGTCCCAGATCGCATAGTAGATGTCACACAGGGAGATATCGGCAGGCAACGTAACTACGATGTATACGCCCCTCCTTTGCGCTGCGTACGAGCAACCCAGGGAACGAGCATTTAACATTGGAGTGAATAGGGGAAGTTGCGCTCCAAATCGTAGTTGTGCCGTCACACAGCATGATCATGGCAGATCGCATAGCCAATATTGCACGGTTGTAGAGCATGCACAATCTCAAAATGATATTGTATGTTGCGTTGTTTTCAAGTCGCATTGCCCATTTTCACGACACAACGCAACTACGATAACAACTGCAACGCCCGTACCACGTGACTTTTTATCGTAGTTGTGTTGCGATATCGCGACGTGTAAAGCGACCTTAATACTAAAATCCATATAGTAATCCTACATTGTCTGCTGGACATGGTATGTGGAGGGTTTATGGCTCAGTTAGTACACACCATACTTCTTGTTATTAACGAGTTAATGCTCTCTTGTCCACCACACTACAGTGTGAAAAGAGGAAGACAGCGACACAGGCAGCAACATCGCATCAGAGAGCCCCTGACCTCGAAATAGAAGATCCTCAGATCCTGGTATTGTGACATAAAATGAAGAATAAAACTTTTGCATTTATATTAGACTATGAACTCCATAGCACTTTACATACATCATCAACACTGTCACAATTGTGTAAACACCCTATCAGTATGTCTCTGTAGTGTGGTTGGAAACCCATGCAAACACTAGGAGAACATACAACATGAACATACAGAATTTCCGTGGTGCGGGGGTGGGGGGTGGGGGGGG
The DNA here is from genome assembly GCA_033576535.1 of Allobates femoralis. NCBI lineage: Eukaryota > Metazoa > Chordata > Amphibia > Anura > Aromobatidae > Allobates > Allobates femoralis. The sequence goes on from JARQOC010000003.1 coordinate 492,659,135, forward strand.
CGAGGCACAACAGGGGGGCAAGGCGCGACGGGGGGGGGGGGGGAGGGAGCCGACCGCTGACAGTGCCTAGGGCGGCAGGAACTCCAAATACGGGCCTGAATCAGCAGCAGTCTTATCCAGCAGTAGGTGGGTTGCAAAGACAGCTCTCATGCACGGAGGTGCTCCACAGGCAACTGGGTCCAGTCTGGCAGAGTAGTATCCGAGTGGGCGCTGTCTGCCCCCATGGAACTGTGTTAGGACTCCAGTGGCATGTCCTTTCTTCTCCATTACAAATAGGCAAAATGGTTTCTTGTAGTCAGGGAGTCCAAGGGCAGGAGAGCATATGATGGCATCCTTCAGCGTGTAGAATCCATCAATAGCTTCAGTTGCAAAACAGAAAGGAATGTCTTTGAGGCAGTCATAGAGAGGCTGCATGTGGACTGATGCATCCAGGATCCAAGGACGGCACAATCGGAGTATCCAAGTCTGTGGCTTCATTCACTGCCCGTAGATCCTGCACCATGCGAAACTTGGGAGGTTGTCCCTTTGGTGTATTCTTCTTGACTGGAAACAGTGGGGTGTTGCATGGTGACTTGGTCGGGATGATTGCTCCATTCTTGACGTAGGGCGTCAGTTGTTGTGTGATAGCATCCGATTGGGCAATGGAGAGAGGGTACTGGGGCTTACGGGGTAAGCGGGTTCCCGGTTTAAGCTTGACTTCCACTGGCTGGACTGGGAGCCTTCCAATGTCTTCAGGGCCTTGGGCCCACAGGATGTCTGGTATCCGTGAAAGCCAGGCTGCATCCGTAGGTTGTATTGTCTAAGCAAAGTGAAAGAGGACGAAAACCTGTGAAACTTCTTCCTGGTCCAGAGCAGTAGTAAGTGTGACAGTACCATTTTCCTGAAAGGAGATGTTGGCGTGTAACTTCATCAGTAAGTCAGTTCCCTGTAGGTTCACTGGACAGGTGTTGGACACCACCAATCGAGATAACATGCTCTGTGTGGGTTGCAGGCTGACACGCAATGGGCAGGTCATAGGGGTATACTTGATGACTCCATTAACACCCACACATGGGATGGTTTCTTCTGTGAGGCAGTCTGAGTCAGGTAAGTCAGCAAATCTTATCATGCTTCTGGCTGCATCGGTATCCACTAAGAAGGGGATGGATCTTCCTTCTACCTCCATACATACAGTAGGAGTCAGGCTGCAAGCTTGTCTGTTGGCTTTGCAGAGCATATTGTAAGTTGGTGGATCCGGCTTGCCTATGTCCTATAGCTGGGTGGAGGGGGGCGGGTGGCGGTTTGAGGGAAATCCTGTTCCTCCTTATGTGGCCTATCTTCCCACAATCGTAACAGGTGACTCCACTTCTTGGTCCTCCCCTGTTTCCTGGGTTCTGCGACACCATAACATTACGGTTTCGGGAGGTTTTGAAGGCCTGTTCATTTCTATGCCCCTTGCCACCTGAAATATAATATCTGGGTCCAATTGTCTGTATTCAGGTCTCATCATCTGAACCTGCTTCTGTACGGGTTCAAGAAGACCTTGGACAAAGGCTTGTATCCATATCTGGCTATGGGACTTCTCATGGTGATCAAATCCCAGGTCTGTGAACATCTGATTCAGGCGGTAGTAAAACTTCACTACACTTTCTCCTTTTTCTGCAGAGCCACCTTCTTCTTCCTGAGCCGGTCCCGCAGCTCGTTGACACAGTTGTCCATGGCGGCCACCTCGGAGTTGCGCTTGTTCAGGCTCTCCCACTGCTGCTGCAGTTTGGCATTCTGCTCCTGATTCAGCTTGTTCCTCAACTGAAGCTCTTTGTAGAGACGGTCGAGTTTGCGACAGCTGACTGGTTGTCGTGATAGCCTTCGATACGTCCGTTCTTCAGCATTTCCAGCTGGCGACTCATTTCTTCCACTTTGGTCACGGCCACCATCAGTTCTTTCTGCTTCTGTTGGAACATGTTATTCATCTGTTCGATTTCCTCAACTAGCCTGCCATTGCTGAGCCTCTTCTGCTCCACGTGGCCCTTCAGGGCCCGCACTTTCTTCAGCTTTGCCTCCTGATTTTCTGCAATCTCCCGCAGACATTTCAGCTTTTCCTGCTCACTGGCCTGCTGCTGCTGACTCTGGTCCTGCTGCTTCAGGTACTTCAAGTGCTGCTCCTTTGTAGCTAGCATTAGCTGCTGGGCCTCGATCTGCTGCTGTTGTCTCGCCGCCATCTCCTTCAGTTCAGCCAGAGTCATGTCCATTCTGTGGCCGTTCACCCCATTTTCAATCCTCCGCTCAGCAGGTACTTTCACCCCATTTTGTTTCACATTGGGATCATGTGAAACGAAATGTGGGCTCTTTGTAGATTTCCGGACTCTCTGGAGGACGGGCGCTCGTGGCACAGGTAGAAGCCAATCTCATAAGATCTTCCCATTAGGCAGCGTGACTCTTCTGAATCTGGTTCATCTTCCGATGAAAGGGCATAGGCTGCTTGTCAGGTTCCAGTAAGGTGTTCACCAATGTGGCAGCTTCCTGAGGCTTCCAGGAGACATATCTGCCTCACCTAGGACGGGAAACATGCTGTGGAGGGTCTTCATACTGTGCCAATCGGTGTGATTGATCTGAGCCATGTTCAGAGCTGCCTGTTGTGGCCTGCGTACCCCTGTACATTGATAAGGTCTGTCTCCCACCTCCCCTATCCTGGGGAGTGTGCTGTGCCGGGGAAGTAGACTGTAGCCGGTGATGTGTCTGCTCGTCTCCACCTGCTGCTTCCAATTGTGACAGTTCTGTCTTCATTAAAGGCATGCCTCCATGATTTCCTAGTGATGAGAGGGGATCCACTGAGGCTGGGGAGAGATACTGTGGAATTTTTGGCCTAGCTCCAGACCCAACTGGGAAACTCTCCTGTCCCCATGCCATCTGGTATTCTTCTTCGGCAGCCTCCTCCTCTCCATCTCCTGTTTCACCCCCGTCCCTGTTCATGTATATTCCGGATACTGCTGCAGAGCGGGGTCTGATTTGCTGGCATGTAAGGTGTGCCATCCATATTGAGAACTGGACACAGGGTGGTGCGTCTGTGTGGGTATCTGTAATGTGTCAGCATAGGCACGGGTGCAAGCAGCTATTGCCAGTGTCATCTTGTCAGGTGGTGGAGTATACATGTATTCACCAGTAGCAGGGTCACGATGTTCAATCCACAATAACTTCCTCGTATCCCGAGCAGTCTTATACCATGCTTCTGCATCTCCAAAACCTTAGCATCCTTCAAAAGCCCTCTCTTACTTGTTATCACTTCCTTCCACTTCTTCTCATCTAAGCGTCCTCCATGGGTTGTGGATCCCACTAACTTTAAGAGGACCTTCATATTTTTCACATACATCTTCCCTTTTTCACATACTTCTTCCCTTTTCTCTCTGCCACCAGGTCTTTTGGGGGTAACTTGCTGAGGCTTTGACTGTTTAACACCCATGTTATAGCTTAAACCCAAGTCTCTATGCTTCTATCTTGGCTATGGCTGCCCACCCCTCAAGGTCACCACTGTCAGCAGGGTTGTATAAAGGGGAGTCATCTGGGATACCTTCAGTGAGCCGGGCATTAATGTTTATTCTGAACACTCTAAACCTTGGGGGGGGGGGAGAGAGAGGTGAAATTGGTCTGTAACTAAGTCAGCAGAAATAGCAAGCTTCACACCTTTCTCACTCTGTGTGCACATTATGGAAACTAGTCAGTGGTGTTAGCAAGGCAGTTAGTCAGAGGACTGGAACTGGCTGCGTCACTGGAGTCAGTCAGTCAGAGTCAGACTGAGGACTGGAACTGGAATGGTTGTCACCAAACAGATAAAACAGATAAAACATCAAACTGTGTCGGGCCCCTCTACATCTCAGTGGGGCAACAACTGGGTCATATAACTTTCTTGCATATACTTCTTGCAACAAGACCCCTTGCGGATTAACTATAGTTAGCTGGGCATGTATATTTTGTCTGAACACCTTGAGTACTGGAGAAGTACCAGGGATTGCTATATAACCAGTTTCCTCATGTGCATATGGCACGTCAGTAACACGATTGATTATCCAGCCAGCGGGCGTAATTGCTAGCTCTATACCTTGTCTACACAAGGGGCATGTTATTGGAGAGACGGAACAATATCATCACTACAATAATTTACGTAAATTACATACTCATCCACCACTGCAGCCAGGACTACTAACACTACACTCCGTCCTTAGCTTGCGCACGCGGGGTGGGACAACCATCAGCCGTATCAGAGGCTGGAACCAGTAGTGAAATAAACCATCAGCCCCCCTTATCAGGGGCCGGAAAAAGATCAACCCTTATTAGGGGCCGGAAAACCATGGAAACAGAATCTCCCCACTCAGCCCGTCTCTCAGTGCCTCTCTCTGTACTGAAACTGCAGCAATGATAGCACTGACATAAACACAGATAAACTCAGGACCGGGTTGCAGGAGCACAAATAAGGCAGACAATTAAAGAATTCTCAGGACCGGGTTGCAAGGGCTAGGACTTCTCAGATCTGGTCATCTATGTCCGAGTCTGACAGCCAGCTACCTCCATCCCAGAACGGAGACATAGGAGGGTCTTAGGTAAGATAAATCATTTTCTTACCTCTTTGTAGCCTGCAGATCTACCCCTCATGTTTGGTCCGTCCTGGGAATGTTATAACTGTGACGACCATCCGTTGTAAGGCTGAGCTGCTGGTAAGGCAGCACCCCGAGAAACCCCGAGACCCTTAACCCCTATACAGGGATCTGGAATTATAGCGGAGCCCAGGAGGTAGCTACCTATGGGAGCAGCAGAGCAGGGAGGTCGTCTAGGAAGGGAAAAATCAGGAAGCGAAGAACGTAGTCAGGAGTCCGAGTCAAAACCGAGAGGGCAGCGAAGGTACAAAATCGTCAGGCGGTACAGAGTCGAAAATCCAGGCAAAGGTCAGAGTCAAAACCAAACACACACTATGTCACTTGGGGAACCAAAACTATATCTGGCGGCCTGCAAGACAGGCTCCAATGTATTTGAAGGGCGCGGTTACCTCCCATAGGCTGGAGCTCACAGCCTGATGACCTCATCCGGACCGCCCCTAGAGCCAGGCCAGATGGAGATGCACGACTGGCTCCACCCATCCCACCTCTGACAGAAGAACGCAGGCTGCGCCTAACGGACACCTCTGTAGGGCCCGCTCTTCTGCGACCAACACCACCCAGAGGGGAAACACAGCGGCGCTCAGCGACAGAGGCAGACGTCGCTGGAGCAGGTCCATATGAGGACAAGGCCTTCCTATCACCAGCACCACCAGACGAAGGAATCCGGCTCCTCCCAGCGGCCGAGGCAGGAACACCGGCCACCGAGTCCAATGGCGATGTGACAATAACCATAACATGCTGTTAGTACACTGGAAGATTTCTGAATGACTTCTATAAGAGTTATATAAGTTATTAACTATTTATTGCCATGACACTGGCACATAACTTTATCCTTCCAAAGACTTTACCCATTCATTATGGGTGGAGGAAAGGCTAGTCTGACAGCTAATTAGGAAAGAGTACTTTACAGTTAGAGCAGTCAGACTGTGGAATGCCTTAGCAAGAGTTAGTAATGGAAGATACTATAACAGTTTTAAAAAAGGGTTGAATTCCTTATTGACAACAAATGGCATTGTGGGTTATAAATAATCTAGCAATAGTAGAAAAAGGTTTAATCTGTATAACTGTGTAATTATGTTCTACTCATCCTGTACTATCTATTTAATATGTGGAGCCCACTGGGATGGGGTACTCGGTACCAGACCGGGGTACTGCTGGGGATATCACGGTGGTCTTGGTAAGCCACAAAAGATCATTGCTCAAGACACTGGTGAGTCGCCTCGCCAGGGCTGTGGGGTACTCAGGACCTGCCCCTTCAGTCTCTGTTATCTGGAGGGATGTCATGGTGATGGCCGCGGACCGATTTCATGACCCTGGGCGACATCAATAATCACGTGATCGGCCCCATAATGCACTCAGGCCGATCACGTGACCGGCCCATAATGCATTACAGCACGGAGGAATGATGAAGGCAGTGTGGCCACGCCTACCCAGTCCCCCAACCACGGGGACTGCAGTAAGTTTATACTTCATTTCCACATGTTTAATAGGGACACTTTAGATAAGAAAGGGATAGATAGGGAGCTGCTAGGAAGGTGTAGGGACAGCTAGAGATAGTGTAGGGACTTAAAATCAGGTGACAGGTTCCCTTTAAGGCCACCTGGCCCTTTGACAGGAATCATTCCCCATCATATTCACACTTGGATACATCATATGGTACTTTTGCATGCACCATCATTAGTCACCCAGTTGCATATCATACATGGTACTTTTTCATACACCATTATGATTCACACATTTATCACCGGGACCATATCACGACTTGACAGTCGGTCCCAATGGTGGCTACTGCCCGCCTGGCATTATTCACATGAGTTATCATACATGGCACTTTTCCATAAACCATTATGATTCACGCATGAAACAGCATTCATGGCATTTTTACATAAACCAATATGATACATACTCAGGACCCACCATAGTAACAGGAATCCTTTCACCCTGTACACAGGAGACCTCCACGGATCCACCAGGATCCCGGACGCACACATGGATCAACGGGACCATATCACAACTTGACAGTCAGTCACAACCGCCTGGCCCTTGAGCCGTCTTCGGTCTCCATAAGACACATAGCATGCGGTCCATTATAACCCAACCATGACCAGATACATATTCACTCACACAGTCCGGCATGGAATATAGCCTTTATGGGCTCACACATACTCTGTCAGAGGGACAGGTGCCTCCCGCATGGATATGGCAAGCCTCCTTCTACGTCTCAAAGGGGAACGGGATTCCTCTGACACATGTCCTCACTTCTCGGAGGACTGAACTGCTCTGATTCCCATCTCCAGTCTCACTCATACAGCACTAGGCAGCTTCTTATCCAGCCTGCTACACCCACACCTGCAATGTAGTGATAATCAGGATTGATACTCAGCCATAGACCTAGCTGCAGTTAACCCTGTGTGCACTGCTCAAAACCCATGTGATGTATTGGCCATGGGCTCGCATGTCCGTCATACCTCACACCAGGTTTTATTCTGGTTCCTCCACCATTTCCGGTGACTACCTCTTGAAGCTCATCAAGAGAATGCCAAGAGTGTGCAAAGCAGTAATCAAAGCAATAGGTGGCTACTTTGAAGAACCTAGAATATAAGGCATATTTTCAGTTGTTACACACGTTTTTGTTAAGTATATAATTCCACATGTGTTAATTCATAGTTGTTGATGCCTTCAGTGTAAATCTACTATTTCCATAGTCATGACAATAAAGAAAACCCTTTGAATGAGAAGGTGTGTCCAAACTTGTGGACTGTACTGTATGCGTATCACTTTTTGTATTGAATTACCGTACTGAAATACATCATATTTTGATTATATTCTAACCTATTAAGATGTGCATATATATATATATATATATATATATATATATATATATATATGTATGTATATATATATATATATATATATATAACTAGAAAAAGTTCTCTGCAGCACTCAGTTACTACCAATGACGTACAAATGCTAACAAGCTATATGTATATGAGAAAAAAGTTTAAAAACTTACGTTTTTTCAAAAAACTCAAAAATCTTATTTTTTTATTTCTGAAGTTCTTGGTACATACATTGGCCAATGTCTGCTTGCTCATCAACTGCGACAAAGTGACTTCAGGTCTGATGAGTCCTATCGCTGACATCCCTGTCCTCCTTGTCCACCCCCCACCTCTCAGTGGGCAGACTCCATCTTGACCCTAGATCACCTGTGGTCAATGAGGGTGCAATTGCAGCATGGAGCCAGCATCTCCATATGATACAAAAAAGAGAAAAAAAACTGCACAGCACTCACAGACTAAATGTGAACTGGTGCCAGCAGGGACGCTGGGTCAAATAACTAGAAAAAGTTCTCTGCAGCACTCAGTTACTACCAATGACGTACAAATGCTAACAAGCTATATGTATATGAGAAAAAAGTTTAAAAACTTAAGTTTTTTCAAAAAACTCAAAAATCTTATCTTTTTATTTCTGAAGTTCTTGGTGACCTGAAGTCACTTTGTCGCAGTTGATGAGGAAGCAGACATTGGCCAATGTATGTACCAAGAACTTCAGAAATAAAAAAATAAGATTTTTGAGTTTTTTGAAAAAACGTACGTTTTTAAACTTTTTTCTAAACTTGTCTCTTTTTTTAAACATTGTCAACAAAGTATTCTGACATTATATAAGTGTTTGCTCAAAGACCCTTTTCAAAAGGAAAAGCCCATCATCTGAATGGCTGTCTTTATCCAGACTTCAGTGGATTCTCTTAAGTAAGGAAACAGAACAAGTGACTACAGGGTACAATATACATGTAATTCTTTATTAAAGACGTACTAAGACAAGGTTAAAAATCTGGGAAACATACAATTATAAAACAAACCACGTATGCAGACATAAAGTTCCAAGGATATTAATCATAAATGATATGGGAAGAAGCTTAAAGTGCAAGTGCAATATATCTACCAAAAATTCACATAGGTGTCCATAGACCCATATATCTGACTGGCCCTATAAAACTGCCTCCTATGTCGCCAGTGGCTCTATATTAGCAGTTATATTAGGAAGGTAGAAAGACCAGGGCTGTAATCACATCCATAAACCACCAGGATGTAATACTTAGTGCTAGTATCGGCTAGGAATCACCCCAGTGTAATGAAGGCATCAATTAGCCTTGCATAAATCTAGGTTTTAAATCTATTTGCTTTCAATATCCCAAAGTTATGTCTGTGGCGCTCCAATGCGCATTTCGGTTGTATACCTTCATCTGGGGCCATGGTAAGGAGGGAGAAAGGGGAGGTTTTAAAGTATAGGCCTGCCAATCACTGTAAAGCGTCATGGATTGCTATAGTGACAGGCGCTTTCGCCAAATCATGACGGAGGCGCATCACAGCGTTGTGTCATGGAGAGGCGGAGCCAGGATCACATGACCCCGAACTTCCGCCTCTCCATAGAGACACACTCACTGAACCGGCGGAAGCGCTCGTTCTGCACCATGAACTGCTGTTAAAGTGACCAATTATACAGAAAGGCACTATATCTACAGATAGATTATATAATGGCAAACATGCTAGAAACTGTGTATAGAATATCACTAGTCTAAAGGGCAAAAAATATATATATAAGGACACAGAGGTCATCTTCATTGCAGCAGAATTTACCTAATATTATTGGGCAATTGTATATAGAAAACCACTATATCTATATTTAAATTTAACAAACAGGTCCAAAGACTAGCAAAAATTACACACATACACCAAGATTTAAAACCATATAAACACCATAAATCTGCATAAGAGGTGCATATCAGATAAATAGATAACACACAGCCAATATCCCATGGTTCTTAATTAGAGGAATACATAAATGCATTTGTACCTATGGGGGCAAATCTTCATATAGTATACACAAAGAAAAACAAAATACTATACAATTTTATCATTCAAGTGAACGGCATCATAATGCATTATTCGTTGTATAGGATCTTGATATTCCCTCATGTCGACAAATGCAGACATGTTGATATCCTCCAATGCTTAGATCAAATTAGGCAGGCGCTGAATAACAGACATTGAATGGCACGATAAAGATAAATTTAAAACAGTTAAAATATGTACAACAAAACAACCCCTATAACGAATATCAATAGGAGGATTTACAAAAAGGAGGCATAACTAATATTCTCATTGAGACCGTGTGGATGTACGGTTTTCAAAGTCCATATCCACCTCGCCTCTAGCTGCGCAAGCCTACGTGTCACTGCGCCAGCTCTAATATCTATAGGTATAGAATCAATACCATGAAACTTGAGTTTAGTACTATCGCAATCATGGTAGGTTTTAAAGTGTCTGGGGATGGTTTTAAGAGTGCAAATGTCAATAACATCCTTGTCCGCCTCAATCCCAGAACATGTTCTCTTATACGTATCTTCAATTGCCGACTCGTCAGTCCAACATAAATTTTATTGCATGGACACATGGCATAATAAATAACGTATTTAGTTTCACATGTAATCCGTTTCCTTATGTCATATGTTCTTTGTCCATCAGAGTCGGCAAAAGAGAAACTTTTTTCCGTGTTGGGACAGGCGACACATTTCTCACAGGGTGCGCAGCCAGAGGGTGGCGTAGCTCGATCCAAAAAAGTCCTCACACTTTTATTTTCATTGTGACTATGAACAAGAATATCCTTAAGGTTGCGACCTCTCCTTATAGACATATATGGACAATCAGGCAAAATCTTATCGAGGATAGGGTCGGCTTTGAGGATATGCCATGAGCGGTCAACCGCTTTCCTGACTTCCCCAAAAGCAGAATTATATTCGGTCACAAATCTAACCTTATTATCAGATGTCTTTTTACTAGAGACATAAAGCAAGTTGTCACGGTCCTCATATAGGGTACTATTATAAGCTTGTTTAATAGACCTTCTGCTATACCCTCTTTCGAGAAATCTATTCACTAAAAGTAGTGATTGTTTCTCGAAATCCTCCTTCCTAGAGCAGACTTTCCTTAGTCTAAGAAATTGTCCAACTAGGACAGAGTTGATCATATACTTTGGGTGTCCGGACGTTGAATGTAATAGTATATTGGTAGATGTAGGCTTACGACCTGTGGTCAATGAGGGTGCAATTGCAGCATGGAGCCAGCATCTCCATATGATGCAAAAAAGAGAAAAAAACTGCACAGCACTCTAGGGTCAAGATGGAGTCTGCCCATTGAGAAGTGGGGGGTGGACAAGGAGGACAGGGATGTCAGCGATAGGACTCATCAGACCTGAAGTCACTTTGTCGCAGTTGATGAGCAAGCAGACATTGGCCAATGTATGTACCAAGAACTTCAGAAATAAAAAGATAAGATTTTTGAGTTTTTTGAAAAAACGTAAGTTTTTAAACTTCTTTCTCATATACATATAGCTTGTAGCATTTGTACGTCATTGGTAGTAACTGAGTGCTGCAGAGAACTTTTTCTAGTTAGATTTAAAATCTAGATTTATGCAAGGCTAATTGATGCCTTTATTACACTGGGGTGATTCCTAGCCGATACTAGCACTAATTATTACATCCTGGTGGTTTATGGATGTGATTACAGCCCTGGTCTTTCTACCTTCATAATATAACTGCTAATATACAGCCATTGGTGACATAGGAGGTAGTTTTAAAGGGTCAGTCAAATATATGGGTCTATGGAAACCTATGTGAATGTTTGGTAGATATATTGCAGTTGCACTTTAGGCTTCTTCCCATATCATTTATGATTAATATCCTTGGAATTTTATGTCTGCATACGTGGTTTGTTTTATAATTGTATGTTTCCCAGATTTTTAACCTTGTCTTAGTACGTCTTTAATAAAGAATTACATGTATATTGTACCCTGTAGTCACTTGTTCTCTTTCCTTACTCATTTGGTTAATTGTAGTGGGTTATGATAATCTTGATATCTCCCACTAATATAATATCTATGTCCCATGATTTCATGGAACATGAAGTGGGGATTTTTGCCTGTGATATTTTTAAGTGGATTCTCTTAGCAGAGTAAGGCACTACAGCACCATATGACATTTGCCATCATCTAAGATCATCTTGGACATATTTACCACAATAGATAATTACAAGTTTCGTGAACTAATTTTGCGTCTTTACTTTCCAAAGGCCAATAAATTTGCAGAAATTTAAATAGGAAGCTGCACTTCAGATTATTGGGTGACTAAAAGTAACTTGTCAGAATTATTTAGCTTTGAATGTTCTGGTTAAACTTTCTGGGTGCTTATGTAGCAGTAAAAGTAATACCTTAGCCCACTCACACAGCCAGATCAGAATATCCCACACACTACACTGATGAGGGGCAGTTACCCCGAAAAGCTGTGTCTATAGTTTGGGGTTCTGATCTGGCACAAATCCCCTAGTCATATTAAAAGCTTGTTGGAAAGCGATTATAACTTTTAGGAGCTACTTAAAGGTGGCACTGGAGTTCTTCCACTTCCTTAGGGCCGCTTTACACACACCAACTTCTGTGTCCAACTTCTGAACAGATCACTGGTTGCAGTGAAATTATGGACACATTGTTACATTTTGTGGCTGTGTACAAATGGAGCAATGTGTCCATGATTTCATTGCAACCAGAGATCTGTTCAGAAGTTGGACACAGAAATTGGTGTGTGTAGTGCAGTAGTGAAGTGTGTGTAGTGAAGTGCAAATTTGCATATTTCCTAGAGGAGGGTTGTGGCTGCAAATCTCCTTACCTACTAAACTGTCTTCTTATGGTTGCAGGAAAACTCCTCTCCATAAGGTAGATAGCAAGTTCCTATACCTTTATAGAGAGATTCATTTTTGCCATTTATGAGAATTATAGTGTAGGTGTCGGGCCCCTCGGGACGGGGGTACTCGGTACCGGACCGGATGGTGCCGGGGAAGTCACGGGTGGCTTGGTCCGGACCGTGTCCCGGGCTCGGAAATAAAAGGGGATTATTTACAGGGGAAATGTCAGTCGTGATGCCACCCACTATATGCGGCCAGTAAGGGGGCCGCCGCTGCTGCAGAACCTCCGGGGATGATGTAGTGGCAGCATAGATGGTATAGTTCCCGTGGGTAGAACTGTATTCCCCGGGGCAGTGATGGTATAGTCTATAAGGGGTATAGATGGTGGAGACGGGGTTAAAGGACACACACTCACGTTTGGTAGACACTGGTGCAATTCTCCTTCTTTCCCGAGGCTGCAGAGCTGACAGGCTTGTAGCAGGGGGAAGCTCTCTGTGCTGAATGTGGAGCAAAGGTCGCAATCAATACACAGACTCACAGTTTTGCTGTTTTCCAAAGCTTTACTGCTGATGTTATTGCAGATTATAGTCCACGGAGTCTGTAATGGGGCTGAGCTCTCTTCCCACCCTGTCCGGGGTCGTCAGCTTCCTTGTGCTGCACTGTGTGTGTGTCCTGGACGCTGCTATTAGCTGAGCTGCTGGGACTTCTCACGTCTCTCTCTCTGTGTTCTGCTGGTACCACTTGGCTAGGCAACTTGAGTCCTCTGTGCTGTGCTGACCCCTCCGTGTTGCTTTGCACTGGTACTAGGGGCATCTAGAAATCCCTCTGTTCCTGGATTCACTGTGCTGTGGGTGCCAGACACGGTAGCGGATCCGGTGTCCATTCTGTGCGTCCTTCTGGGGTGAGTGAAGGTGTCACTCCAGCTCCCAGACGTGTTCCTCAGTCTGTAGTTCTCCTGTTCCTCTGACCCTCACTAGGTCGGCACTAAGTTGTGCACTAGCTCGTGCTCTTCACAGCACTACACCGTGCTGCACGGTCTGAGCTACTTCCTCATGGGCAAGAGTATATAAGGAAGCATGTTGTGCTCCCCCTCCTGGCCCAGAGGTGCTAGTGTTTGTCAGTGTGTAGTGGGGAGAGAACCCATGTGATGTTATTGTAATTAAAAGAAAAAACAGATATTGCGCCACACTGCAACTGGAGGAACTTAATACACGGTTTTACTATGTTTGCACTAACCTTTACTGGTTGTGCAACACCCCGCACAACCAGACTGATGGCTTAATGTGGATCACTGTAGTGACAGGGGCCAATATTCCCTCCTCCTCAGATACTCCGGGCCTGGTGGTCGGCTCCTTAGTTCCTCTGGTGATGGAGGTGGGCTCCTTCACTCCTCCACTCGAAGAGGCAGACTCGCTGCACTGGCTTTCGTCCCAGCTCCACACTGTGTATCAGTTGATCATTCAAGGGTGGGTCTTTATGATGTACTGCCAGGTACTGTGGATCTTAGAGCAGCTCACACACCGCACTCCCAACAAGGGAGAAAGAGATTAGCAGATAGAAAACAAGCGGTGTCAGAGGTTTGGAGCGCTAAAGAAACCACGGGTTGGTGATTAAATTACCAATAATTTATTGCACGAACAGCAGGGGTCCAGTAAGCCACAACGCGTTTCGACGCACAGATGCGTCTTTCTCAAGTGGATGAGGGATCCCTGATTACCTCTTTCTTATAAACCTACCCCCACCCCAGATTGGATAATGGTTGTGACAGATTACAAAAGCTTGTTACTAGTAACTATTTCACTGCTGCCCATTATATATCTATATATAAAAACACATAATAATCCAAAACATATAAGAATCACAATCGAGAGCCTGATAAAAACTTATTACAATGGCATGTAATACTATATATATAAAAAACAGTCATAATAAAACCATAAAAATGAAATCATAGGGGATCATGTACCTAATCTTTTGGCACCTATACTAATATATCTGGTTTCACTGTCCACATAATACCGAGGAAAAAAAGTTTTTTTTTTTTTTTTTTTCCCTTTTCTCTTGTTTTCTCTGACGAGTTTTTTGACAACTTTTTTGACATTTTTTGACAAGTTTGACAAGTTTCTTTGACTAGTTTTTAGCCAAGTTTTTAGCCAAGTTTTTAGACAAGTATTTTAGACAAGTTTCTTTGCCAAGTTTTTAGCCAAGTTTTTAGACAAGTTTTTAGACAAGTTTTTGGACAAGTATTTTAGACAAGTTTCTTTGCCAAGTTTTTAGACAAGTTTTTAGACAAGTATTTTAGACAAGTTTCTTTGCCAAGTTTTTAGGCTAAAAACTTGGCAAAGAAACTTGTCTAAAATACCTGTCTAAAAACGTGTCTAAAAACTTGGCAAAGAAACTTGTCTAAAATACTTGTCTAAAAACTTGGCTAAAAACTTGGCTAAAAACTAGTCAAAGAAACTTGTCAAACTTGTCAAAAAATGTCAAAAAAGTTGTCAAAAAACTCGTCAGAGAGAACAAGAGAAAAGGGAAAAAAAAAAAAAAAGCAAAAAAACAAAAACAAAAAAAAAAACAAAACTTTTTTTCCTCGGTATTATGTGGACAGTGAAACCAGATATATTAGTATAGGTGCCAAAAGATTAGGTACATGATCCCTATGATTTCATTTTTATGGTTTTATTATGACTGTTTTTTATATATATAGTATTACATGCCATTGTAATATGTTTTTATCAGGCTCTCGATTGTGATTCTTATATGTTTTGGATTATTATGTGTTTTTATATATAGATATATAATGGGCAGCAGTGAAATAGTTACTAGTAACAAGGTTTTGTAATCTGTCACAACCATTATCCAATCTGGGGTGGGGGGTAGGTTTATAAGAAAGAGGTAATCAGGGATCCCTCATCCACTTGAGAAAGACGCATCTGTGCGTCGAAACGCGTTGTGGCTTACTGGACCCTGCTGTTCGTGCAATTAATTATTGGTAATTTAATCACCAACCCGTGGTTTCTTTAGCGCTCCAAACCTCTGACACCGCTTGTTTTCTATCTGCTAATGTGATGTTATTGTGGCACATTAACCCATGGGGTTCCACATTGGGCCCATATGTAAATCAGTATGAAGGTGCTCTCAAAAGAAGCAATTAAAGTGCAAAGTCACAGCCCCAGTGCACTTCCAATCTAATTTGCCTAAAGCTTCTACACTCAATTACATATAGAGCACAAATGGAATGAAATGGTGTAAAGGCTGCACTGTTCGGAATAATCCAATCCAGAGATCAATAATAATTGATGGTGATTTTAATTCTACGTGTTTCAGGGCTAGGACTTGCCCTTTTTTCAGGAAAAAATACATATTATGTAGCTCTGCCTTATCTGTATTTTTACTAAGTTAAAATTTTTCATTTTCTTATTTACTTACTGATTTTAAACATCTAAAGTACAATAAGAATATTTATGTACTGACCTACTGTTGCCAATGTACCCCTTAATATATGTACACCTATTCAAGGAATCATCTATTTTTTGCAAAATGAATGGAGTAAAAACTTGCGCAAGTTTGCCTTTTTCAGAAAGCGATGACCTGAAGTGATACAGCTAACTGGCCCAGCTTTCATTTTCAGGCCTGCTTGAGACTAATCCAGACAGATCAATTACTCGCTATGTACACACGAAGCATGGTGTCTCAGGACTCCTCCCATGGATCCGCACTGTAGAGATCCCAGAAGAGTTTCAGGCATTGGTCCTGCAGGTGCAGTTTCTCCACAGGGCTGTGAGAGCAATGAATAGTAAAGGTTTGCAGCTCGAGCACATTAAGCCTGTTTAGCGACCACTAAATAATCCCCATTTAATCAGATTATGTAAATTCCTACTTCAACACCCTCACCTCCTCTCCCTCACAACCTCCCCCTCTTACTGAACGCAGGAAAAAGCATAGCAAATCCTCCTAAGAGGCCATGTGTAAAGAAATACATTGCACTTAACAAACTCTAGAATTCCATTTACTAGCAAACAAGACGTGGTGGAATAAGAATTTGTCTTAATTTTGTAGGGAAGGTGAGAATAGCACTTGATCTATACATCAGTATTGTGTATAGTTATGTAGTTTATCATCACTAAGTGCTACTCGAAGATAGAACTGCCCATGGCTCAAGAAGTAGACGTCAAACGTGTAAGGAGGCACATAAATTAGTCACATGTTCGGCAATCTAGAAAGAATCTGCAAGGCAGCTGTCCTTAATATATGGGAAACAAATGTAAAGCTGCTGTCTGGGAAATTCTAAATTTATTGTAAATTAGTTATAAAAACAGATTTCAAATGAATTTATTCAGCTGCACACAAATCTACATTAGCCAACATTTTAAATAGATATGTGTCCAATTCTGAAACATTTGACTTGACAAGTTGTATGTTGCATTTCTTTTGGGTCTTCTGTGATTTTTTTTGGCAAGAATAGCACTGTTGTGCTATTGATGTTTAACCAATGGAAATTTCATACAGAACCTGGTGGATCAGATTATAAACTCTTGGGGTCGTCAGGTGAAACATTCCAATTTTAAAAGGATGTCATGATGCCAGTTTGAACATAGTGAGGCAATAGTTATTCTTCTTTGGTAAAAATGTAAAATGTTTTATATAGATGTTTTGCACTAGCCACTCTGTTTAGCAGGAGAAGATCCCAGAAAATTCTTTGGTGGTTACTATTGATGGATGAACCCGAATTGTAAAGTTCAGGGTCCATACCAAACACCTAGTGTTCGGAGACTGACCCCAAACATGGACTTCACTAAGAAGGCCATGTTACTGTTCGGGTTTGGCTGGGAGGGCTGTGAAAATAAACAAAATAGTGATTAAGCATCAACGTCATTACTTACCGTAGTCCGCACGCTTGTGCTTCCGGGCCGCTCATTAAACTTCCTAATTTAGTCACTGCATGTAAGATGCTAGATTTTATGGGTTGCTTCCAGGTTAATGCACTGGCTCCAACAGCCAATCACAGATGCCCACTCTCTGTGACAGCATTTATGATTGTCTGTTGCGCCTATCACCCATTGTGCCAGTGTACCTGACGTTTTAATAGTGTAAAAAAAAAAATAATAAAAAAATGACATGAGCTTTGCTGTATTTTTGATTCTCAACACAGATAAAGCTTTTTTGAGACCTCAAAGAATGACCCAACTCACTTTATATGCCAATTTTGTAAAAGACAACTCAGTAGAGGGCCAAAAATGTAATAATTTGACTACTACATGCATGAACAAGCACATGGAGTAGCAACTTCTCTAAGAAAGCTGTGCCTGCGCTACACCAGCATGTTGCATACAACATCACCCGTTCCTTGAAAAACTGCCTGACAGGGCGCATTTCAGCACAGACACCTGGACAAGCAAGAATGACTAGGGGCATTACATCTCGCTGTCTGTGCACTGGGCAACTCTGGTGGCTGCAGGGGCAGGTGGGTAAAGGGTTGCTCCATATGTCGTGCAACCCCCAAGGCTTGGGAGGCAAACCTATATATCTATTGCTTCTTCCACAGGTTCTGCATCCTTCTTTAGGGCCCCCACCTGTGTCTTCAATCTCTCCCTTTATATTACAACAGTACAGAGAGAATCCCCCACCTCTGTTCTACGCTGCTAGGGATCACCGCAATCAGGCCGTGTTGAAATTAAAATGCCTTAAAGATGGCTGGCACACAGATGAATAGTTGTGGACAGCAATCCATGATGAGTTTCAACAATGGCTGTCTCCACTCAACCTAGAGCCAGGAAAGGCCGTATGTGATGACAGTGCAAGCCTGGTGGTGGAAGACAAATGCCTTGCATGGCTCACATCCTCTACCTAGATGTACAACAATTTACATGCCACCATCCTGTCCTATTCACTAACTGGTAAGGAGCAGTTAGTAAATATCTGATTTATATTAATTCTAAACATTATACAAGTGTAACAGGAAGCTTAGCATTATAGTATAGGAGTGCAGAGACTGTACAAATTTTTTTTTATATCACCCAGAATTCCCCTTTAAAAGAATCCTGTCACATGGAAAAAATGCTATTAACCTGCAGATATGGGGTTATTCTGCAGGTTAATAACATTCTGAACCTACAATATTTAGGTTTTACACTGGAGCTAGCTAGTGTCTTTGAGTTGCTGCGATAGGCCTAAGGGTACCGTTACACGTCGCAATATCACAATGCAAACATTGACAAAAAGTCACGTGGTGTGGTCGTTGCAGTTGATATCGTTGGTGCGTTGTGTGGCGTAACAGGGCAATGTGGCCGCAATAAATCGCAGGTACGATATTGCAAGAAGATTGTGCAAGCCCTTCAACCATACAATGTTGCATATGCGATCTGGTATAACCGTGCTGTTTGACGGCGCAACTATGATCTTGTTTACGATTTCACAGGTTGCACAAGCAAGCCCATAGGCGTGCCTGTGCGTTCATCTACGTCGATTGGTGGCTAGTATTGGATGGCCCTGGCATAGCGCCACTCCAGCCATTGGGCCAGGGCCGACATCAGCAGGATGCCAGGAGCAGCAGAGACAGCTATTGCTCATATTTCAATGTTCCTGGGGCGGTGACCTGGCAGGAACACCAGATGTAAGGGGTGTATGATGGGTCCACACTGTCCAATGTGTGTTTCTTTGTGTTTTGGATTCACAGACATTGATTTCTAAGTTATGGCCGAATTAGCCAGTATTTGACTTATGTAATATGTTACTTGTGTGATGATAACACTTGTTTTTTTGTTGTGTGTTGTTGTTGTTTTTATTTGTGTGGCCACACTCCTAATAAATTTTTTTTCTGCTCAGACAAATGTGTGTGATTCTTTTATTTGTAGCTGACCACCGTATCACATAGCATTAGGGTGTGCTCTGAGGTGTGAGACTACAATGTTATTTGAGGGTCCCTGCACCATTGTGTGCGCAGGTACACTACACATGTGTGGTGTAAGCCAACACACTGTATGGTGTTTGTGTGCTTCCCTGTCCAGATTGCTGCATGTAGACATGGGTATGTGTACACACACATGGTCATTTCTATATTGTCTGATTGAGACATATGTACATATCTGTAAACACATACATACATGTGGCAGCCACATAGTTTGGATAATGCTATGTGATATGCATAGACATGTCCATACTTCCTGTGTTATAGCTTAGCAACTTCTACAGTAGACGGACAGAATGTCCATACATTTAGCCGAAACAAACTGCAGTACACTAGCATGCCTGTCTGCCAGTTTGGCGACGCCGCAGTGTGTTGCTGGAGCTAATACTCATCACATATGACATCAGTTTCAAGATGATATAATAGGCAATAGCCTCCATGTCGCCACCATGTTGTCTGAGATGGCTGACCAATGGTAACGTTCTTTCGCCGTCCAATCGGAGTGTTCTGGGCATGGTTAAATGTTAACTCAGGTATGCCTATGTCCTAAGCTGGGTCAAAAGTACGCCCGCATTGCTTATGTGGTTGTGCTGTGTGAAGGCACAACTACGATCTGAAAAATCGGCTGCCCGATTTGCCAGCCGACTTCTGGGACACCGGATCGTCGGAGGTTAGAGGTTGATTGCTACGTGTAACATCTCCTATGCGATCTTGGACAAGTGCCAAAAAAGTGCGCGCTCACGTGAAATTGTATGCGATATCGGAACGATATTGCAACGTGTAATGGTACCCTAAGGTGTCACGGCGTGTGTTACACCTTCGGGGTTTGTTTAAAGATTATTTATTAAGAATAGGTTACGCACTAACTCTGTTTGATTCCCCCAATGATCCACGTAGGCAATTTTGAGTTAACCCTTTTCTTGGGATGTTTATTAAAATATTTGCGGTTTCACAGTAAATCTGTGGTCTATTTCTGTAGTTGTAGTCTCTTTACAATCTTTAATATTAAAAAATATATATTACAATGAGTGTAGGTAGAATTCAGATAAAAACATATAAAAACATTTTAAAATATAGGTATAAAATCAGAGATGAGGAAATTAGCTATTGCGCTGGACTTGTCCCTGGCGGTGTTGTTGTTTTTTTTTTAGTTACTAAACAAGAAACCCAACAACACCACCAGGGACAAGAGTCCAAACAGCCAACCAGAAACCTACGCAATAACTCATTTCCTCATCCCTGATTTTATACCTATATTTTAAAATGTTTTTATATGTTTTTATTTGAATTCTACCTACACTCATTGTAAGATATATTTTTTAACATTAAAGATTGTAAAGAGAATGCAACTACAGAAATAGACCACAGATTTACTGTGAAACCGCAAATATTTTAATAAACATCCCAAGAAAAGGGTTAACTCAAAAATTGCCTACGTGGATCATTGGGGGTCATAATCAAACAGAGTTAGCGTGTAACCTACTTTTTATAAATAATCTTTAAACATTCTGAACCTGTCCCGCACTTGCACTGTAAACTCTGCTTGCTGCCATGAGGAAATTAACTTTAACCACATAGTGTTGGAGTCAATTTTGACCTTAAAGCATAACTGCTGTTTAAATTTTTATTTAATAATAATGTAGAGCAAGTGATTTTAATAAACTTTCTAATAGAAAATTGGCTGGGTACCATTCATAAGCCTTCAATAAGGTGCCCCACTGCACTATGTGTCAAGCAGACATATGTTCATTATCAGAAGGTAAAAAAAACTACTATAAGCGGTCTAATTGGAGGCGCTCAGGCACAAAGGCAGCAGGCACTGGATGGTTTTCAACAGACCTTTATTCAGGCTCCCTCCTACTCCACAACATGTTTCGATAGATTCACTATCTTCCTCACCTATTAGTACGCACGCTAAAAATGCCCCCTGGTAACTATTGCGCCCTTTCTCTTTCTTTTCTCTTATATGTTCATTATCAGTCAGATCCATCTCTAGTGAATTCGGGCATGTATCCATATAAGGGAAAAGGTGGTGTGGCCTACACTGCTGACTGCAGCTGGTGAGTAAACAATGTATCATATTACACAGCAGAGCTGAGCAATGTTAGGATGTAAACTCCTCTTTACAGGCTTCTGATCTGTCATCTGGCTCTACACAGCTCAGTCACAAAGTCACAATCTCTGTTAACCCCTTGTCTGCTGGCTCCCCACACAGCTCAGTCAGGATCTCTGTTAACCCCTTCTCTGCTATCACATTGCACTGCTCCCTAACAGCTGCTGGCCACGCCCACACTGCCATAAAATGTAGTTTTTAAAAGAGCACAAAAAATTTAGAAAATAAGTCATATGGCACAAAAAAAGCATTATCTTAGGCGCTATGTGACCCATCATTAACAGTGCAGTATTCTTTTTTTTCTTCTTTTTCAATGAAATGACATTTACATTTTAAAGACCAGCCCAAATGTTACAATTCTGACCAGTGTTTTTGAGGTTATAATTCTGGAACACTTCAGCAAACCCTAGTGATTCTGAGACTGTTTTTGTGACATATCATACTTCATGTAATTGGTAAAGATTTTTTTTCATTTCGCTGTGAAAAAATCAGACATTTGGCAAAAAAAATTCACAAATTGTAATCTTTGAATTTTTTGCCCTTAAACCAGAAAGTTATATCACACAAAATAGTTAATTAATAACATTTCCCACATGTCTACGTATGTCAGCACAATTTGTTTAAACATCATTTTTTTTGTTAGGAAGTTAGAAAGGTTTAATGTTTATCAGCAATTTTTCATTTTTACATAAAAATTTACAAAACCATTGTTTTAGGGACCACATCACATTTGAAGTCACTTTGGGGTATTTTCTGCCCCTAAAAGTGACACCACTCTAAAATCTGCACCCCTCAGACTACTCAAAACCACATTCAAGAACTTTATTAACCCCTCAGGTGCTTCACAGGAATGAAAGCAAAGTGGAATGAAAAAATAAATACATTTACATTTTACATAAAAATGTTGGTTTAGCCTTAATTTATTCACTTTTACAAGAGATAGCATGACAAATTGGACTCTATAATATCTTGCACAGTTTCTTCTCAATGCACTGATACCCCACATGTGGTCAGAAACCTTTGTTTGGACAAACGTCAGTGTTCAAAAGGATAGGTTCGTCAATTGAATTTTGGAAGACAAATTTGTCTGAACTACCGTAGATGGCGGGTACCATGTTGCAATTGCAGGGCCCGTAAGGTACCTAAACAGAAGCAACCTGGCGCTGACAGGAAGCAGGGATATGATAAAACAGCAAGTTTTATTGTAGTCTGTATAAAACATAGGGGGCCCGGTGCAGAGGACCATGGTACAATCCTACGAATTTCGGCTACACATCTTACTCATGGATTCAATGAGCTGATCAGACACTGCAAGTGGCTTCACTGGGCCAATCTGCGAAACGATGCTTGTTCCATTGATTTGGATACGCAAAGCACTCGAGCTTCAAACCCAAAAAGGTTCGCTCATCTCTAACTATCATTTGTCTGACTAAACCATTCTTTCACTGGTCTGTTTACTGGGCTTAATGTTGGAAAACCTAATATATAAATTGTAAAAAGGATTAAATACAACTGAGATATAATTTTACTAATACCTTTAACACTCCATGACAAATATACAGTTTTACACCCTCAGCGCCCCCGCACTCCATGGGGCAGAGGTATTGACGCGCTCATTGCTCCTGTCTCTAGCCTGTCCCGGTCCCTGTCTCTTCTTCCAGCTCCTGGGTCCTACACATGTGCCCCAGGTCTCCTGGAAGCACACTTATGGTGCTGCTACACTACTCTCACCTTCCTTAAGAGGTCAGCGTGCCTTAACCAGGAAGTGCGATTCAGCTTATGGCTGAAAGGCACAGAGTTTTTCAGATATACTCCTCCTATGGGAAGTGCATGTGCAATGTGTCTTAGTACGTTAGTCTATCTTACGCTAGTTTTCAGGTCCCCAGTATCCTGAGCCCATATTCTTTGCACTTAACTTGTACCTGTTCTCCTATTCCCATCCAGTTCTCCAGAACCTGCCTTTACCTGCCAGAATCAGCCAAACCCGATGTGCCTACCAGAACCAGCCTGTACCATCCAGCATCTGCCAAACCCGCTGAGCCTACCAGAACCTGGCAGTAACTGCTAGCATTTGACTAACCCCCAGTGCCTAACAGAACCTTTCTGTACCAGCCCTGTATCAGTGCCTGTCTCTCTGCCACTCCAGCCATCATGCCTGCGCTTGTGTTTGTATCAGCGTTCTGATCCCTGTGGGTCAGCTGCGCTTGTTCTGGGGTTCTCTTGAAGTGGCTCTTGGTGGCTACCTAGAAAAACACTCACCAAATTTGGCCACTTACAAATACCATTGCATTTAGCAGGATACTATCAGCCACCTCAGAAGCAACCCATATCTCTCAACACCGATGCTCCATCCCCTACAACCCTGACACGGGGGCGATTGTGGCATCTGCGACCAGCCGTGCCACAAGGAGGAGACAGGTGGTATCACTGGACATGAGATCACTACAGGGCGGCAGCCACTCCAAGAGTGAAGCATAATGCCAGAAGGCAGTCTATTAATGACGCCCAGCTGTTAGAAAAGGCAGGCTGCCCTGCAACAAAATAAGCAACACAAGTGACCGACGTCCCCTAGAGGACCCAGCTGTAGACTGCAGATGGATAAAAAAATGCAATATAACTCTATAGATGACAGTGAGGAGTTAGTTTGATATTTTGGACCAAAATAGTGTAAGCTCCTAGCCCCCGTCACGGACCCTCACGCCTACGAGTTAGGCTTGTGCTGGTGGCTACCTACCAGCACAAGCTTAACCTCACTATCTGAGCCTCTAATGAAATGAAGATAGCAATCTGATGGCCTGAACTCTTTGGTTACTACCACCTAACCAAATCCAGTCCAGGCTACAGTATCTACTCCGGTGGTAAACTCCGCTCCTAGTTGTGCCCCCCGCTTGTCTGCGCCTCTATGGTTTGACAGAGGGTTCTTAGACCAGTGCACACTACACTTTGAATTTCTTTTTCACCAGTTCACCTCTAATTGTGCCAAAGAGGCCTTTCAATCTAGAAGGAAAGGGCCTTGCTTAAATTTATCCCCTATGGGATAGCAGCGATCTTGTGATCCCAAACCTGAAAGCCTTCCTGGAGGCATTTTGCTAGGTGTTAGACAAACTGAGTCAAGTCTTATGTGGCATCATCACTCCTCACACATTGTGCCAGGAAAGTCTCACTGTCAGCCAGTATGCTGTTCATTTATGCACGCTGTCTTCCGAACTAGGCTTGAACAATGAGGCTCTGGTTGCTGCCTTCAGCAGGGCCTAATTAACAGGATAAATGATAAACAGACTGGCCATGATGTTTCCACCATATTGGATGACTTGGTGTCTCACCATTCTCAGCAATCTGAGGTTCCAGGAGTGATCTAGAAATATGTTCCGAGCTAGGAGACCCGGGCACCTATCAACTTTCTTCCAGAGGCTGCTCATGCCTCAGCTTTCCGTATCTGCTTCACTTTCAGACCCCATGCAGGCTGACTGTGTCAATATGGCTGATCAACGATGGGACAATCACCTGGCTGTTTTTTTAAATGCGGAAGTACGACACATGTAATCCGCTCCTATCCAGAAAAGCTGGAAAACTTCCAATCTTAGGGCTGGTTGGAGAAGCCACTCTAGGCAAGACGCTCCCGGCCTTCCATGTGCCTCTCCTTAAGCCTGTTCTTCTGAGTGGCTGCTTCAAAGACCCTTATACCTTGCCTGAGACATTTAGCCCAGAAAATATCTTTGAATTGTGGAATATCCTGGCCATGAAAAAGGTGGAAGATCTTTTCTTGATTGACTGGAATGGTTTTGGTCCTGACAGAAATCATGGAAGCCCCAGGAAAATATTAACCCCTTCACAACCAAAGATGTACATTTATGTCCTTTGTCATGTCCCGCCCCCTGATCCAAGCTCACGCTCTGACTCGCATCTTCCCCCACATATCAGCTGATGTCATCAGCTGAGATTTGTAGCTAACACCACTGATCAGATCAGCGATAGTATCGGTGGTGTTAACCCTTTGGATCGTGCTGTCAGGCACTGACAGCGTGATCCAAAGCAACACGGCGGGGATTGTGTCATTCCCTGCTGTGATCAGAGGTCCCGTGATGCTATCACGGACCTCCTTCTGTTAACCTTGACAGCCTGGAAGCTGTCAGCACTTACTTCCTGCTGCCAATCCCCAGTGAGGTCACCAGCAGAACTTGATCGCATCCCTTGTGCTCTGATGTTGCATCAGCTCATCGGAACATAAGAAAAGTGATCAGACTGTGCAGTACTAAGGCCCACTAGTGGGCCAAGTAAAATTAACAAAAAATAACAAAAAAAATAAAAGTTCAAATCACCCCCTTTTGCTTTACTGAAAATAAAACTATTGAAAAAATAAAACAAACCACATATTTGGTACTGATGCGTTCAGAAATGCTTGAGCTACCAAAATAAAAATCAATTATTCAAATATGTAAACTGCATAATGGAAAAATTACTTTTTTTGGTCGCTGCAACATTGCAATAAAATGCAAGAACAGGTGATCAAAACAGTGTATCCAGCCCAAATGGTATCATTAGAAACATTAGCTCAAGTTGCAAAAAATAAGCCATCATACAACCCAGATCCCAAAAAATGAGAATACTACAAGTCGTGGAAAATGGCGCAACAGTGCAATTCTTTTTTTTTTAAAAACTTCTGAATTTTTTCACCACTTAGATAAAAGTAAAATTATACATGTTCGGTATCTACAAACCCTTTACCGACCTGAGGCATCATAGCGACATGTCAGTGTTACCATATAGTGAACATTATGAATAATGAACGTAAAAAACAAACATGTAATTGCCCTTTTTTTTGCAATTTCACAACATTTGGAATTTTTCTCCCATTCTCCAGTACACTATATGGTAAAATAAATTAATTCATTCAAACTAAACCTCATCCTGCAAAAATCAAGCCATCATATGTCTATATTGATGGAAAAATGAAAAAGGTATGCCTCTTGGAGGAAGGGGAGAGAAAAACAAAAACAAAAAACAGAAAAGCGCACAGGGGTAAAAGGGTTAATACTCCTTTTCTCCTGAAGATATTTCTTTCTGACCCCGAAAAGAGGGGGCATAAGGGAGGGTGCACTGTTACACTGTCAAAGCCCCCATACTCCAAAGGGGAGGGCACTGACAAACTCACCGCTCCTGCCTCTCACCCGTCCTGGTCTCTATCTTTTCTTTTGGCTCCTGGGCCTGTGTATGTGCCACAGGTCTCCCTGGAGCATGATTATTGCGCAACCATGCTACTCCCCCCTTTCTCAAAGGGAAGAGTAGCCCTAAACCTATGTCTGAGATGGACAGAGTATTTAAGACGTCCTCCCCCTTTTGAAGGTACCTGTGCAATGTGTCTTAATTAGTCAATCTTAAGCTAGTTGTCAGGTCCCCAGTATCGTGACTCCAAATTCTTTGCACTATTATTATTATTATTTATATAGCACCATTAATTCCATGGTGCTGTACATGAGAAGGGGTTACATACAAAATACAGATATAGGTTATAGTGAACAAATTAACAATGACAGACTAGTACAGAGGGGAAAGGACCCTGCCTTTGCGGGCTTACATTCTATAGAATGATGGGGAGGAGACAGTAGGTTGGGGTTTGCGGGAGCTCTGGAGATAGTGAGGTGGCTGCATGTGGGTGATGGTGGTGAGGTGGCGTCTCCAGTGCTTGTGGTGAAACAGCCTCTCCAGTAGTGGTGGTGGTGATGCACCAGCTCCGTTAGCAGTAGGGTCATTGCAGGCTGTAAGCTTTCATGAAAAGATTGGTTTTCAGGTTCGGTCTGAAGGATCCCAGCATGGTGAATAATCTCATGTATCAGAATTCCAGAGGATGGGTGATATTTGGGAGAAGTCTTGGAGGCGATTGGGTGAGGAATGAATGGAGGAGAGGAGGGGGTTTTGAGAGGACCAGAAATTACATGAGGGGAGATTAGTTCAGAGATATATGAAGGGAACAAGTTATAGATGGCTTTGTAGGTCAGTGTTAGTAGTTTGAACTGGATTCGTTGGGGAATTGGGAGCCAGTGAAGAGATTTGCAGAGGGGAGATTCAGAGGAGTAGCGAAGAGAGAGCTGGATTAGTTAAGCAGCAGAGTTGAGGACAGATTGGAGAGGTGCAAGCATGTTAGCAGGGAGGCCACAGAGGAGAATGTTATAGTAATCACAGCAGGAGATGATGAGAGCATGTACAAGCATTTTAGTAGACTGAGGGCTGAAGAAAGGACCGATTCTGGAAATATTTTTGAGTTGGAGGTGACAGGAGGTGGCGAGAGTTGGATGTGTGGTTTAAAATACAGGGCAGTGTCAAGGGTTACATCCGAGGCAGCAGATTTCAAGTGCAGCTGAGAGCGGGATGCCATTAACTCGGATAGATAGATCAGGTAGGGAGGATGCGTGAGATGAAGGGTAGATAATAAGTTCTGATTTGTCCACATTGAGTTTTAGGAAGCAAGAGGAGAAGAGTGAGGATATAGCTGATAAACACTCTGGGATTCTAGACAGCAGGGTAGTAATGTCTGGGCCAGAGAGGTAGATCTGAGTGTTATCAGCATACAGGTGATATTGGAAGCCATGGGAATTTGAGTTGTCCTAGGCCAAGTGTTTAAATGGAGAAGAGTAGGGGTCCTAGGATAGAGCCTTGCGGGACTCCAACAGAGAGCGGGCAAGATGAGGAGATAGTGTGGAAGTGGGAAACACTAAATGTGCGGACAGAAAGGTATGAGGAGATCCAGGACAAGTGACGCCAAGTGAAGAGAGGATCTGTAATAGGAGGGAGTGGTCAACTGTGTCGAATGCAGAGGACATGTTTAGAAGGAGAAGGATGGAGAATTGTCTGTTAGCTTTGGCTGCAAGTCATTAGTAATTTTACTCAGGGCAGTTTTGATGAAGTGGTGGGGCCAGAAGCAGATTGTAGGCTGTCAAGGAAAGAGTTAGAAGAGAGGTGGGAGGAAAGTTGAGCATGGACGTGCTGCTCAAAGAGTTTGGAAGCAAACGGGAGCAGCGATATGGGGTGGTAACAGGGCGTAGCAGTTGGGTTGAGGTTTGGCTTTTTAAGGATAGGCGTGAACATGGCATGTTTAAAATCAGGGGGGAGGTACCAGAAGTAAGCGATAGGTTACACTAGTACCTGTGCTCCTATCCCCGTCCAGTTCACCAAAAGCTGCCTGAACCTTGCAGCACCTGCCAAACCCACTGTGTTACCACAGCCTCCCTGTACCTGCCAGTGACTCACCTGTCAGGGTACCCAGATCTCGGACGTTGATTTGGGGTGTTGTCACAGGTGGTCGGTGCCCGAATCTGTGGCCCTGGTGGTCACTGAAAAGTGTTGAAATAAAATAATAAAGTGGATTGAATTGTTTGTGACGTCACCTATGGAGTCTGGTGAAGGCACCAGCACTGCGACAGACCTTCGGGGTGATGGATTGGCAGCTGGGTGTTGTAGCTCCTCGTAGGTAGATCGGGGCCCCCGGGGCAGTGATGAGGGAATGGAGCGTGGGTATAAGGTTGTGGCTCTGCAGGCAGGCAGTATTTACAGTCTCTGGATGGGACAGGATCAGGGAGGTAATAACTGACACACACACTGTAAATAGTTCTCTGTACCTTTACTGCTGACAAACCGGCACTGTCCAGGGTAAACTCCAGGTGGTGTTGGAGACACTTCGGGATTTCCACAGCGAGTGATTTATAAGGCCTCCTCATTCCTGTCTTACTTTGTCTTGACGCTCTGACCTGCTTAGAACCTGGTCTGGCCTCCTGTACGTCTCTCCCTCCTGTAGTAGTTGGTGAGAACCTTCTCTGGATTGCTGCTACCTCAGGGGATTTCTGTGTGTCCTGGACCTTGGGTTGGTTGCTGTTACAGGGGTCCGGGAGACTAGAATCTCTGCGGGAAAAAAATGGTGTTTTCTGCTGGGCTAGCTGCTCCTTAGCAGACTCAGACTCCAGTGTCCGGGTTGCTTACTGGGATGATCCGGTATGGCTCCTCTGCTCCCAGTCTGCTCTGGTCTTTGTTACTTCCTCGCCTTGCCTTTGACCCTCACTCTCGGGTTCCTGACACTAACTAAGGCAGTACTCTGGCTTGGGCCTAGCGCGGCTCTGACACCAGGTCATAGTCAGTTCAGTACGGAGCAGTACTGAGGAAGAACTCTTCACAGTCCTCCCTGGAACTACACTGTCTAACTCCGCCCCAAGCACCAGTATTTGTAGGGGATCTTGCTTAAGGCAGCAAGTGGAGCTCCCCCTACAGGCCTGGGGTGGACGGTGTTGAGTGTGTGGGTTACCTGTTGTGGAAATTCCGCCATGCTCCAGGTGTTCCTGTGGCTACCTGTACTGCAGGGTGCCACACCAGCACCTGCCAGCATTTGCAAAACTCATTGTGCCTACCATAACCTGCTAGTATCTGCCAGTACCTGCCAGTATTTACCTATTCTGCTGTGCTTACCATAACCTATCCTTACCAGCTCATACCTGCCAGTGTCTGCCTTTCTACCTCTCTTGCCATTCTGCCCGCATCTGTGTTTGTATCCGCATTCTGATCCCTGGGGTCAGCTGTGCCTGTTCTGGGAATTCTCTTGGAGTTGCACTTGGAGCCAAATTCCAGCAGAAGCCTAACCTCACCATCGGAGGCTCTACTGAAGACATGGTAGCTGTTTAGTCATGTCCCTCCAGGGTGAGCTCAGTCCCGTCGTACTGTGGATCTACACCCGTATGCTGACAAACAGCATGAAGCGAGAGTGCATAGGGCAAGCTCAGAAGCGGAGCCCACTCCACATAGGACAGATGCTAGCTTTGTTACATATCAGGTATCTCCCTTTAACAGAAGTGATCAGCATTTAAAGTGATCCTAAACCCCGAAACTGACCCCTCCACATCTTTAGACCTGTCCCTGCACCCCCTCTTATCATTTCTAGCCATTCCTTTTGCAGAACAAATCGCTTTTGTAAAGTAAGAGAAAAAGTTATATTACTTTGTCCTGTGTGAGTTCTCTGTTTCTGAACAAGCCGCAAATAGGCCGGGCCTTTGTGCTGCTGCACGCCCCTCTCTGCTTCTAAGAGCCTGGCCGCGTTATGAAAGGGGGCGGGGTTATGGTATGCCGCAATTTAGCCCCGCCCCTTTCATGACGCGCCCAGGCTCTTAGAAGCAGAGAGGGGCGTGCATAATTACAAGGCAGCAGCACAAAGGCCGGCCTATTTGCGGCTTGTTCAGAAACAGAGAACTCACACAGGACAAAGTAATATAAGTTTTTCTCTACTTTACAAAAGCGATTTTTTCTGCAAATGGGATGGCTAGAAATGATAAGAGGGGGTGCAGGGACAGGTCTAAAGATGTGGGGGGGGTCAGTTTCTGGGTTTAGGATCACTTTAAGCACCCTGATCCTGAATGGGACATCATTTGGACACCCAACACGGCAATGCAATCATGGGAAATCAGTGGGTTTGCATGGTGAATGGGGGCCAATTGAAGTCCCCTGTCAGTGCCATGTTTGTTCTCCTTTACAGTACCAGCTGCGCTTCATAGGAGATTGTTATTTTTACCATATACTACAATACTGATCACAGATTACACTTTTTCATGGGGACTAAAAAATATATGAAAAATGAAATAAATGTTTTAAAAATGTTGAAAATATTAAAAAAAACATACAAATTCATATTACCCTCTTTTTGCACGGGAAAAAAATGAACAAATAGAAAAAATAAAATATATATATACAGTCATATGAAAAAGTTTGGGCACCCCTCTTAATCTTACTCTTTTTTTTTTTTGTTTAAAATTGTTTTCTTGCAACAGCTATTTCAGTGTGATATATGTAATAACTGATGGACACAGTAATATTTCAGGATTGAAAAGAGGTTTATTGTACTGACCAAAAATGTGAAATATGCATTATTTCAAAATTTGACAGGTGCCAAAGTATGGTCCAAAGTATGATCAGAATATCCCACACACTACACTGATGAGGGGCAGGTACCCCGAAACATAGCGTCTGTAGTTTGGGGTTCTGATCTGGCACAAATCCCTTAGTTATATTAAAAGCTTGTTGGAAAGCGATTATGACTTTGAGGAAGCTGCTTAAATGTGGCACTAGAGTTTCTCCACTTCCTTAGTGAAGTGCAAATTTGCATATATCTGAGAGGAGGGAAGTGGCTTACAATCTCCTCACCTACTTTGCTGTCTCCATAAGGTTGATAGCAAGTTCCCAGACCTGGGCAAAATACAGTAAGAACGGGTTTTTTCCTGATCTTCCAAATCAGGAAAAAACTGCAAGTGTCAAAGGGCCCTAAATGGTGGAAATTGAACTATTTCATCATGCAAACAAGCCTGCACTTATAGTAGCTCCATTGACAAAAAACTAAAAAAGGTATTGGTCTTGAAAAATGGCTTGTTTTGAAAAAAGCTAATTTTTTTTGACAAAGTTTTTTTAAAGCCACTAAAATAGTGGAAAAAAACCTATATCTATATTATTGTCCTTATACATCTATGTCAATGGAAAGATAAAATAATGGAAATTTGAAATCGGGAGGGGAAAATAAAAGCACAAAATGTAAAACTGGCCCCATTCTTAACTGGATCCCGACACAGCAATTTTTGTTTTTTGCATTTTCATTCCCCCTTGTTCCATAACTTTTTTATTTTTCAACCATATAGTTGGGCTATGAGGGCTTGATTTTTGCTGGACTTGATGTACCATAGAATAACATAATTAATTTTACCACTTAGTGTATTGAAAAATTAGAATAAAAATCAAAGTAGCATTGCTTTTTGGGAATTGTTTTTACAGTGTACACTGTGATGTAAAAATGATTATCTAGGTCAGTGGTCCCCAATTCCAGTCCTCAAGGCCTACCAACAGTGCATGTTGTCAGGATTTCCTTAGCATTGCACAGAAGTTGGAATCATCCCCTGTGCAAGTAATTAAATTATCACCCGTGCAATACTAAGGAAATGCTGAAAACAAGAACTGTTGGTGGGCCTTGAGGACTGGAGTTGGGGACCTCTGATCTAGGTTACTACAATGATACCAAGCTTGTCCAATTTTTTGTTAATTATTTTAGTGGTGAATAAAATCTTAAATTTGTAAAAAATATTTTTTAATTGTTTCTGACTCCGCCCCTGGTGGGGACCGAGGGGTACTCAGACGTCATCTGGTCTGTGGGATGTCATGGTAGCGTTACCCGGTCCATGATCTCCTCATCAAGCGAAAGGGGAAAATTAAAAAAAAGGGGATAAAAGAAAATTCTAAAAATAAAAATAAAAGAGTTTTTGTCGTGACGCCACCCATGGAATGCGGCCGGCATAGCCGCTGCTGCAGTCAAGACCTCTGGGGATGATGGGAGTAGCAGCGATGATGGTTTTGCTCTCCATGGGAAGAGTGGGTCCCCAGGGCAACCGTAGACTTTATAGAGGTGATTTGGGGGATGGAAGGCCAGCAGGGCTGAGCTGGCTGCTGGCAGGATTCAGGGACACTCTCAGGCAGGCTCCTGCTGCCGGCTCAGTGTTTCAGTCTACCTCTCCTCAGGCGCAGAAATAACAGTCTCACACAGTGCTGAGCTTCAACCCGGTTTACTTGGCTTTCTTGTCAGGTGTTTCGAGTTACAAAACAGTGCAGTGGCGGCTCCGGTAGTCTTTTAGAAGCTGGGATGGCTTGTCCAGATCACCCCCTTTTGTGTTCCTTTCCATGGGCCTCTCTTCCTTTCACTACCGCGCGCAAAGCTCCAATCCAACTGTCACGATCCTTCATTGGGTGACATGCCTGGTCCCCTGGCCCTATTACGGCGACCTTCTCTTTGCTGTGTCGGAGGTTGGGTCACGGGACATAAAGACCCCACAACCGGCCGGTTTCGTGTTTGGAGCGTGGAGCGTCCTGCCACTTCAGAGCCGGTACCCTGATTCCTGCCCCATCCTTCAGCTTCTCAGCTAATTCGGGTGCATGGGTGGATTGCTTACTACCCATGCTCCTAGGACTTCTTCTGTCTCTCAACAGTCTGTAGCCCGTGTCCTTTGAGCCTCATGTAATGATGGTTCTCCCTCCTCTCCATCTGACTGAACTCACTGACTGGACTGCTTGACTAGACTAACTGACTGCGTTGTTTCCTGGTTTTGTTCCTTCTTCCCTGACCATTTCCTGTCTAACTTCCCACCCATCACCTGTCTCCTCCCGCCATCCCATAGCTCGGCTTGAAGTCCCTGGCTCTGGGACCAGAGTGTGTTGGGTGTGGGTTTGGGTGATTGGACTTACCGTTCCCGGTTGCTACAAACCTCTAGTGGCGACCGGACCACAGGGGCGCCACATTTCATTATTTTTTTTGTGTGGCAAAATAAGGTTTGTATTGATGCCATTTTTGGATAGACATGACATTTTGATTGCTGCTTACTAAATTCTTTTACAGCATTGAAGCAACCAAGCAACTACAATTTCGGCATTTTTTTTCATCCTGTATTTTGATACTTTAGCTATCTATGGATGCAGTAATGCCACGTGTATTTTTTATATACGTTTATTTTCAATGGATGAAAAGGAGGCTGATTTAAATTTTTATGCTTTTTACATTTTTTAAAACAGTTATTTTTTTACTTTATTAGTTCCCTTAGGAGAATAGAACCTTGATTGTCTAATTGCTTCTACTATATACAGCAATACTACAGAATTGCTGTGTATAGTAAACATCAGTCCACAGATCTGTGATCAACAAACCCTTGGCTACCATAGAACCCATTAGCATCCTAACATCTTGTTGAGGGAGGTCCGATGGACACCGAAAGCGCCCCCACACTAATGTGGTTTTAATGCTGCTATCAAAGACTGACAGTGGCATTTAACAGATTAACAGTTGATTGCTCAGCTTCACCCAACTCAGAGGCAGATTTTGACTGTGACACACAGCTATTATCTGCCAGGTGTGGGGCTGGGTTTGTACCATTTACCTGGTTTCAACTTGCACTGTACTTGAATGGTAGATACTGAATAGGGGTTAATAGGACTACCGGAGATAGGCAAGCACAGAGCTCGGCTGGTATGTGGCACACACATCAGAATGATTGACCACAGCTTCATCTATTCGGGATTAGTGGGGGGTCATGGCAGTCAAACGCCCAGCGATAGTGAAATTATTCCCATCCCAATTATAGGGGATAACTTTAAAAATTGAAAATACCCCTTTAAGGAGTAAATTGACTTTGTTCTCTATATACAGCAATAAATTAAAAATATTCTTTACAGAAAAGATCCAGCAAACTCATTATAGCATTGTCGCCACATCCTATTTTACCCCATAATATTTCATTTGCTCCTCTATCTTCCTTTCTATGGAATAATTCAGATTCTGCCCGTATACTACATGTAGAGATCATTCCAGATTTTGAGCAGGATACCAAAGGACAGCAGATGTAAATCTCAGGAACACTACTTGTAGATGTCAGCTTTGTTAGGGTCACATAGGAGGATATTACATCTATACTGTGGCCTCATAGTGGTCATGATACTGTACTTTATTTTTGGGAATACTGTTACTGTGGGACAAAAAGAGTTACTTTTATGGTACCTTTACATGCGGCCACAGGAAGGTAGAAACCGGCAGGCATCGGACACAATTGTGCCTGTTGCCTTGAAAAGACCACAATGTGGCGGCGTGTAATTCAGGACTTTCCTTCCTTCAGGAAAGACACAGGAAGGAAAGTCCTGAATTACACG
Source organism: Allobates femoralis (assembly GCA_033576535.1). NCBI lineage: Eukaryota > Metazoa > Chordata > Amphibia > Anura > Aromobatidae > Allobates > Allobates femoralis. The sequence goes on from JARQOC010000003.1 coordinate 492,694,211, forward strand.
CCGCCACATCATGGTCTTTTCAAGGCAACAGGCACAATTGTGTCCGATGCCCGCCGGTTTCTACCTTCCTGTGGCCGCGTGTAAATGGAACATTACTGTAGAAATAGGGTAAAATGGAAAGAAATCAGCCATAGATATCTGTGGGTTATATTTTACATAGACTACTTGTGGCTGGAAGAAGTTGCTATAGCGGTCTGCGCTGGATAAAGAAGAAATAGGATATTGAATGTTACCTGTAGTGTATATAATGATAATGGCAGGCAACAGTGGCGTAACTAGAGTCCGATGGGCCCCAGTGCGAAATTTAGACCAGCCCCCCTCCACACACTTTGGTCAGTTGAATGTACACTGATAAAGGTTCTAAATCCTTTAAAAACTCATGAATTGACCTCTCCCCTTCATTATATAATAATGTCCCTCATCCTGGAATATGGCCCTTATCATGATATATATGTTCCCCGTTTCTGGTATATATATGTCCCCTGTCCTGGTTTTTATAGTTTTCCTCCTCTCGCCACCATAGTCCTCCAATTATTATAATGCATCACCATATTTCTCCATATATTATAATGTATCCCCATAGTCCACTATGTATTATAATGCATCCTATTGTCCCTCATTCACAAGGTAGCTCACATTGCCATCCAATTATAATAATGCACCCCCATAGTCCTCCATATAGTATAATGCAGTCTCACAGTCCTCCATATAGTATAGTGCACCTTCATATCTCTGCATATAGTGCACCCTCATATCTCTCAGTGCAGCCTCATATAATACAGCCTCCTCTCTCCATATAGTGCAGCCTCATATAGTGCAGCCGACTCCCTCCATATACAGTAGTGAAGCCTCATATATACAATTTCATAACTCCATACTGTATAATGCAACCCGTCCTCCCATATTCCTCTGGCCACTGTACACTCAAAAAAAAAATCTGTTCTCACCTCTCTGGTTCCTCCGCACCTCCAGTCTCCTTCGCAAAACTGGAGACTCAGGAGGAGTCGGTGATTGCCTGCGTTCCACAATGGAACGCATTAAAGCAGGAATTGCCGCCTACTCCTAGTGTGGAGGAGGAGGCACCAGCCTGCTGTAAGTGTTCCACTGTGGAACGCAGGAAATAACCACTGTGGTAAGGGGCAGCGAGGGGAAGGGCGATGCAGCAGCAATAGGAAACAGGAGGTTCCCCCCTCCCCTTCCTAATACACACGGGCCCCAAAGCGGAGTGTGCTGCCGCGGGCGCTGGAATCGGCAATCACAGGGGGCGGCTGGCGGCGCAGGCCCCTTATAGGTCCATGCCCCATCGCAAACTCGACCCCTGCGATCATTATCATTACGCCCCCTGGCAGGCAACATCTAGACGACAGCTGTTTCATTCAAGCATGCACGTCTACAAGACCAGATACCGCCTGTATGTATAGGCTTTTAATGCATCAGTGAGTGCCACTTTTTTCATTCTCTTTTTTGACATATCTGTATATTGGTCTTGGTATAATGAACTAAGAGTAGTAATAATTTGGGTATATTGTTTTTTATTCAGTAACTATATGACTATATTTTTAGAAGTACTACTTAGAAAATTATCCTATTTCTGTTTTTATGCCTGATTTTCTAGATTGTATCTGTATTATTTTTTTATGGTCCACTAACACAAACTGTATCAATGCTACTTGGGCCCATGTACAGATGCATGTCAATGAATTAGAATATCATCAAAAAGTTAATTTATTTCAGTAATTCAATACATAAAGGGAAACACATATAGTATATAGAGTCATTACAGAGTGATCTATTTCAAGTGTTTATTTATGTTAATGTTGATGATTATGGCTTGCAGCCAATGAAAACCCAAAGGTCATTATCTAAAAAAAAAAAAAAGTAGGGACGATGAAGGGTTAAAAACTGTGCTGCTGTATTACACAAGACATCAAAGGGTGAATATAAGATTGATTTATTAGTCAATGTGTTTCAGGGCTCCTTGAAATGCCCTGATGCATGGCAATATGATATAGGTTTATCCTGAGGAAGGGGCCAGGGAGCCCTGAAATGCGTTGACTAATAAATCAATATTATATTCACCCTTTGATGTCTCACGGAATACAACAGAGTGTTTTTCAACCCTTCATCCTCCCTACTCTATATGCACCATGCTGGAGACTGCAGCAGCCGTGATATGCTTTATAATGGTTGTGACTCTCACAACCACACAAGGTAATGAGATAATGAGGGTTTGCATAACAAAGTGCAAGGAGGGGGTACCGATGGTGACGACGGCACCGTTTCGGGCTCTCGCCCTTCTACGGGTCACTAACTGATTAGTGTCCCGTAGAAGGGCGAGAGCCCGAAACGGTGCCGTCGTCACCTCGGTACCCCCTCCCTGCACTTTGTTATGCACACCCTGCAATAAAGAACACTGCTTTGAAGTCCTGGTGAGTGCCGTGTTTTTTCTAAATTTTGCTTCTGGACTGTGCTTTATGTCTTTCACTGGCACTCCGGGTGAAAACTGGGTCTCCGGTCCGTATTTACCTCCTAATCTGGAGTTTCCCGTTGGTGGTGCCCTCTTTCCTTCTGTATAGTTACTTAAACATTTAAAATAGATCATTCTGTCTGTATATGCGTTTCACTTTTTGCATTGAATCACTGAAATAAATTAACTTGTAGATGGTATTCTAATTCATTGAGATGCAACTGTATGTAAACAATATACTGGCAGGGATTTGGAACAGGTCCAAACTTTTCCTGGGCGTCTATACTATTATAGTATGCTTCCCACCAATATCGGAAACAAGGCCCATGTGAGTAGAATGGTGGTTGAGCATGCACCCCACTTCATTCATTTTAATTGGACTGCTATAGATAGCTGAGTGCTGTGCTCAGCTAGTCTTTGCCCCTCCACTCATTCTTATGGGAGTACCAATGTGCATGACCACCACTCCATTCACATAGACCTAGTTCTGGGTTCGGTACAGGTCCCAGCAGTCAGTTTCCCAGCAAATGGAACTACATTCCATTACTATCTTTAGAATACTAATGTAATTGCTTTGAGAATAACCCTTTAGGTTTGCTGCACTCTATCCAAATGCCCTTGCAAAAGCTGAGTAGCTTGTTAACCGTCAGCCCCCTTCATTTTCTCCTGCACCTGACTTCCTCTAAGGGCCCGTTTATATCAGCCTTTTTGCTGATTTGTGGTAGATCCGGCTGATTTACCGCATCTGCCACGTAACGGCTGCACTTGCGGCACACTTGCGGCAAGCCCCAATTATTCTCTATGGGAGTTGCGGCAGGTGCAGCAAATGTGTTTTTTGCTGTGATTCAGCTCATGCAGCAGGTAAAAAAAAACACTGCGAGCTGCGACAAAAACTGCATTTGCCGAACCTGTCGCAAGTCCCACAGAGAATGAATGGGGCTTGCCGCAAGTATGCCGCAAGTGCAGCCGTTACGTGGCAGATGCGGTAAATTTGCCGGATCTGCAGTGAAAGGGGCCTAACTTATTAACTCTCAAGTACTCAAGTAGTTTGCTCTATTTTGCACAGTAGCTTGATTTAAAGAGCAAAACTTTTAATAAATAAAAAGAAAAAAATAGTGTTGCGCCACCTGTGGATCTCTCCTGCCTTAAAAGCGGTTGTATTAAGAATAAACTAACCTTTAAAGGTTGTGCCAGATCCGCACAACCGGATTGTGAGCGTAGTTTTGTGGCTCAGGCTGCCAGCTTTGGAATTGTAGTGCTCCTGTATCCTCAATCACCTCTGCTCCTGGCCTCGTGTAGTCCACGCTCTCACTCCAGGGTTGGGTTAGGAAACTCCAGGTTGATCCATTAACCCTATCCCGCCTGCAGCTCTGTCACCGCTTTCCCCATGGGAATTTGTATGATAGAATTCAGATAGAACATGCGGTTCAATAGTAGAGCGCATGGATAATATGGGATACTTTAATCTTAATCTCCGTAATGTTATTCATAAAAAGCTCCAGACCACAACGCGTTTCGACGTACAGACGTCTTCCTCAAACGGACCGCTTAAAGAAGATGTCTGGACGTCGAAACGCGTTGTGGTCTGGAGCTTTTTATGAATAAAGTTACGGAGATTAAGATTAAAGTATCGCATATTATCCCTGCGCTCTACTATTGAACCGCATGTTCTATCTGAATTCTATCAAACTTTTAATAAATGGCATTGTGCAGTGTTAGTGTAATGGCTTTGGAGCACTACAGTACAGCATTTAGTTCAAATTTGAATATGGATTTCTTGGAGGTGATTTATATGGTGTTTCTCAGTATAATGTCTAAAAATATTTTTTTAATCATTAAAATAGATGCTACTATGAGCTATGATGAGTTACTGCAACAGCTTGCATTTAAACAAACCGCAAACTACAATGCATAAATTAGACCTACTAATTACAGTATGTGAGGAACAGTCTTTCAGTTGCAAATACGATGCGCCATTTAATAACTGTATTTTATGTTTGTGTAATAATAAAATGTTCTATTCTTTGATTATAATGAGAATGGTACAAGAAGAAGGCATCTTCTGTTATGCTGCACATTAAAAGGGCTTTTCTACATTCAGTATAGACCTATAAGGACACACAGTATATAGTGTCTGCACAGCTTAGGAGAAATGTAAGGGAGGGACTAGTGTGGACCACTGATCTCCCAGGAGGAGAGGAAAATATGCAAGCATCTCTGGTACCAGCAGTGACACGCGTCGGACAAAGGGGTAGGATTCTTATAAATGAGGCAGAGGGCTCCACATTCAGTGCTTGACACTATTCACTCGTTGACAGGGCTGCCTAGATACAACTGCTTATTCTGTAGGAGAAGATTCATGATGTCCAACTTGATTCTCTAAACATAAGAACAAGAGCTTATCATAGAAAGACTTTAAAGACTTTTAAGGTGAGTGTCATTTATTATACATACAGGCTTACATTTCGTTTGCATACATTTTTCATTTCTTTTTGCACTATTTTATTGCTATTCTTTATTACTGGAACGTTGACTATTCGGAATGGTATTTAAACATTCAGCTGTGTTATACTTTCAAATTTTTTTTAATTCTTATAAAATCTCTTTCTATGTATTTTTATTCAAACATTTCTGTTGGATTTCATAATACAAATTGTACTTAAATGCAAAATGAATCCTAAAAATTAAATTGGAAATTAATTTTTCATAAAAACAAATGTTGGCCATTGTAATTTTCTACAATCATTTCTCACACATTTTAATTTTTATCATTGAGAAATTATTTTTATATTGGACAGGGCTTAGGAAAAACAATTGCTTTTGGGTTTTCATAAATTAGATATAAAAAAATATTTTTCAGATGTTTTTGGGCTGCAGGTTTTCATATTATCGGATGCAAATTATACAGTATGAAATGCATATGGATATGGGTCTTTTGTGATTTATTTTCTGTACGAGTAATTTCATTAGTTTATTTTTTATTTCAAGTTTAGTTTCTATTTCATCCTTTGATTGAAGATTTTAAGCGCATAAAGCTAGAAACTGCAGTAGAATGATGTAATGCCCTACAGAATGGGATTTCCAACACATATAGGGGAGCACTTAATGAGAGGTGTTGTACACCTTGAAGAAGGCATCTGCTGAAATGCTCATTTTAAGGAGGGGGGGGTTGTCTACTTGTGTCCCTTTTTGGGGTACATTAAATGTATTATTATTTTGCATAGTTTGCTACAATTCCTTCATTGCTGGCTCAAAAAATCTTCTATAGGATTTTATTATTTCCTATTTGTTGTACTATGGTACCATTTTCTGTTGGCGTAATGAATATTGAATGGGAAAAATTGTATAACAATGTGTATATATTATAACTTAAATAATTGCATGCTTGTTTGTTATCATGCTTTTCTTTTTATATATGCATAAAAAAAAATCACATTTTTTATAATCCCTTCTAGACGACCCTTTGGGAAAATGACCCGCAAGATCTTCACCAACACCAGAGAACGATGGAGGCAGCAGAATGTCAATAGTGCTTTTGCTGAGCTAAGGAAACTCATTCCCACTCACCCACCTGACAAGAAATTAAGTAAAAATGAAACGCTAAGACTAGCTATGAGATATATTAATTTCCTAATCAACATACTTGGAGACCAGGCTATAACTAAAACTGGAGCAGCATCTCAAACAACTATTTTGGGCATCTTTGAACCTGAGCCACCATTGTCTAGTATGCAAGAATGGACTATGATGGACCACTGCAGTGACTCCTCTCCTGGAACAAGCAGTGACACTCAGGATTGCTGGTCATTAGTCCCCTCTCCATAGGGTTGATCATTTGGGCGACAATTCATTTTTCTGTGAATATTCTTGGTGTTTCTAATTGTCTGCTTTCTGTATTTATACAGTAAATCAATTACTATTTTGAAATGTTCAAAAACATGGTTGGCGTTGCATGGCCATAGAAAGACATGATTACTAGGGTTAATGCACTCATGGCTGATAAAGAATAAAGGTGATGTTCTTGTCAAATTAGTATCACCATCAACAATATGCTAGTGCATCTCAATTAATTAGAATATCACCAAAAATCAATGTAATATTGCCATGTTTCAGGGCATACTTTTTAATGATATTCTGATTCATTGAGATGCTCTAGTATATGATGGGAAATTTATAGACTTAAAATACAACGTTGTTCGCTATATCTCAGAATATACTATACAACATCCAAACCAAGAGTAAAGATCCACATGGAATGACCTCTATCAGCACACTCAGCACTTACGTGATGACATATCATGGCAAAGATTGGTAAAATTATTTCTGGACTAATGAGAAAATCTTATAATTAATTGGGTTACATACGCTGAACAACATATATTTTTCGAATCATAATAGCTTTGTCCAATATAGATATAAAATAGCCACTGGGAAATCAGATATAATCTGATGACTGTACCCAATTAGCAATGTAATTAGTGTAAATACTTTGGAGAACATATCCCAAAAGATGTACTCAATTGGGCATGTAACTGTTGATATGAGTTTTATCTTATTTATAATTTATTCATATGTAACTGATTTTAATGGTGCTCATAGTATTCATTTTCTTTTTTTCAAGCACTTACTTTACACATGTACATAGCTCTTGTTTGATTTTTTTACAGCGAAGGAAGGAATTAAAGAATAATAGAGATAAAATATTATTTTATTCGATCTCTGCAATGACCAATGTTCTTAAAAAATATTAAAATTAATCTCTTTTTTTTCAAAATATTACTACAGCATAGGACAATTTCTTTTAAATTAGTCTTCGAACTATTTTGGCTGAGATTAAAAATATAAACTAACAATAGAATTTTTAAGCATATTGTGGGAAAATTCCCCTCCCTGTGGTGTTTTAATGAGGAATCACATTATGACTTAATACTAATTTACATAAATTTTTATTAACATTTTGTGTTCATTGGAGTTTTAAACCATTGAGCAATGAAGAGTTAATATTACTACAACATTTAGGAAATTGGGACCTGCTTTGAGTCGGAGATAGGACCAGATGACCAAGGAGGTCCCTCCCACGCTACCACTCTAAAATTCTATAATTCTATGACCTTGAATATTCAATAATGAATCCATACACTAAATAGGGAATATTAAAGATCCTTGTTGTTTACTTATTTTAATTTAATTAAATTAATTTATTGCTATGTACATTATTTGATGAAACATTATTTCTGTGATATGGACCAGCTTTTGTTTGTAAGTAAAATTGCTAGGTTTTCTTGTAGCTGCATTTACCAAAGAGTTTTTTCACGTGTTGACATTTGTGAAATTAATATTTTGTATTTGTTTGTTAATTATGCCAATAAATTATTCATTACTTTTTATTAAATTGTATTTTAAGATTCCTTTGTTCTATTTTTCATGTTTACATCCCTTTAATTTCTTAACCAATGACATAGAAAGTGGGGAGAGATGGGGTAGTGTAAAAAGTAAAATGAAAGGGCTAAGAGAAGTATTTCCAAAAGCAGTGGGACATGTGACATTTAGTGACAATCACATTATGGGGTGCAGTATAGCAATGTATGACAAATGTATTGGAACTTCACTAACAACATTTGTCTAAACTAAATTTAGTAAAAAATAATGCTTTGACTCGGAACAGCATGAACTCACTTCTTGCTATATGCAATCATTTTGTGTGAGCTGTTGCACTGTAATGTTTTGTTGCAATTTACCTCTACAATCGGGGTATTCGCTGGTGCATACAGTCAGGCTTGGAGTAGAGTTGTCTACATAGTGTTGCCACATCCTGATTTTCTAGCTTTTTACCAGGAACAGTAGTTTTGGAAGTCACTGTTGAGGAGGAGTAGTCAATCAGAAGTTTCCATTTCATTATGGGTCGGGAAAATGTTTGTGTCGCAAATGTTTAAAAATCCATAAGTAGTATATACTGTAGATTGAAGGGGACGTTTGATGGCTGAGACGTTATAAGGGAATAAGAAATAATACTATAGTGCTCATTTTTGTGGTTTCATACATATTCATAGGTATCTAGGAAAGATCAACTTACTAAAGTGCTATTTAGTTAGGTCTTCAGTATGAGCCCCCAAGGATGATCATATGGACAAATCCGCAAAGGTGTGTAAGACAAAAGGAATCTTGAAAGTGGTTGGACGAGAAGTGACGAGTGACATGACATTACACAACATATCATCTTTAGAATTACGTCTGATTATAAAGCCAAAAAATAAAGAAGATGAATGTAAAATGGTGGTAAATTGAATGAAAACTATGATAGGGGCGTAAATACAATTGGTGCAGGGGTTGCAATCACACCCACACCCTGGAGCCTAGGGGACACCAAAAGTCCCTTTGGCTTATAGAAAAAGACTAATGCTATTAAAGATTTGCAATAATTGGAGACCCTGTTAGAGCTTTTGCATAGGGGCCCATGAGCTTCAAGTTACGCTATTGTATATAACACTTGCAAAATAATAAAAGAATAGTGAAGAAAATGACTTTCTGGATTGCAATATTTGCCAGCAGTTAAGTGCTTTAAAAAATATTTTCGTAACTTGATGGTGGACTAAGGAATCTGTTGAAAACTATGAGCAATTGTCTTGGCCCCATCTGTCTCAATAGGTAAGAGCTTAATGGAAATCTAAAAAGGAAAGGAGTCCTGAACACACCATCATCATGGATGGTATAAGAACACAATCTAAATTAAAAATTAAACTGAGTGACCACATAGGCCACTGGAACAAGAGGACGAAGTACTGGTGATCCGTGCGGCTGTAGGGAAAAAACAGGACCTGCAATGTCTGGTGCAATGATGTTTCTTTATTCCAACGTGTTTCGGAGCACACTCTGCTTCTTCTTCAGGGATTACAGATATCAAGAGCAAGTCATAGTGTCAGCATTTTATACATACAAAAGGACACCAAATAATTAAATGATTCATTGTGACGTTGAAAAAAATGGGAAAACACAAATGACGTGTGATGAAACATTTTAGTGTTATGTATATACATAGGGATCATATCATCATTTCATTTAGACAACATACAGATATTAAACATACGAAAAAGGTGTCTAATATGCCATCTGATCATTTTGAAAACAAAAGAGAAATTAACAGAAAATTGAAAGAATATTGTGAATGGAACAAATGTCAGAAACAGGATCTGAACTGATGTGTGGATACACCTTAGCTGCAGATGTGGGTATGATGGTTCAGATGAGCCATAGGTCGTGTGAATAAATTCGAAGTCATTCATTCATGAAATGAAGAACAGTGAAGATGAGGATTGTAAAGCATAAGAAAGAAAAAAAAGTCATATGTTATAGTGCTAGATGGAAAAATGTAAGAGAAAGTAGAGAATAAAACATATATTAGAAATCAAATAAGAGTGGAACAGTAAACTTCTGTGTTTACTATCTTAACAACTATTGTTCTCTAGAAATGGATGCAATAAATGGAAAACAGACCATGTGTAGGTATGGGGAAGAAAGAAAAGTGTCTGATAAAATAGTAAAGAATGTCTGAGAAATGAACCCGGTGAAAAAAAGGAGGGGTGGGGTATACAATGTTGGAAAATAATATATGTGATAAAATGAATAAAGAATGATTGTTCAATATTACACATGATGTGACAGTAATTCGAACCCATCCCGGGGGAGTGGAGAAAGGCGCAGATCACCAGCACTCCGTCCTCTTGTTCTAGTTGTATGCCACGTTACACGTGGAGGTGTGGATCCAGTGGCAGTTGTACAAACGCATATACTGGTTGTGAGTCACACAACCTTACCAGGTGAACACTTTTCAACGGGCCTACACCCCTCTTATCACGAGATAAGACCCTATGCGTTTTTTTTGTCTCTCAAAATTCTACACATTGGCCACTGGAACAATTTCAGATTCATACTCCCTGTTATTTCAGGGAACTCACCTTTACATTAGCGGCAATGAACAGACACTGACCCTATCTTTTTTTATTAACTCAACTAATGCGCGTGTGTAAAAGTCAATGTGAAGGGAGAGGCAGCAGGGTCAGTTGTGACATCAGCCATTGTGAATCCTTTATTAGCTCGGTATAGAGGAATTAGCTGTCATGAATCCTTTTTGATTCTAAAAATTGTTTGAGAAAGTACAGGACTTTTAGGTCTAAAATTGTCTCAGTGGCTAGTGCAAATATTGCAAGATTTTTAATTTACCTATGGGTCAAATACAAATCATGATTTGAAAAAAACTGGCAATATTTTTTTTTAAATACATTAAAAGTATACTTAAGCAATGGGTCATTTTCTGATTATACATTCCCTTTACGTTATTAAAGACAATTAAATGCTAAGTGTACAAATACGTGAGGCATCAAATATGGACTTTTGGAAAATATTCATTACAATTGACTTTTGTTACTTGATGGTTGAGTGATAAAAGCCAAAGGAGAGAATGGACAGCTTAACTACTGACCTAAAGGGTAAAAGGTCACTGCGAGTCTTTATTCAACCTCATACATGCAAAACAAAGTAGTGAGGCACTGACATTTTGTACGCTTAAGAGAGTTATAGCAGGTGCTAGGACACCTCTCTGGATGCTACTTTATGTTATTAAAATATGGCATAGATTTTTGCTTTAACATGTTTTTTAACATGATAATAATTATTTTTATTTATATAGCCCCAACATATTCACACTTTACAACTCAGATAAGATATACATTACACAACCGAATACAATAAGGAATGAATTTATAATCCTTGTCTGAAATCCTGTTAAGCCTTTCCCCTTTAAGGTCAATTAGGACTCCAATAATTATTTATGTTTGCCAAATGCCAGAATAACTAGAGAGAGAATGTTTTAAGGCGTTTTTATTACTTTCTGCAAACTCAAATGTTTACATACACTAAGATTACTATGCCTTTAAACAATTTGGAACAGCCCATATGATGATATCGTGTTTAGAAGCTTCTGATAGGTTTATTGGCAACATCTGAGTTAATTAGAGATGAGACACCTGTGAATGTATTTTAAAGCACACTTGAAACACACTGCTTCTTTGTGTAGCATCATGGGAAAGTCTAAAGAAATTAGGGAAGATATTGGGAAGAGAATTGTGGACATACACAAGTCTGGTTTATTCTTGGGTGCAATTTTCAGATACCTGAAGGTGCCTCGTTCATCTATACAAACAATTATATGCAAGTACAAACAAGACGGAAATGTCCAGCCATCATACTGCACAGGAAGGAGACAGGTTCTGTATCACAGAGTTGAATGTGCTTTGGTCCGATATGTGCATATCAACCGAAGAACAAAAACAAAAGACCTTGTGAAGATGATGGCGGAAGCTGGTAAGATTGTGTCATTATCCACAGTGAAATGAGTACTGTATCTACATGGACTGAAAGGCCACTCTGCCAGGAAGAAGTCATTACTCCAAAAGAAACATAAAAAGCCAGATAAAGTTTGCAAGTGCACGCAGGAACAAAGACCTGCATGTTTGGAGATATATCCTGTGGTCTGACGAAGCTAAAACTGAACTGTTTGGCAATAATGAATGTCATTAAGTTTGAAGGCAAAAGGGAGAAGCTTGGAAGTCTAAGAACACCATCCCAACTGTGAAACATGGGGGAGGCAGCATTATGTTGTGGGATTTTTTTGCTGCAGGAGGGACTGGTGAACTTCACAAAATAGATGGCATCATAAGAAAAGCAAATTATGTGGCAATACTGAAAGGGATCCTGTCACCCCCAAAACACCTATAAACCTATTAAAACCTGTCCCTAGAGCATATTAACACTTTCCCTACACTCCTTTTACCTCCTAAATGCACATAATGAAAGTGTATAAAAACGTTTTTACAGTACCTCATTACTCATGATAATGAGTGACTATGCTATTCATAGTCACTCATCCAGACTGCCCCTCTTCATACTATCACGCCTCAATAGGCGTGATCTTCATCATGGATTCAAACTGCAGCCTCTCTGCGCGCCTCCCCGCTGTGTCCTGTGTCTGCCCGGCTTCAGCGTGGGGCTGTATGACGCGACCCGCGTCATTTCCGGCGCCGGGTGACGTATTTACAGCCGCGCCGCTGTTAGCTTCAATTCCCGCACTGCGCATGCGCATGCGCAGTGCGCATTTTGAAGCTGACACAGCGGCGCGGCTGTACGACATCACCCGGCTCCGGAAATGACGCGGGTCGCGTCATACAGCCCCACGCTGAAGCCGGGCAGACACAGGACACAGCGGGGAGGCGCGCAGAGAGGCTGCAGTTTGAATCCATGATGAAGATCACGCCTATTGAGGCGTGATAGTATGAAGAGGGGCAGTCTGGATGAGTGACTATGAATAGCATAGTCACTCATTATCATGAGTAATGAGGTACTGTAAAAACGTTTTTATACACTTTCATTATGTGCATTTAGGAGGTAAAAGGAGTGTAGGGAAAGTGTTAATATGCTGTAGGGACAGGTTTTAATAGGTTTATAGGTGTTTTGGGGGTGACAGGATCCCTTGAAGCAACATATCAAGACATCATGCAGGAAGTTAAAGCTTGGATGTAAATGGGTCTTCCAAATGGAAAATGACTCAAAGCATACTGCCAAACTGGTTACAAAGTGGCCTAAGGATAACTACATCAATATTTTGGAGTGGCCATCAATCCTATTGAAAATGTATGGGCAAAGCTGAATAGGCAGGTAAGAGCAAGGTGACCTATAAACATGGCTCAGTTACACTAGTTCTGTTAGGAGGAATGGGCCCAAATTCCTACCAACTATTGTGAGAAGCTTAAGGATGGCTTTCAAAACCTTAAACTCTATGACTTGGGTCAAAGGGCAATGGTACCAAACAGTAATGAAATGTATATAAACTTTTGACTTTGCAGAAAGTAATAAAATTACTTAAAACATTGTCTCTCTCATTTTTCTGGCATTTGGCAAATATAAATATTTATGGTAATCCTGTTTGACCTCATAGGAAAGGTTTCTTCTGATTTCATGTAAGATATTGAGAATTTTATTTTATTATTATTATTATTTATTTATTTATATAGCGCCATTAGATTCCATGGCGCTTTACATATGGAAAGGGCAGACGAGGGCAAGTACAATAAATGTGGACAATCAGCCTTTGCGGACAGGGTCCTCTCCCCACCTGTACCTGCATGACCTGACACTCCACGAGGGGCGGATGGGGAATACAGTGGGAGGGGGGTGCCGATCGTGGGACAGTAAGGTGGACTGTGTCTCGTTACAGGTTGCAGACTTGACGGAAGAGGTGTGTCTCCAGGTTTCTTTTGAAGGTTCCCAGGGTAGGTGAGTGTCTGATGTGTTGGGACAAGGAGTTACAGAGTATAGCAGATGCATGGGAGAAATCTTGTATGCAGTTGTGAGAGAAGGAGATGAGAGGGGAGTGGAGAAGGAGCTCTTAGGAGGATTGCAGGTTGCGGGAGGGCAGGTATCGGGAGACCATGCCAGAGACGTATGGAGGGGACAGGCTTTGTATGTCATGGTTAGTGTAATAAACCGGGATCTCTGAGAAGTGGGGAGCTAGTGAAGGGCTTGGCAGAGGGGGAGGCAGGGGAGTAGCGGGAAGACAGATGAATTTGTCAGGCAGCAGAGTTGAGGATATATTGGAGAACTGAAAGGGAGGTAGCAGGGAGGTCAGTGAGCAGGATGTTGCAGTAGTCAAGGTGGGAGATATGGAGAGCATGAATAAATGTTTTAGCAGTGTCGTTGGTCAAGGAAAGTGCGACTCTGGGAGATGTTTTTGAACTGGAGTCGGCAGGATGTCGCGAGGGCCTGGATGTGGGGTTTGAAGGAGAAGGAAGAGTCAAGGATTACCCCGAGGCACTTGGCGTGGGGGACTGGGATGAATGAGCAGTCGTTGACAAGGATGGATAGGTCGGGTAGATGGGGAGAGCGGTTTGGGGGGAAGATGATGAACTCGGTTTTGTCCATGTTCAGCTTAAGGAAGCGAGCAGAGAAGAAGGCAGACAGGCATTGTGGAATTTTGGATAGTAGGGAGGTGATGTCGGGTCCAGACTGGTAGATTTGGGTGTTGTCGGTGTAGAGGTGGTACTGAAGGCACTGGGACTCAATGAGTTGCCCTAGGCCGAGAGTGTAGATGGAGAAGAGCAATGGTCCCAGAACCGAGCCTTAGGGGACACCGACAGATAGGGGGTAAGGTGAAGAGGAGGTGTCGGAGAGGGTGACTCTGAAAGTCTGGTCCGTTAGGTATGAGGAGATCCAGGAGAGGGCTAGGTCAGTGATGCCAAGAGATTCCAGGATCTGAAGTAGAAAGGATAGGTCAGCAGTGTCGAAGGTGGCAGATAGGTCGAGGAGGAGGAGGACGGAGTAGTGCCGCTAGCTCTTGGCAGTCAGTAGGTCATTTGTGACTTTGGTAAGGGCTGTTTCAGAGGAGTGGTGGGGTTGGAAACCGGCGGTCAAAGAGGGAGCAAGAGGAGAGGTGGGAGGACAGTTCTGAATGGGCGTGCTGTTTAAGAAGTTTAAAGGCGAAGGTAGAAGCGATATAGGGCGATAGTTAGAAACAGATGTTGGGTCGAGGGAGGGTTTTTTGAGGATGGCCGTGATCAAGACGTGTTTGAAGGCTAAGGGAAAGGGAGGTTATTAGGGATGATAAGAAGGCTTGTTTGGCGGGCAGCGAATGTGGCTTTGAAATCAGTGAGGGACTGTTTTAATAACGCTAAGTGATCGGTGGAGTGAGATTTTTTCCATCTCCGCTCAGCGACCATGGAAGCCCGTCTCAGGTCTTTTGTGAGGGTGGTGTGCCAGTGTTGCCTGTTTGTGTGTGGAACATTTTATGTGAGGGGGCAGCTAAGTCGAGGGCCTTAGTTAGTGTGGTGTCATATAGGGTGGTGGCAGTGTCTGTGTCACATATGGAAGCTATGTCGGCAAGGGGGAGAAAGGATTCTGAGAATAAGTGTAGGTCAATGTGTTTTAGGTTTCTGCGAGGGTGATGGAGTTTATGGAGTGTGGATAGCAAAGTAGGGGAGGAGAGGGAGGAGAAAGTCAATAGATTGTGGTCAGGGGAGGCGTGAGTTTGTGAGGTCAGTGAGGGAGCAGAGATGGGTGAATATGAGGTCGAGCGTGTGGCCATCTTTGTGGGTGGCAGAGGAGGACCATTGGGAGAGTCCAAGGGAGGTAGTCAGAGAAAGAAGTTTAGAAGCAGATAGGTGGGAAGTGTTAATGGGGATATTGATGTCGCCCATAATGATGGTGGGTATGTCTACAGAAAGGAAGTGAAGTAGTAAAGCAGTGAAGTGGTCAAGTAAGGAGGCGTTGGATCCAGGGGGGCAGTAGATGACGGCCATCTGAAGGTCACAGGGGGAGAAGATGCGGACTAAGTGAGCTTCGAAAGAGGGGAGAACAACATGCACACTAGGGTTGGGCGAATCTACTCGCTAGGACTCGTTACTCTGCGAGTAGTAAGGGACTCGCAGGACTCGGTACTCTGCGAGTTTCCCAGCATTTACTCGCACAGTAACGAGTCCAATGCAAATCAATGGCAATTCTAGTTTTGTCAGAGACTCTGACAAAACTAGGATTGCAATTGTCTTGCATTGGACTCGCTACTGTGCCAGTGATAGCAGGGAAACTCGCAGAGTAAGAGCTGTCTGCTCTGTGCAGCTCCAGGGTCCTAGAGCCCGCCTGCTGCCTGATGTAGCAGAGCTGAGATTGTTCTCAGTCTGCTCATTCCCTGTGCATAGACATCTATATCTATGCACAGGGGATGTAGCAGAGAGGACATCGCGTTTTGGACTACGTCGGACGGAAGAGGATTTTTTTAATTAAAGATGGAGTCCCTAATGGCCTCTGTGTGGTGTTTTTTTTAACCCTTTATTGGAGATTCTTAGTGGCCGGGTCAAACCTGGCCTGACATTAAGAATCTCGGGCTTAATACCAGCTTGTATAACAAAGGTGGTATTAACCCCTTTATTACCCAGCGTGCCACCGCCACCAGGGCCGCTGGAAGAGCGGGGTTCAGCGCCAGAGGATGGCGCTTCAATGAATGCGCCATCTTCTGGGGAGGCTGCGGGCTGCAATTTGCAGCGGGGGGTGCCCAGAAAGCTTGGGCCTCCCTGCGCTGCGGATTCCAGCCCCCAGCTGCTTAGCTGTACCTGGCTAGACATAGAAATTGCGCGGAGCCCCACGCATTTTTTTTTATTTCATGAAATTCATGAAATAATAAAAAAAAGGGCTCCCCTATATTCTTGTGTCCGGCCAGGTACAAATAGGCACCTGGGGGTTGGGGGCAGCCCGTCGCTGCCTGCTGGATCCGGCTGGTTCCAGAAATACGGCGAAGCCCATGTAATTTTTTTTTTTTTTATAAATCAATAAAACAATCCTAAAAAAGGGACTGCATCTTTATTAACCCCTCGCCCATGGTCCAGGGGTTAATAAAGATGCAGTCCCTTTTATTTACATTGTTTTATGGATTTGTCAGAAAAAAATTTCACGTGGGCTTCGCCGTATTTCTGGAACCAGCCGGATCCAGCAGGCAGCGACGGGCTGCCCCCAACCCCCAGGTGCCTATTTGTACCTGGCCAGACACAAGAATATAGGGGAGCCCTTTTTTTTAATTATTTCATGAATTTCATGAAATAATAAAAAAAAAAACGCGTGGGGCTCCGTGCAGTTTCTATGTCTAGCCAGGTACAGCTAAGCAGAGCAGACAGCTCTTACTCTGGGAGTTTCCCTGCTATCACTGGCACAGTAGCGAGTCCAATGCAAGACAATTGCAATCCTAGTTTTGTCAGAGTCTTTGACAAAACTAGGATTGCCATTGATTTGCATTGGACTCGTTACTGTGAGTAAACGCTGGGAAACTCGCAGAGTAACGAGTCCTAGCAGATAGAGCCTGGAGCTTCCGAGACACATCTGCAATTTGTAAATCGCACATTACTCGCTATTACTCGCTTCCCCATTCATTAACATTGTACTCGCTAGACTCACAACGAGTAGCGAGTCCCGGGCTCGGACTCGCTAGAGTCAAGCGATTCCGAGTAATTTAGGATTCGCCCATCACTAATGCACACGTGTCTTTTTACATAGTGTATGTAAACTTTTGGTTTCAACTGTATGTGTTTGCAAATTCGCACTTTCATAAATTATAAGGAAAATACTTTATTAGACTACGTGTGTACCTAGCGTTTTTTTGTCATTTATAATGTGTTTTTCCTTGAAAATTGTCTGAAATCTGCCAGGGAAAACGTATGGCAGCAAAGTCATAAAGAACTCTGAAGTGCTGTACCCACCTTCAGGGTTTATTTGTTGCAGATTTTGGAGCAGAAAAAAAGCCACATGTTAATGCTTTATGCATTTTTCTCAGACTATATGATAGAAACACATGGGAAAAAACGCACCAAAAAAAACAGACTTAAAATGCTAAAAACACATTTTGCTGCAGCGTCTTTTCTGCCAGAAATAATCTGATAGGTGTGCACATAGCCTTATGGTTGTAACATGAGAGATCCCTTTGAATTATCCATAAATACTCTGACTTAGATTTCTAGTTAAGAGATTTTAATCTGGTCCACTTGTTAGGCTGCCTTCACACTGCGGGCCAGATCCGATCCGAGGCTGTCAGGATGAACCTGACAGCCCCGGATCGGATCAGCACACAGACCCGGAGGGCTAATATGCCCTCCGGTCCGGTGTGCACCCGCACGCAGCTGCCGCCACTGATGAATCAGGACCGCGGCTGGTAGGGAGCTAGCCGCGGTCCTGAAACAACAGAGGCGTGCAGCCGTAGGGGTCCGGTTCTCAGATCCTCCCGGACCGGGAGGATCCGGGCGAATCCGGGGCAATCCGGGAATTGCCAATTAGAGGAGATATTCTCCTCTCGGACACAAAAACGCTGCAAGCAGTGTTTTTGTGTCCATGTGAGAATACTGAATTCTCCCGCATTGTCCCAGACAGATAGAAACCGGATGGCAGAGAGCTGCCATCTGGCTTCTATCCAGCCCCATAGTATACTATGGGGCCAAAAACCGGTCCGGGGCTGTCCGGTTTACACGGACAGTGTCGGATCGGATGGGACCCGCAGTGTGAAGCCAGCCTTAGTTGACTATCTACTTCCACTCTATAGTGAACAATATTCTAGCTTGTCAATCTAACTGTTGAATGGGCATGAAAAATAATATGCACTCTATAGAGGCAGAAATGTTCTTAACCAGAACTGGGATGCCATTAAACCTTTTTTCAGACTAGGCATATTTTTACATTTTTGTCTTAAGGAGATATAAAAATGTTTTTGTATATTCAAATGATTTTTGCTTCATTTTTTTATGCACAATGCTTCATTTTCATGTCACTACCATATACCGTATATACTCGTGTATAAGCCGACCCGTGTATAAGCCGACCCCCCTACTTTTGCCCCCAAAACCTGGGAAAATGTATTGACTCGTGTATAAGCCGAGGGTGGACCCCAGCACAGGTATACAGCCCCCAGCAGTGTGGTATACAGCAGCCTCCCCAGTGGTATATACAGGCCCCAGCAGTGTTACAGCAGCAGCCCCAGTGGTATATACAGCAGCAGCCCCAGTGGTAGTATACAGCAGCCCCAGAGGTATATACAGCAGCCCCAGTGGTAGTATACAGCAGCAGCCACAGTGGTAGTATACACGCAGCCCTAGTAGTATATACAGCCCCAGTGGTAGTATACACGCAGCCCCAGTAGTATATACAGCCCCAGTGGTAGTATACAGCCCCAGTGGTAGTATACAGCAGCCCCAGTAGTAGTATACAGCCCCAGTGGTAGTATACATCCCCAGTGGTAGTATATAGCCCCAGTGGTAGTATACATACAGCCCCAGTAGTAGTATACAGCCCCAGTGGTAGTATACAGCAGCCCCAGTGGTATATTCAGCCCCAGTGGTAGTATACAGCCCCAGTGGTAGTATACAGCCCCAGTGGTAGTATATAGCCCCAGTGGTAGTATATAGCCCCAGTGGTAGTATATAGCCCCAGTGGTAGTATACATACAGCCCCAGTAGTAGTATACAGCAGCCCCAGTGGTATATTCAGCCCCAGTGGTAGTATACAGCCCCAGTGGTAGTATATAGCCCCAGTGGTAGTATATAGCCCCAGTGGTAGTATACATACAGCCCCAGTAGTAGTATACAGCCCCAGTGGTAGTATATAGCCCCAGTGGTAGTATACAGCAGCCCCAGTGGTATATTCAGCCCCAGTGGTAGTATATAGCCCCAGTGGTAGTATATAGCCCAGTGGTAGTATACATACAGCCCCAGTAGTAGTATACAGCCCCAGTGGTAGTATATAGCCCCAGTGGTAGTATACAGCAGCCCCAGTGGTATATTCAGCCCCAGTGGTAGTATACAGCCCCAGTGGTAGTATATAGCCCCAGTGGTAGTATATATACAGCCCCAGTGGTAGTATATAGCCCCAGTGGTAGTATACATGGCCCCAGCAGGGCCCCCCTCATAATTTGGCGCCCCCACCTCCCTTTCTGGGCCCCCCGCATGCATGCAATTTTTGGGCTGAAAAACTCGGCTTATACGCGAGTATATACGGTAATCAGTTTTTTTTGCTGATTGTGGGTGATAATGGTGAAAAATAAGGAAAATAAGTATCTGATTTTTCCCTTTTTTATGAGGACCACTAAAATTCATTTTAAAAATTGGTCCCTATACTGTAACAACTATTTTATATATTGAACATGTTTTAATGGGGATTGTAACAGCAATTTGGATTTATAGCGCCATTTTTATTTATTTTTTAAATACATTTTTTACCTGTTAGTTTTTATTTATTTTTCATTTATTTTACATATTGTGCCCCCCAATAAGGTCTTAAAAGACCTTTTGGGGCAATTTAAATAATGAAATGTTTTTATTTTACTCTTATTTTTATTGTAACTGGGGCTCATAGCTCATAGCTCCAGTAACGAGTTAAATAGATCCTCCTGACTGCATAGTAGAACTATCTGTGTCTTCTATGACCCATCAGGGTCTCCTATGACCCAGTAAAGTCTCGGAGTGCCATCAATGGAGAAGGCACAGACAGGAGAAGACCACCAGTGCCTTCTCTAGGGATACTCCTGCTGTCTCTGAAAGTGCAATCCCTGGTTTCACTGCTACACGATTTTGAGTAGGTGTTCTCCTGTGCAGTGACATTTTAGAACATCCCTGCAAAGTAAGAGCAGGGCCGCTACGAAATTTAAAGTCTGTCAGAGATCTGGAAGTAATTTTTAAGGTACGGTATTTGTTACTTCTATTTTCTAGGTTGTTGAAAAAAAGCAATACCTTACCTGCATATTGGACAGTGCAAGTCTGGGTGCAATTGTAAACAAAAGTAACATATTATTTATTTACAGTGACACATCAGATAAGAATGCATATTTTATACACATTTATTTTATTATACTCATGTTTATTTCTCTTGTGTTTATTGGAACAACATGAAGGAACTGAAAAAAAAAGGCAAATTGGATATAATTTCACACAAAACACCCTAAATGGGCGGGTCAAAATTGTTGCCGACTTTCCAAAATTGTGGATAAACTTTGTTTCACACATGTGATGCTTGTTCAAACTCAACTGTGGCAAGTGACAGGTGTGGGCAATATGAAAATCACACCTGAAATCAGATAAAATGGGGAGAAGTTGAATCAATCTTTACACTGTATGTTTGTGTGTGCCACTCTAAGCATGGAGACCAGAATAAGGAGATGAGAACTGTCTGAGGACTTGATAACCAAAATTGTTAAAAAATATCACAAATCTCAAGGTTCCATCTCCAGAGATCTTGATGTTTCCTTGTTCAAGACGATTACAAGCCTTGTACTGAAGCTACTGTAGCATACAGGAAGTAAAACATTTTTCAAACACCAGGAGCAAACAGTAATAATGCACTGACATGACAATAAACTGCAGAAATAATCATATGCTAAATAGTTGCAAGTAACATTTATGTATGAGATAGCCAAGATGTGATAATGAAGGTAGTCTCGTGCTTGGAGATGTAGTGATTGTGAGATATGGAGCCTGAAAATCAAAAGTTCAAAATTTTTTTATCCTTTTACTTGTAAGTGTAAAGCACCACTCCAGCACTGAATGCCCAAACCAAAAAAATGACTCCTTATGAGTCCTTATAGCTTTGTAAAGTCATCACTTTTAGGTCTTTATTTGCTACCACTGATATGTTATATGCTTCAGTAAAGAACTGACGTGATCTTACGATTGTTATCAAAGTGTTAAAATTATGGCATTTTGACAGTACACAACCTGTCAGGTTAGTACCTTCCTTTCACTTTACTTACTCTCAAAAGGGTGTCACTCAATGATCTTGTGCGCTTTTGTATCCCTAGAGGTTTTCTACCACATTATGACAGAAGATATCTGCATAAATACAGCTAGCAAAAAATCTAAAATCCAAAAGGTTAGTCTCTACTCGATTCACTGCCACTGTCAAATAGTTACACAGTTTAAATAGAGACATAAGTCTGCAAATTTCAACATTCTTGGCCAGTTAAAGTATATCACAAAAGTGGTACACCTCTCGCATTTTTCTAAATATGTTATCTTCTCATGGGACAGCACTGAAGATATGACCCTTTGAGACAATGTAAAGTAGTCAATGTACAGCTTTGGTGTTCCCTCTAAATAACTTCACAAACAAAGATTATTGCCTAAACTGTTGGCAACAAAAGTGAGTACACCCCTAGAGGAAAATGGCAATACTGTGCCCAAAGTGTCAACATTTTATATAGTCAACATTATTTCCAAGCACTGCCTTAACTCTATTGGGCATTGAGTTCACTAGAGCTTCCCAGGTCACCACTGTAATCTTCTTCCACTCCTCCATGACAACATCACTGAGCTGGTGTATGTTACAGACCATACTCTCCTCCACCTTCCTTTTTAAGATGACCCACATAGGCTCAATAGGGTTTAGGTTGAGTGCCTTTATGCTCATTTTTTAGCAAGGCAATGATAATAATCTTAGAGGTGAATTTGGGGTCATTTTCATGTTGGAATATTGCCATGCGGCGCAGCTCCAGAGGGAGAGGATCATGCTCTGTTCATTATATCACAGTACATGTTGACATTCCTAGTTCCCACAATGAACTGTACTTCTCCACAGTCAACAGAATTCATGCAGTCCCAAACCATGTTACTCCCACCACCAAACTTGACTTACATTCAGTTAAGCAAAAAATGCAAAAATTGAGACACTTAGCTTTATGAGCCGTTGAAGGAGACATACTTGATGTGGCAACTAGGCGCCTATCGATATGGCCATATTCATAAAGCTAAGTGTCCCATTTTTTGCCTAACTGAAATATTTCTGTATTCTAATTGTTATAGCAGAGTGCCACATTTCTTACTATTGTATTTATTGTTTTTGTCGTTGCATTATGCACACTGACGGAATTGAGTGCCACAGTTTTTTCTGAATTGTAGTATGGGTTCGCGCCCTCTCTTCTGCACCTATCCCCTGATCCCCGCCTGACCCGTAAAGATAGTATTCTCTGGTATCAGTTTTTCCAGTTTGCCTATAAATTAGGAGATTTTTCACCCAGATAGAGGGTAAAAATGGAGGTTAGGGACCCAGTCAAGGAGACATGTCTTGACGCGATGACTAGGCGTTTATCGATATGGCAATATTCATAAAGCTAAGTGTCTCATTTTTGCATTTTTTGGCTTAACTGAAATATTTCTGTATTCTAATTGTCATAGCAGAGTGCCGATTTTTTTACTACTGTAGTTATGTGTTTAGCAACTCACTTGTTCACACTGACAGGATTGAGTGCCACAGTCATCAGACCACAGGACATGGATCTAGTAATCCATGTTCTTAGTCTGCTTGTCTTTGGCAAACTGTTTGCGGTCTTTCTTGAGCATCATCTTTAGAAGAGGCTTTTTTCTGGGATGACAGCCATGCAGACCAATTTGATGCAGTGTGCAGTATGTGATCTGAATACTGACAGGCTGCTCCCCCAATCTTTTAACCTCTGTCAGCAATGCTGGCAACATATTATTTTGAAAGGACAACTTTGGGATATGATGCTGAGCACGTCTTTGATCATGGCAAAACCTGTTTTGAGTGGAACTTGCCTAGTTAAACCACTGTATGGTGTATGGTCTTGGCCACGTGCTGCCAGTCAGTTTCAGGGTCCTGGTAATCTTCTTATAGCCAAGTTCATCTTTAGGTAGAGTAACAATTCTTTTTTTCAGATCCTCAGAGAAATCTTTGCCATCAGGTGCTATATTAAACTTCCAGTGACCAGTATGAGAGAGTCTGTGAACGATAACACCAATTTTAACAACCCTGCACCATTTACAACTTAAGCCTTGTAGCACTAATGAGTCAAATGACATTAGTAAGGGAAAATGGCTGACTGGGTTTTATTTTGCTATGTTGACTTAGGGGTGTACTATCTTTTGTTGCCACTGGTTTACACATTTATGGCTCTGTATTTAGTTATATAGAGTGCATACCAAATTTACACTTTCATATAAGCTGTACACTGACTAGTTTATATTGTATCAAAGTGTCATATGTTCAGTGTTATTTCATGAAATGATAAAATAAAATGTTTACGAAAATGTGAGGTATGTACTCACTTTGTGATATACTGTATATATGCAGGCACATGGAGAGTAAGGGTTTTTACAGTTTTGAAATCTACAATAGGGTTCAATGTAACGTAAATGAAGTATAGGAAAAACAACAGACCTATATGCCTAAGGGTACCTTTACACTCCGCAATCTCGCCTGGCGATATGAGGCGATTTAACGTGTGCGTGCACGTTTTTCACGCTCACCTCAGATCGCCGATGGCGCTATTACACGCCGCAATCTCGCCCTGAAAGAAAGGTGATGTGACGCACCCGAAATCGCCTCACCCACAGCGTAACCAATCCGCTCGACTTCCGTCGCCGCTTCACACGCCTCAATCCCAAAGGTAATGTGGGCATACATGTTCAGCGCGGCGAGGACATAGGCATGCCACAGTGCATTACAACGCGCCCCAAACACGCTCATTGGACAACGCAACAGCGTTACGATTGGGCAGCCTGCTCTGGAAGGCTGGCCAATACATGACGCCATTGTCTATCGGACTTTGTTATTAATACACGCTCATGTTGTCGATAGTGGCTACTGCAACACACTTTCAAGGCGTAAAAGTGTCACACAGGAGCGGTGTTGTGCAGGACAGTGGCTTACACTACAAAACGGCTATGCAGGATAATGTACCCATCTACGTCACCTAATTCACACCGCATAGGGTGATTGTAGTGCGTGGCCATGACACCCATGTACGATGTGTACAGCAACATCTGACATCGCATGTGGCACTATACTCGACACAGCGCTGATGAATTCACGCGGATGACATAGCTTTCGTGCATCTATGCCGCTAATTCATGAACTGTGTTTGTGTACAGTGAGTCCCCGCTTAACGACGGGTGTGTTTAACGACGACTCGCACTTACGACGGTCAGTATTTTCAGAACGACCAAATTTCAAAGTTAAGACGGACCGCTATACGACCGAATTTCAAAGTTATGACGGACCGCTATACGACCGAATTTCAAAGTTACGACAGATTTCGCGCGGGAGTGGCAGCACAGTGGAGTGTTGAGGCTAGGGTCACACATTACTGTACATGCAAAAAATCCCTGCTGAAGTGGTGCTTTATTATTGTGGAACAGAGATCTCTGCTTTCCAAACATGGTTACCTCCTGTCTCACCCATTCTTAACTACAGTACAGTACAGTACTGTACTGTACAACACTTACCAGAATGTCTCTTGAGAATATGAAAGGTGATTTCCCTGGTGGCTCCGGGTCTCAGGATTCCGGTACATTGTACTGTGCAGTACAGTACTGTACAGTACTGTACAGTATTCGCAAACTGAAGTCCAGTTATGCTGTCCAGTTGCTGCTCCCATCTGCCCACATGCTGTGTTGTACAGCTTGCGTCCGCCCATGCTGTACACTGTACATTCCAGCGCTCTGGGGGACGCGTTTAAACGGTGCACAGGAAACGTTTCCTGTGCACCGTTTAAACGCGGCCCCCCAGGGTGCTGGACTGTACAGCATGGGCGGCCGGAAGCTGTAGTACACAGCATGCGGGCAGATGGGAGCAGCAACTGGACAGCATAACTGGACTCCGGTTGGAGAATACAGTACAGTACAGTACAGTACTGCACAGTACAGTGTACCTGAGTCTTGAGACCAGGAGCCACCCTGAAGAGGGCCCAAAACAGGACAGTACAAGTGTGACCCAGTACTGTACAGTGTACCTGAGTACTGAGACCCTGAGCCACCCTGAAGAGGGCCCAAAACAGTACAGTACAGTACAAGTGTGACCCAGTACAGTGTACCTGAGTTCTGAGACCCAGAGCCACCCTGAAGAGAGCCCAAAACAGTACAGTACAAGTGTGACCCAGTACAGTGTACCTGAGTTCTGAGACCCGGAGCCCCCTGAAGAGAGCCCAAAACAGTACAGTACAAGTGTGACACAGTACAGTGTACCTGAGTTCTGAGACCCGGAGCCACCCTGGAGAGCCCAAAACAGGACAGTACAGTAGTACGTACAGTACAGTGGCCTGGCTGGAGGAAGTTGGCAGCCTCCACCACCTCCCATCAACATGGCTGACAAAATAAGAGTACAACTCCTACAGGATCTTCTGCTAAGAAGCCTAGAAAAGCCATCGACCTAGACACGAAGATGCAGATCATACAGAAATATGAAGGTGGAATGAAAGTTTTAGCAATCGCTAGTAGCATGGGGTTTTCTCATTCCACCATTTCAACGATACTTAAGGATAAAGAGAAAGTGAAGGAGACAGTGAAGAGTACTGTGGGATATAAAGCTGTTATCACCAGGCAGCGCAAGGGCCTGATCCATGAAATGGAGAAACTGCTGGCGATTTGGTTTGATGTCCAAATAAGCAAGAAAATGCCCCTTAGTCTCCATATCATAAAGAGCAAGGCACTTAGCATCTTTGCTACGCTGAAAGCACGTGAGGGAGAAGGAGTGCACTGAAACATTCAGCACAAGCAAAGGTTGGTTCCATCGCTTTCAACGCCGATTTAGCCTACACAACAGAAGCATACATGGTGAAGCAGCAAGTGCGGATACAGAGGCAGCTGAGGAATTTTTGGATGTGCTGGATAAGATAATCGAGGAAGGCGGCTATCGACCAGAACAAATTTTCAACGTCGACGAGACAGGTTTGTTCTGGAAAATAAATGCCTGAAAGAACATACATTCATAAAGAAGCTGCCAACATGCCTGGGTTCAAGGCTTTTAAAGATCGTGTGACGTTGCTGTTAGGCGGAAATGTGGCAGGGCATAAATTAAAACCCTTTTTCGTTTATCGCTCCCAGAACCGACGCGCTCTGAAGAACGTGAACAAACTCACACTGCCAGTGATCTATCGGGCAAACAACAAGGCGTGGATGACTCAGACTTTATTTGAAGACTGGTTTCTGACCTGCTTTATTCCTGCTGCCAGAGAATACTGCCTTGAAAAGAATGTTCCTTTCAAGATTCTGCTTCTCCTTGATAATGCTCCAGGACATCCCCAACATATCGATGACCTGCATCGTGATGTCAAAGTTGTTTATCTCCCCAAAAATACGACTTCAATTCTGCAACCTATGGATCAGGGGGCCATAGCAGCGTTTAAGGCGCATTATTTGCGTATTACTTTTGGTAAGATGGTAACGGCAACGGAGAACGACAGGATGACTCTTCGCGAATTTTGGAAAGACTACAACATTCTTCACTGCATGAAGAATATTGACAGCGCGTGGCGTGAAGTGACTGAAAAATGTATGCAAGGTGTTTGGAAGAAATGTTTGAAAAGGTTTGTGAATAACTTTGAAGGGTTTGACCAAGAGGAAGCATTTCATCAAATCAATAGTAAAACTGTAAATCTTGCACGTGAGTTGATGCTAGAAGTGGAAAGTGAGGATGTTTCGGAGTTGGTGAATTTCGTAGAAGGTGAATTGACGGACCAAGACTTGATTGAGTTGGAAGAGCAACAACACATGGACGAAATAGAAGAAATTGAGCAATCAGATGTATCACCACCGAAAATGTTCACGACTAAGGGCTTGGCAAAAGTGTTTTCGAAAGTGAATGAGATTGTGGGTGATTTAGAGGCAATGGACCCCAACATTGAAAGGTTGTCGAAATTTGAAAGACACTTGAAAGAAGCGTTTGCCTGTTATCGTGAAATTTATGATGAGAAGAAGAAAAAAAAAAAACAGTCGTCCATGTTAGACTTCTTGCAACAAACTCCGACTCCTACCCAGGCTTCAACCCCTACGCCTGCCCCTGTCTCAGTAACAGACTCCCTCTCTGCTCCAGCCCCTCCCTTACCAGGGCCGTCAGCTGTCGACGATTCAGATGATGAAGATCCTGATGACACAACCTGCATGTTTGACAGTGATTATGAAGATGTCATATTTGAAGGGTTTTAGAGTAAAATTCATACTGTTTCGTGAACAAGCTTTATTTTTCATAATTTTGCTTTGTACTACATACTGCACAGTATCTTGAAATTGTTTAGTACAGCACTGTACTGTACTGTTAGTTATTTTTTCAGCCAATGTAACATAAAGCATTTCTTTAACGGTTCGTGATACACTTTTGTATCACATGTACCTGATGTTTCTGATGAAGCGGAACTGTTCCCCATAGGGAACCACAGTACTGTACACTGTACAGTATGTACTTACCTCTCCGGCCGCTGCACAGACTGCACTGTGCAGCCGCGGGAGAGGTAAGTAACAGTTCCCTGTGGGGAACAGTAGCTCCAGTACACTGTACACTGTACTGTAGTGTACGTACTGTACTGTACTGTACTTGTTAGAGTTATTTTTTCAGCCAATGTAACAAAGCATTTCTTTAACGGTTCGTGATACACTTTTGTATCACATGTACCTGATGTTTCTGATGAAGCGGAACTGTTCCCCATAAGGAACCACAGTACGGTACACTGTACAGTACGTACTTACCTCTCCGGCCGCTGCACAGACTGCGCTGTGCAGCCGCGGGAGAGGTAAGTAACGGTTCCCTGTGGGGAACAGTAGCCCCAGTACACTGTACACTGTACTGTAGTGTACGTACTGTACTTGTTAGAGTTATTTTTTCAGCCAATGTAACATAAAGCATTTCTTTAACGGTTCGTGATACACTTTTGTATCACTTGTACCTGATGTTTCTGTCGAAGCAGAACTGTTCCCCATAGGGAACCACAGTACTGTACAGTATGTACTTACCTCTCCGGCCGCTGCACAGACTGCGCTGTGCAGCCGCGGGAGAGGTAAGTACAGTAACAGTTCCCTATGGGGAAAAGTAGCCTACATTCATGTCTTGTTTTCAATTTAAAACATAGACTGTGCTGTGTAAGTTGAATTTTATTTGCTTACAATTTCCTGATGTAGGCTACCTGTTTGTTTTTTTCAATTTAATTTGTATGTGCAAGAATTTATATTTTTGTCAATAAAACAAAATTACTGCTGTACACTGTAATATGAATAGTACTGTGCATGCATGCAAACACTAGTACAATAACATGAAAAAAAACATGTACCATGAAGGTTGCCTTTAAGGGTCACGCTTAACGACGGGACACGCTTAACGACGGACCTTCTGGTCCCTAACCCCGTCGTTAAGTGAGGACTCACTGTACTGTTGTGTAGGTGAAGATGTGTGTGGTGCTGAACGGACAGCTCTTCAAATATGGTGCCCTGTGAACTGACATCCAATGGGAACACAGTACCCACCACCAATCATCGCAGGAATTCTCACCTTCGTATTCACGTCTGATTTCAGAGCAGTGCTCAGTAATCAGGCGACAGGCGAGAGGTGATTTATCGCTGCCAAATTCCCCAATCACACACTGCAACCGTGGGGCGATTTCACGGCGATCGCTTCGGGACGACGTGTCACCTTTAAGATTACCTGGTTGGATTGCGGCGTGTAAAGGTACCCTAAGGAAATGAGTACCAACAATGGATGACATATGCGAAAAGACCACAAATGGCTTGAAATTCCAATGCTACTATAGGGAATGATCTTCTTCTAGCTAAAATAATTCTAGGGTTTCTTTAAGGTGAACCTGTCTCCAAATTTCGCAATACAAACTGCTTACTTTAATAATTAGATTTATTAGACCTGATGAGGCTGGTGAATTTGTTTTGAAAATCTATATCACAATGGTTGTATTTTCCTCAAATTAAAATTAGCATTTTTCTGAGACCTAGAACTGGGCTCCTAAAATGGTTATTTTACCATTTTGCAGCAAAACTTTAAAAAATAATTTAAAAAAATGTTTTCAATTAATTTTTAAAGAAAATAAACCATCATCATCTGCTCACAGACGTTTATTTAATAATGTATGCAATTTGTCTTATGAAATATGATGGCAGGTATGCTTGAATATGAAATTTACTATCCAGCAAATGCATTCAGATGTTCACAATGGATGACAATTTTCATGCACGCTAATATGTTGAGGAATGGTTTATGGCATTACAATAGAAAGTGTAATATAATACAAATTCAATACAAAAATACTATAAAAATTCAGTATTAAAATATTTTATTCTTCTTTGAAATTCTATGGATATTGCCCAATTTAGTTTGCGTACATGTCTATATTTTTACGTAATCCCCTTTGCAGAAATGTTATTTACATTGTGCAAATAATACAGTGAATCTTATTGTGAAAATCTCCACTCTTCAGTTTTAGCAGCCAATTACATGTAAACAAGTCATTACGGTATCATTATTGATGATTTCTAAATTGTATTTCCTACACCAATTTTTACAGCCATGGAAGAAGCCACCAGGATTGAACCCATGATTTGCTAAGAATGAATGTTGTGCTTTATCAGTGGCCTGCAGATTGTCTGACTCTCTTATCAGCAGAGAGCAGATTACTTGCCTGATCTGCTCTCCAAGCTGAGTACAAATCAAAAGATGTGGGGCTTTTATTTAGCACATTGTGAATAAACCGCTCAATCTCTAGCCAGATAAATCAATTAATGTGATGCAGAGCTCTTTTCATTTTTCCTGCATTTTCATTATGTTTATGCAGCCACCCTTTACATTTTTCTGTAGATTGAGGTTGTAATAGTAGCAGCTATGAGCCCTTAGGAGAGGACTTTACGATTTTGCAGGTGCAGTCTTTCAATACAATATAGCTGGCCAATCCATCCAATTCCCTTCTTTCCTTGCATTAGTATCTTTCCCCTTGTGTGGGACACTTTGTTTCCACCAACCTTTTCTTTCCAATGTACAACACTGCGGCTAATCTGATTATGCAAATTTTTACTTCATAAATCTACACACGGGGTCTTTTGCAAAAGGAAAGAGAAGAGCGTGGCTCAAGGGGCTGTATGAAGGGAAGAGGAAGGGGGGTAAAACAATAAGTTCAAGTTGGTTACGAAAACATCTTCAGTGTTCGCGAACACAGCACTCACTGAGAAGTCTGTGCGGCTCTTGACTATCTGAAGTGTTAAAAACAGTTCCAAGAATGATACAGAATATGGGATAGACTACACTACAAGGCTACTGTATGTCGTCCCTCTTATTCATCTCAATGCCTTTCTATTAATAATAATAATGCTTTAAACTTTATTTTTAAGACAAAACAGAGAAAGATTTCAGGAGATAGGCGGTGGCTTAATCAAAAAGTTAAATAGTCTTGAGTCTTCCATAATTTTATAGGTTAATTACGATATCACAGATTCTGAGCTCCCATGAACATTCTAAAGAAATTGAATATTTGGTTTCTGACCGTTCCAAAAATCCATTCTTTGAAAGAGATTTCTGAATATTTGAAATAAAACTCGTGCTGCACTTCTTCAATAATCTGTCAGCTAATTTTGCTAATGAAAAATGAACATCCAGCCCCCAAAACATGAAATGTGCTTAGAAGGGTTGTGCGAATAGTAAAATATTCGGGTTCGGAATATTCATACAGAATACTATGAACTAATCCAGTATTTGTCACGAATAAAAAACCTAATGCAAATCATTGGGGAATTTAAGCATTTTTCTGAAAGATTTCCCAGAAAACGCTCGAGTTCCCCACTGACTTGTATTAGGTTAGTTATTCGTGATGAATACTGGATCAATTCATAGTATTCAGTATGAATAATTCGAACCTGAATATGTTACAATTCGCTCAACACTGGTTGTCAGTAACTGAGATGTAAAGGAGGTAACAATAACAATTTTAGTGTTTGATCTTGTTGTTTACCCCTCCCATTTTTTTTAGCTTGTTTCCCTTTCTGTGTTTGTGTTTGGTTGACCACTGGAAGCAGGGCTGCCGCTGAGTACTCCCAGGCCAGTCATAGCCTAATGGTGAAGAAAAGGCTGTGTTGTGTCTCTGAGAGGGATTAGCTATCTTGAAATTTAACTCCTGATTTTTTTCTTTGCAAAGGATATGAGCAGCCAGGGTCATTCCATGTCAAGTGATCCAAAAATGAATATTTTTTTTCCCTGACGTCCTCAGATTTTTTAAATTTTTTTTCTATATGAAGAACAACTTTAGTTAATTACAAAAAAAAAGTTTAGAATTTTTTTCTTTATCAGTTAATCTTTTACAGATTTTTAAAGTTTTAAAAAAGTGCGAATTTTGGCCTGGTATGGCTTTACATTTTCTATCATATCTCGGGCTAGAAATAAGATAGAGAAACAAAATAAACACCAATCTACTCAGAACTGTGCAGGCTTTCACCAGATATGTCACAAGAGGATCTTTGTTAATATTTTACCCATGTGATCGCAAGCGCAAAACTTTAAAACGCATTTCCGAAAAATCGGCGTGCTTTAAATATTTCAAAAAACTGCCCATGTGTCTGCTATGCTCTTAGCCACATCTGTACCAAATTTCAAGTTGGGATCGCGCTCGGATCATATTTTAAAATATTTTAATATTAATAGCGTCAATGGGTCATTCTATATCAAGTGATCTAAATATGAATATTTTTTTTTACCTGACGTCTTTAGATTTTTTTTATTCTTTTTCTTTATGAAGTACAACTTTAGTTAATTACAAATTAAAAGTTTAGAATTTTTTTCTTCATCAGTAATTTTTTACAGATTTTTAAAGTTTAAAAAAAGGGTGAATTTTGGCCTGGTATGACTTTACATCTTTTTATCTCAGGCAAGAAATAAGATAATGAAGTGGGAGAGGCATCATTTTACTCAGAACGGTAACAGCTTTCATTTGATATGTTACAAGACTATTTTTCTTTATATGAAATTCAAACTATTGACGGGCAATTGTGAAAAAATACTGATTGTGTTCTTGGTTATATTTGTGCAGAGATTAAACTTGGGACCTGTCAAATTTATATATTTTTTATTTTATGGTTGTATGAGTTATCACAACTTATTGAATAAAACATTGATATGCAAACACAAAAACACAAATCCCATAAGTGCCAGGATAAATACAACTTAATCATCAGAACACAACGCTCAGCATTTTCAACTTGAATGTATTGAACAAACCAAACGAAGAAAGGTGATCATATCCTCAAGTTTGATTAAACAAGATTAAAAGAACCAAAAATGTTAACCCCTATTTATACATATAAATTTGTTTTCTATTCTATCACTAAACATGTGATTTATGAAGTGTTTAATAAGAATAGTACAGTAGTTAAATCATCGTTCTATAAATTATGAACTAATCAAACAATTAATAGTATGTTTTTAAAGTGCATTTTATCAATTTGTGGGTGAAATGTAATCTTGTCCATAAACGCTTACTAGCAATCGCCATTTCCTTGTGTGTCAAAGAGTATGTCCGGCCTGTCATGGTGTTAGGCTCCGCCTGAGTTAATATCTGATTTTTGTGCACTTTTAAAATGTCTGGCTTTCTTGGATACACAAAGGATGGCCCTGGACCAGAAGGATGCAATAAAGTCAATTCTACTTCTTCATTTTCTCAATCTTTGGAGAGTACAGTAGCCAGCCACCAGCGCCAATCATATTCATATTTTTTCAAAAGGATTGCAACAGTGTCTATGATAAAATGCTGTTTCTTGAGAAGTAGCAGCCATTGCTGTGTGGGAAAAATACAGTTAATATTAAGTAAGGAAGATAGGTAATAAAAATAAAGATTTACAGTACACTTGAGGTAGAACTGTATTACTATAAAGTGAGTTTTAGGGCTAGCGCGCACAGTTTTTTCTGTCGGCAGATACAAGCTGCAGTTTTGGCAGCTTGTTTTTCTACCAAGTTTTTACCACATATGCGTTAGTTTTTTTAATCGCTAGTGAAAAAAATGGCAGCTTTTTTTATATAAATGATAACTGCTGCGTTTATTGCAGCGATTAAAAAGTAGTTCAAGCAGTGATTTACTCACTCTTGAGTGTTTCCAAAAACACTGCATGTGGTGAACCCCATAGAAATCAATGGTGCTGTTTTTCTGAATGATGGTCCCTAAAATAGCACTGTGTGTATTGGCCCTTAATAATAAAAGCATTAAACTATTAATATATTTACTCACCTATATTTTAGTACACAGCCTTGATGGCTTTGTACAGACTATTGTTTGTTCAGGAGTGAAGATGTCCAGACATGTCAGGACATGAAAGGTCTGAACGAGCTGTCTTACTTCCTGAATGCAGTGGGTAATGCAATAATAAATGTGGTATATAGAAATGAGCGCTAGGGATAACGGAACAAGCCGAACGCTTTTGTAGACATTACCTATTAGTTTATTACGATAAACACAGTGCAGGTCCTTCTCCCACAACGCGTTTCGACGCTACATGCGTCTTTCTCAAGTGATCCACTTGAGAAAGATGCATGTAGCGTCAAACGCGTTGTGGGAGAAGGACCTGCACTGTGTTTATCGTAATAAACTAATAGGTAATGTCTACAAAAGCGTTCGGCTTGTTCCGTTATCCCTAGCGCTCATTTCTATATACCACATTTATTATTGCATTACGTTCCTTTCTCCCTTCGGGGAGAGTGGTGCGAGCAGCTCTGGGAGAGGACCTTGCTGAAGAAAACAGAAACCTGGCCCCTGCACATGCACGGGACGGTGCACGTGTGAGAGACGGAGCACAGACCTGGGTGCAAAGGGGAGACAGGCAATAGATGAAGACAGGGATCCTGCATAAAAAAATCTCACCTACTTGCGGTTAATCTAGTTGTGCAGAGGGCACAACCAACTTAGGTGAGTGAAACGTACAGTGTAACGGGAATTTATACCCCTAAATTTGCAGTGTGGCGCAACCATCTATTTTGATTTTTTTGCATGAATGCAGTGGGTAGACACTTAACATGATTGACAGAGCTGCTGGCCTATCATCTGCTTTGCATTCACTGTCTATCCCTGTGCTTTCTCAGGTTGAGCCCTAACAAAGCTTTTTCCTATATGTCCTCTCCTGCTTCTAAGCTGTAACATATCAAAATAATACAGTAATGTCTAAAAATAATGGATTTGATAAATATAGACCCCACACTTTTAGACCACAGGTTGAACAGATCTGAATTCAAGATTTTTGAATTGACACTATAATAGTTAAATATTTTAAAATATGATCCCATCACGATCCCAACTTGAAATTTGGTACAGATGTGGCTAAGAGCATAAAAGACACATGGGCAGTTTTGGAAAATTTTTATTAAAACGTTTTTTCGGAAATGCTTTTCAAAATTTTGCGTTTGCGTTCGCATGGGTAAAAAATTAAAATTAACAAATATACTCTTGTGACATATCTGGTGAAAGCCTGGACAGTTCTGAGTAGAATGGTGTTTATTTTGTTTCTCTATCTTATTTCTAGCAAGATAAAAAATGTAAAGTCTACCAGGGCCAAAGTATCACACTTTTTTAAACTTAAATCTGTAAAAATTAACTGATGAAGAAAAAATTCTCAACTTTAATTGTAATTAACTAAGTAGTACTTCATAAAGGAAAAAATCTAAAAAATCTAAAGATCAGTAAAAAAAATATTCATATTAGATCACTTGATATGAATGACCCATTGACGCTATTAATAGTAAATATTTTAAAATATATCCATCGCAATCCAACTTGAATTTGGTACACGATGTGGCTAAGAGCAAAGCATGACACATGGCATTTTTTGAATATTTAAAGCGCGCGATTTTCGGACATGCGTTTAAAGTTTGCGTTGCGATCACATGGTAAAAATTAAAAAATCCTCTTGTGAATATCTGGTGAAAGCCTGTAATTCTGAGTAGAATGGTGTTTATTTTGTCTCTCTATCTTATTCATAGCCTTAGTTATGAGGAAAACGTAAAGGCAGGCACAGCGAAATTCAAAACTTTTTCGAACTAAAATATTTTTAAAAAAAATAAATTTTTTAAAAATTTTTTCTCTTCACATTTGCATTGTCTGACATGCTATTATCAAATAACAAAATCTCAAAAGAATTAAAATATAGAGGTAATAATCATGGTTCATTGACATAATGACCGCACTAAATGTGTGTGGTAGAATTACTCCTCTCTAATCAGAACACACTGATGTGGCTGAACGAGAATTCATGTTTCAGAAAACTGTGGAAAAAAAAGTGTAATGGGTCTTACCAGGGAGAGAAGGATTACAGGGAATAAATATAGTGCTCACCTTTATGGTTGTGACCTACAACCAATTGAAAGCTTGAGGCAGCTGCCGCTGAAACAATGCACCAGAAAATCGATTATGCTGGATATCAGAAAAATGGTATTAATCCAGTTGCTGCCAAATAATCCATTCTAGCGTCCTTGTAGCATATGTGGTTAATCTAGCGATTCGAAGCATAACGCGCTTTTTCATCATTGAATATAGACCAATTCGAACTATCTTTAAGAATCATGTATGTAAACTACTCAGAATTGTGTCAGTGTCACTTTTTATGTTCAATTACCAATATTTTCAAGGCAGGTATGGGATTGTTATATGAAAAATGTATTAATCCAACACAAACTTCAATTAGAATAAAAAAATTATTTTAAGATTCAGACTAAGGCCTTCAAATTTTGTGTTCAGTACGTGTAGTGTCTGTTTTCACATGTAATTGAGACATGTTCACATGCATGCTAATTAATCAATTTGGATCTTACACCTCTGTGTTTTCTCTCAGACCGGGTCCATGCGGTCCACGGAGAATGTCTCATTCAGAGACAAAGCCATAGGGCTGTAACAGCAGCCACTACCGTGTCTTATGCTGAGATCCATGAGAGTCGGTGAGTGTGATGAGTGGTGACACTATTAGATTCACAGCAGCTAGGTCACAATAGCACAGAACTTCATATAGTTGGGTTTCTTCTAGTCTGTATATTTGTTTATCTGCTCTCAGATAGGAGTTCCTTTAAATTTTACCATTATTATTACTGTAGACTTCCAGTTCTGCTGGTTTGATTATTGAAGTTGTAGAAAGTTCCGAGTCTTAAGGCCACGTTACATGTGGGCATTGTCTGCCATTACATGCATCATAGGGCGTGCCTATCCATGGCGACATGCCCTATCTCATGTAAAGGGCGATGCAGTGCCACCGGGAGTAGCTGGTTTCAGAGCAGTGCTCTGAACCAGCGACTGATTCTTGGGGCGATGTGCACACATCGCCCATGTAACCGGTCGCGGCGAGCTGACAGTTATGGCACATAGGTCCATTTGTCCAGTCATACCATGGGGTTTTTCAAAGCCCCAGGGCGATGCCGCCTTCAGATCTCCGAGTAGCGCTGTAGTTACCCATGTACATGGGAGACGGCGACGCTGGGGGCCAGAAAAACATCGCGCCCCCAGTCGCCACCGACATCTACAGCGCCGTCACCTCGAGTGACGGTACTTTAATGACTCGGGTAATTTTTGTAATAATTGCTGTTGGTGGTTTTGATGTTTTTTATACTGATCGCAATAGTATCTATCCTGTTTTCTTATAGGCTAGTTCCTCTATTTGCTAAACTTTATAACTCTGCCTGTGTTTGTTTTCCTTTTCTTGTTTCCAGTCAATATTGTGGGGGCTTGCTATTCTTAGGGGTTCTGCATGAGGCAGATAGCTTTCCTACATCCATACTTAGAGCAGTTAGTCTCTGGCTGTGCAGAGGTGTCTAGGTTGGTTAGTTACATCCAATGGCTACTTTGTTGCGGTGTGTAGTAGATTGCGGTCAGTCAGTCCAATGACTTAGGAATCCGAATGTTACTCCTGAGTCATCGTCATAACAGGACCTAAGTTGTTTTTTTAAATAATTTTATTTGGCAAATAACTGTAAATTGTTTATCATTATTTACATCTATCTAAATCATTTCAATATTATGCAAATTGGTTTTAAGTGTCATAAGTTTTTTTTTTTTTATTATGAAGCCCATTGATGGTATTGTGTCTCAGGGTTCTTTAGATCACTGAAATCAATCTCAGATGCCTGTGATAATTAGTTTGGCAGGTGAGCCCAATAAAAGGAAAACTGGATGTTCCACAATATTGAACAGGCCACAGTTTTCAAGTAACATGGGAAAGAAAAAGGATCTCTCTGCTGCCGAAAAGCAACAAATAGTGCAATGCCTTGGAGAAGGAATGAAAACAATAGAAAATGCACGAAAACTTAAGAGTCATCATCGTATTGTGAAGAGATTTGTGGCTGATTCTGAGCACAGACATGTTCGTGCAGTTAAAGTCAGAATGAAGAAGGTTTCTACCAGGCAAGTTCATCGGATTAAGAGAGCAACTGCTAAAAAGGCCTTACAAAACAGCAAACAGATACAGTGCCTTGTGAAAGTATTCAGCCCCCTTGAACTTTTCAGCCTTTTGCCACATTTCAGGCTTCAAACATAAAGATATAAATTCTAATTTTTTTGTGAAGAATCAACAACAAGTGGGACACAATTGTGAAGGGGAACGAAATGTATTGCATATTTAAAATTTTTTATCAAATAAAAAACTGAAAAGTGGGGTGTGCAATATTATTCGTCTCCTTTACTTTCAGTGCAGCAAACTCACTCCAGAAGTTCATTGAGGATCTCTGAATGATCCAATGTTGTCGTAAATGACTGGTAATGATAAATAGAAT
The DNA here is from genome assembly GCA_033576535.1 of Allobates femoralis. Taxonomy (NCBI): domain Eukaryota; kingdom Metazoa; phylum Chordata; class Amphibia; order Anura; family Aromobatidae; genus Allobates; species Allobates femoralis. The sequence continues at coordinate 492,732,744 of JARQOC010000003.1, forward strand.
CCACCTGTGTGTAATCAAGTCTCCGTATAAATGTATCTGCTCTGTGATAGTCTCAGAGTTCTGTTTCAAGTGTAGAGAGCATCGTGAAGACCAAGGAATGCACCAGGCAGGTCCGAGATACTGTTGTGGCAAAGTTAAACGCCGGATTTGGATACAAAAAGATTTCCCAAGTTTTAAACATCTCAAGCAGCACTGTGCAAACGATCATATTGAAATGGAAGAAGTATTAGACCACTGCACATCTACCAAGACCCGACCGTCCCTCTAAACTTTCATCTCGAGCAAGGAAAATACTGATCAGAGATGTAGCCAAAAGACCCATGATCACTCTGGGTGAACTGCAGAGATCTACAGCTGAAGTGGGAGAGTCTGTCCATAGGACAACAATCAGTCGTACACTGCACAAATCTGGCCTTTATGGAAGAGTGTCAAGAAGAAAGCCATTTCTCAAAGATATCCATAAAAAGTCTCGTTTGAAGTTTACCACAAGCCACCTGGGAGACACATAAAACATGTGGAATAAGGTGCTCTGGACACATGAAACCAAAATCGAACTTTTTGGGCACAATGCAAAACGATATGTTTGGTGTAAAAGCAACACAGCTCATCACCCTCAAAACACCATCCCCACAGTCAAACATGGTGGTGGCAGCACCATGGTTTGGGCCTGCTGTTCATCAGCAGGGACAGGGAAGATGGTTAAAATTGATGGGAATATGGACGGAGCCAAATACAGGACCATTCTGTAAGAAAACCTGTTAAAGTCTGCAAAAGACCTGAGACTGGGACGGAGATTTATCTTCCAACAAGACAATGATCCCAAACATAAAGCAAAATCTACAATGGAATGGTTCAAAAATAAATATATCAAGGTGTTAGAATGGCCAAGTCAAAGCCCAGACCTGAGTCCAATCGAGAATCTGTGGAAAGAGCTGAAAACTGCTATTCACAAATGCTCTCCATCCAACCTCACTGAACTCGAGCTGTTTTGCAAGGAAGAATGGGCAAGAATTTCAGTCTCTCGATGTGCAAAACTGATAGAGACATACCCCAAGTGACTTGCAGCTGTAATTACAGCAAAAGGTGGACCTACAAACTATTAACTCAAGGGGGCCGAATAATATTGCACTTTCCACTTTTCAGTTTTTTATTTGTTAAAAATGTTTAAAATATCCAATAAATTCCATTCCACTTCATAATTGTGGCTCACTTGTTGATTCTTCACAAAAATATTTGAATTTATATCTTTATGTTTGAAGCCTGAAATGTGGCAAAAGGATGAAGAGTTCAAGGGGCCCAAATACTTTCACAAGGCCACCAATCTGGTAAGTAAATAGTTAATAAATACACACAGAAAAAAAATCCTTTATTTGAATAAAACACACAGGCATCCTTCATTTTCCCATTTACTAACCCCAAACATACCCTCCGACGATCAAAGACGGTCCTTGTATTTGATATTCAGTCAATATAAAGCATATAGCTAGGGACTACAGCCCACAGATGTCCACTTTATCTGTGCTAAAAATCAAAAATACAGGAGACCACTATGCATTTTTTCCCATTATTTATTTATTTTTACACGCATATCATGGCAGGCTGGTTGCCATACACTGACGTAGATGGCAACCAAGCACGGACACCGGTACAGGTTGTGTGGGTGCAGTCTGAGTGCAATAGCCAATCAAAGATGCTGTCACAGAGAGTATTTGTGATTGGCTGTTGTAGTTCAGTTCAGTGAATATTCATGAAGTTTAATGAGTGGCCCTGGATGCAAGCAGCAGGAGGCTGGTAAACTCTATCTATTCTAACTTTTTACAGGCACAATTGTGTCCGATGCCTGCCGATTCTACCTTCCTGTGGCCGCGTGTAAAGGTACCATAAAAGTAACTCTTTTTGTCCCACAGTAACAGTATTCCCAAAAATAAAGTTAAAATGTCATTCATGTGCTGTCAGTGTGCTGTCTAAAATTTTTTCTGCCACCTATTCACTTGAGAGGGGAAATCTCAGAAAGATACACAGTCATATGCGGCATGATACTACTTTGTTCCCCACTTGTTTCTCGCTGAGGAAGTTACAGGTAGGCATTGTTCTTATAGTTTAACATTGTTGCGAGCGCAACCCACTCTCCGAATTTAAATGCAACAGTGAGCGAATACTTAGCCTGATCAAAAATGACTCAAGAGTTCCAAAAATACTTCTCACACTTGTTTTCCACCTAGAATTTAATTTACTATCTGTTGATTGATTCACACTAAATTACTGTATCTGAAAAATCATTGGAAAAATAAAAAAAAATCCAACGTGAATTGTAGTCAGGTTGCTACAAAAGAGTGTGCAGAATCAAGTGATAATAGTTTTATTTAAACATTTTCAGTATAAATAGCATGGATTCAACTAGTTAACTGAAGTAAAAAAAACTTTAAGAACTAGAGATAAAGAGCTCAGAAGATCAAAGTTGAAAAGTATTAACAACGCATTAAAAACATGTTAGGTTAAGCTGAAAAGTCAAAGTACATTGCTTTTCTATATACCGTACCATTTATTTATTGCAGCAACACGTCAAGAACAGTAACCCTTGATCTAGCATGCAAATATGATAGCTGTTGACCAAATGTACATCTCTCATACTTCCCAATACACATGAATTGTTCATTCAGAAGAGAGTTTGGGTGTTTCCACATCTAAGAATGTTGTGCGTTTTGCTTAATTAACGTTTTTAGGCGTTTTTACCGTTAAAAACGCATAAAAACACTAGCGTTTTATGGTCCCATTGGTTTTAATAGAAACGCATGTAAAAACGCATGCAAAAACGCATGAGCATTTTCAAAAACGCAAAACATGCGTTTTGCAAACGCCGCGCTAGACGCATTTCCCGATGTTTTAGGCAGTGTTGGCAAAAACGCATGCGTTTTGCGTTTTTGAAAACGCTAATGCGTTTTTGCATGCATTTTTACATGAGTTTCCATTAAAATCAATGGGACCAAAAACGCTAGCGTTTTTAAGCGTTTTTAGAGGTAAAAACGCCTAAAAACGCTAATTGAGCAAAATGCACACCATCCTTAGATGTGAAACAGGCCTTTATGTTTTCCATGGGTAGAGGGAAGAAAACCATTTCCAGACACCTCTGTCAACAGTTTATTCCAGGTCAAGGTGCTGAAATTTCAATGCTTGATCTTTATCTTGTGAGGGGACCACATGCACATCAGTTGTCGGCAGGCCCCAAAACAAACATTGATGTGCATTTTGACATAACGATTTTCTGCCAACAATGCACCTAAGAAAGCATTGATTGACTATATGGACTCGCTCACATGAGCATATAAATCGGACGAGTGCTATCTAATTTTTTTTATAGGACAGCAATTGGACCAATGTTATTCAATGGGGTAGTGTTGATGACCGATTTTTTCCACTAAATTTGTGAATAAAATCTTATCATGCTGCAATTTCACTCTGAAATCAGATGGGTGCCAGCCGAGCTTGAGGAGGACGTCCTGAGGTCCCTGCAGGAGAGTCCGATGTGGTGAGGAGCTATGCAGCCAGCCGGATCCAGTGGTGGAGGAACCCGAGGAGGATGAGACCGACAGCGATGCGGAAGTAAGGGCGCTCTGTGGTGGGATCGCCACCAGCATAGACAGGTTGGGCAGGTTGGTGCCGCCGCCATGAGCGGAGCACAGGACCGTGCTCCAGTTTCAGCCCGGAGCAGCCTGACTATGCCCATCAGAGGTTCCTGGCCGACCAGGCGGAGAGGCAGCGCCACCGTTAGCGCTGGTGGGCCCAGGAACAGGAGACCCTCCTGGCAAGGAACTGAGCCCGAGGGATGCCACCAGTTTCACAAGAAGACCGTAAAACAGGTACTGTGGTGGCATTTCATTTGGACAATGGGTGAGGTTTCATCCGGGAGCCGGGGCTCTTAGAGGAGATTTTTGTTAGCAGACGAGATGTTGAAGCACACCTCCCCAAAAGGCACCCAGACAGAGACCTATACCGCCACGATAAGGTGAACTATGAGCAGCACCTTGGTCCCAAGGGGTGGTATGCTCTGCGGGTTTATAAAGTTATAGAGTATTAAGTAAAAAAACCCGGTGTATATAGTTTTATTTGTGTGCCAATTGCTTTGATGGACAATGTGTGAACTGATTGATATGTTGAGCCTGGATTGAAAACCGTTAAGCAATGGACTCAGTGAATGTGTGTGCTATTTAAACAGCCCGGTGGTTAAAAGGACACTGCTGATGACCCACCCCAGGACCTTGGGGTACTCGGATTCCGGGCGTTGATTAAAGGTTGCTGTCACTGGTGGCTGGTGCCCGGGGCTGTGGCCCTGGTGGTCGCTGAAAAATGTGTAAAATAAAAGAAATAAAATAAAATAAAGTTTGTGACGCCACCTACGGTACCTGGTAATGTTGCCAGCGCTGTTTTCAGACCTCCGGGGATGGTGATGCTGCAGCCAGATGGTGTTGCTCCCCGTTTGTGGAACAGGATCCCCGGGGCAGGGATGAATGAATGGATTTCTCACTGGAAGGTGGCTCTGCAGGTAGAGGCTGTATGCAGACTCTGCTGTTGAGGCTAGAATGCAGTTTACCCAGCGTGATAGAAATGAGACACCAGACAAAGTTCAAGCTCTGCATGGGTTTACTGGTAACTTTCAGGCAGTCACCAGGGGATAAGCAGGTGTTCCTGCAGGTTTCTCCCTCTGTCCTCACTGTTCTTTCACGCCATTTCTTCCTGTACTTCCCTGCACAGAGGCCGCTCACGGGCTTTACGAAAGTTCTGCTTAACTAAGGGCTCCTTACCTCTGCAGGCCTTGTGGGAATATGCCAGGGCTGGACTGCGGCTCTGAGTAGCCCGAGCCCTGACCAGTTTCTGCAGCTTGGGAGTCAACACCCGCACCGCCTCGGAGCTGGTCCTCCGGTGTTGGACTGGGTCCTTCCGGGCCCGGTACCGTTTCGGTCCGGATTAGGGTGTTAACTGACACCCAAGGATCCCCCTTCAGTCTGGTTCACCATCCTTTAGGTGCCCTTCTCTGCATCACTCGCAGGGTCCCCTCTTCTCCAACTCTCCAGACGATCTGGCTCACTAACTTATTTCCTGCTCTTCACAACCCACCTAAGACTCCGCCCACTGGGATCGGTTACCTAGCAGCGGGTTGACCAATTGATCCCCTGACTCTAGGTGTGTGAATGCATAGGGTAAGGGCCCCAGATTAACATCTCAATCCCCTGGTCACAGGGATACTACACACACTGGTCTGGGTGCAGTACCCCTCCGTGGTGCACCAACCAGTGGGGCGCCACATTCCCCCTTGGTTGAACTCACTCGTCTGCGAGTGATCCCACCTGTACCCGCCACAGAGCTTTATTTTTATATGCATTTTAACAACACAACCGGAACATTTTTATTTACACATAAAATGCAATACTTTTCATCCTGTCCAGGAGACACTCTTCTTAAACATTACCGAGAACAAAAATACACACTTTTATTTACATCGGCCTAACGGGGCCGGGTACAAATGCAGTCTCAGCGGTAATCGTTTCTTGCACCTTCAATAGTGTCCTTGTTACTGCTGGGCTGCTTTAAATAAGTTATCACACAGAGTCTCTGGCTTAACGTTCACAGTCCAGGCTCAACAATAAAATAAAGCAGTTCTCTTCTATGTCTATGAGTCTGGAAAAAGTGCAGCATTTTCAAAACTATCTACATGACTGGGGGTTTCACAGTTTCAGTTATCACATTTGTACACACGCAGGGCATACCATCCACGGGGCTCTGTATGTTTCTCATAGCTAACCCAGTCATTCCTATACAGGTCCCGGTTCGGGAGCCCTTTTGGGAGGTGGGACTCTACATCCCGGGAACCCACAAATACCACCCATAGAGGCCCGGTTCCCGGATAAAGCCCCATCCGCTCTCCAGATTAAAGGTTGTAACGGTACCTTTTTTCCGGTTTCCAGGTGGTACCATTGTCTGGAGGCGGGCCTATGCTGGGCCTGCATGTTCTCAAGCTCTCTGGCCCACCATTCCTCGCGACGCCGCTGCCGCACCGCCTGGTCAGCCAGGAACTGTTGCTCCACATAATCAGGCTGCTCGTGGATAGGACCGGGGGTCTGGCTCCGACCTCCAGTGATAGCAGCTTGGCCAATCACTTCAACCAGCCGGTACTGGTGGTCACTCCACCATGCCGTGCAGGGCCCAGATGCCACGACTTCCTCGATGTCACCATCTTTGTCGTCCTCCTAAGGTTCCACCTCCTTGGGGCTAGACTGGCTTGCTGGCTCCTCCAAGATGTCCTCCAGCATCACGCCCAGCTCGGACTCAGCGGCTCTCTCCATCTACTCAGGCTCCACTCCCGCTGTCTCCTACTCAGGCTCCGCTCCTGCTGTCTCACTGCTGTCATCAGCTAGGGCCTCGGGGTCATCTGGCTCTTTGCGGGCCCTGGATGCCCCAACTTCTGCACTGGCAAGGGCTGGTGATTCGACTGTCGGGTCCTCTCTGGCAGCCGGTAGTTCAACCGTGGCCCGGTCTCTTAATCTCGGCTCCAGCTCCTGGTCACTGGACCCCCTCCACGCAGCTCTGTGGGATAGCTCCAAGGCGACATCGGCACTCCACCGCCTGATGGTCCACTCGACAGCCTCACCAAGCCGGACCCTAAGGCCCACTTCACACCACGGTTTTTCCCTGATCAGGTTCGATCAGGTTTGTGTGTCAAAACCAGGAGTCTCCAAAACATAGAATAGGTGTCAATCTTTCAATTATAGTTTTTCTCTGCAAGTTCCTCTCCTGGTTTTGGCACACAAACCTGATCGAACCTGATCAGGGAAAAAACTGCAGTGAGAAGCCAGCCTTAGATCCTGGAATGCGGTTCTCCAGAAGGCCAAATCCCCCTCATTGGTTATGAGGCAAACTGCCCCAGGCCTCCAGTCGTGGCACGGGCTTCCTCCTCGATCTCCTGCATAAGGTCTTGCAGTCTCATGGCCGCCATTGTGACCGACCCGTTGACTGTGCTGAATGGTTGTTTAAAAAGCAGCAGGAAGGGCATGGTCAAAGTCTCTGGCAGGGGTACTATGATCTTTGGCCCACTCCTTTGGTTCTTCGATGGCAATTGGGATGGGCAAGTATTTTTGCGCCTCTGGCATGGTCCTCCCACGATGAGGGGCCAAGGCAGGCCCCTGGGCCAGCACATGTTGATACATCTTTAGGCCCGCCATTTTGGGGCCTTTTTAGAAGACGTTCAGTCCTTAGGCCGAGTTTAAGGTCTTTAAGGCGCACAATACCTGTAAGTTACGGGTTGGTTCGATCCTGTTCGTAGATGTCAAAAGCTGACTCACCCCAGGGCCTTGCGGTACTTGGATCCCGGGCATTGATTAAACGTTGCTATCACTGCTGGCCAGTGCCCGGGGCCATGGCCCCGGTGGTCGCTGAAAAATTTGTAAAATAAAAGAAATATAGTAAAGTTTGTGCCACCACCTATGATATCTGGTGATGTTACCAGTGCTGCTTTCAGACCTCTGGGTATGGTGATGCTGAAGCCAGATGGTGTTGCTCCCCGTAGGTGAAGCAGGATCCCCGGGGCAGGGATGGATGAATGGATTTCTCACTGGAAGGGGACTCTTCAGGTAGAGGCTGGATGTAGACTCTGCTGTTGAGACTGGAATGCAGTTTACCCAGCGTGATAAAAAATGAGACACCAGACACAGTTCAAGCTCTGCACGGGTTTACTGGTAACTTACAGGCAGCTTACAGGTTTACACAGTCACGGGTAGCTGGCCTGGGTAGTCACCAGGGAATAAGGTGTCTCTTTGAGGCCCTCAGTGGTGTTCCTGCCGGTTTCTCCCTCTCTCCTCACTGTCCTTTCACGCCTTCTCTTCCTGTACTATACTGCACAGAGCCCAGTGCCCGCTCACGGGCTTTACGAGAGTTCTCCTTAACTAAGGGCTCCTTACCCTTTGCAGGCCTTGTGGGAATATGCCAGGGTTGGACAGCGGCCTGAGTAGCCCGAGTCCTGACCGGTTTCTGCGGCTTGGGGGTAAACGCCCGCACCGCCTCGGAGCCTGTCCTCCGGTGTTGGACTGGTTTTGGTCTGGATTAGGGTGTTAACTGACACCCGAGGACCCCCCTTCAGTTTGGGTCTCTGTCCTTTAGGTGCCCTCCTTTGCATCACTCGCAAGGTCCCCTCTTCTCCAACTCTCCTGACGATCTGGCTCACTAACGTCCTTCCCAAACTTCACTACCCACCTAAGACTCCGCCCACCAGGATCAGTTCCCTAGAAACAGGTTAACCAATTGATCCCCTGGCTCTGGGTGTGTGAATGCATAGGGTGAGGGCCCCAGATTAACATCTCAATCCCCTGGTCACGGGGATACTACACACGCTGGTCTGGGTGCAGTAACCCTCCCTGGCGCACCGACCAGTGGGGCACCACACTGAGAGTGAAGGACATTGACCACCAGGACTGTATTGTTACCCGACCCCGGTTTGGCCGGTATTGTGTTTTTGATTTTGTCATTATTGTTGGTCCCATTGACCCGGTAACGTTGAAGTGAAAATACCTCCCATAAGGGAAGAAAAGCGCTGAGTACTGTTGTTTGCATGTTAATAAAAATGTACATTTTTTAAAATCTGTACAGGGTCGGGTCACTCGTGGATGAGTGAGTTTAATCAAGGGGGAATGTAGCGATCCACCAGTCGGGATGCCACATAGGGGTACTGCACCCATAAAAGAGTGTGAAGTATTCCTGTGACTAGGGAATTGGGATGCTGAACAAAGGATCCTCACACAACAGATCCACACACACACCCTAGGTAGACCATGGGTGGACCCACTGTAGGGAGGACCCAGTCCCATGAGAGGAGTGGCATGGTAGAAAAGTGTGTGGGTGGGAGGAAAGTGAGGTCAGTCAGAGAGCTTCATTGGAGAGTGAGGAGTGCGGGCGGCAGAATGTCCATCAGGAAAGAAGATGCAAATAAGTCTGTGGAGCCTGGTTACTGTGTTGAGCGCTTTAGCCAGCTGCCCGCAGTGTTTTCTTGGACTGGTCTCCCTGAGATCAGTGAATACTTTGTGACATCAGGAAAGAAGGGGATCCTAAGGACACCAGGTAGTGAGGTGCGCCTAAATCTGGATCCGGTACATCTACCGAATAGAGGGATCTGTCCTGGAAGTGAGGACCGGCTCTGAGCACTGTGCAGGTGTCTATCCCCCAGCCGTCGAACCGGGGGCCCAAGCCTCTACAGTAAGTCACGGATGACCCCCAGTGCATCCAGAAAAAGGCACCGTGTAGGTTCTGGGGGACCCGGAGAAGAGTTCTCCGCAGATAGATCCATGAGAGCTTCCCTTTTCAAGGAATTATTATTACTGTTATTGTTATTAAATATTTATATAGCACCATTAGGTTCCATGGCCCTTTTCATGTGTAAGGGCAGACGAGGACAAGAACGTAAAATGATGGCCATTAAATCATACAGGTACAGTAGGGCAGAGGATCCTATCCACGAGGGCTCACAGTCTATGGAGGATGGGTGGGGAGACAGTAGGAGGGGGAGAGGTGAGGGTGAGGTGGTGTAGAGGATAGGTGTCAGTGTGGGCTGTAGGCTTGAAGGAAGAGGTGGGTCTTCAGGTTTTTCTTGAATGTTCCCATGGTAGGGGAGTGTTTGATGTGGTGGGGGGGAGAGTTTTAAAGTATGGCGGATGCACGAGAGAAGTCTTGTATGCGGTTGTGTGAGGAGGAAATGTGAGGGGAGAAGAGAAGGAGCTCTTGTGAGGAGCGCAGGTTGCATGAGGGGAGGTATCGGGAGACCAGGTTGGAGACATATGGAGGGGGCAGGTTATGTATGGCCTTGTATGTCAGGGCTAGGGTTTTGAACCGGGAACTCATGGAAGTGGGGAGCCAGTGAAGGGCGCCACAGAGGGGGGAGGCAGGGGAGTAGCGGGGAGACAGGTGGATGAGTTGGGCGGAATTAAGGATGGTGCAGATAGGTACGAGGGAGGTAGCAGGAAGGCTGGTGAGCAGGACGTTGCAGTAGTCGAGGCAGGAGATGATGAGCGCGTGGACAGGTGTTTTAGAAGTGTCTTGGTCAAGGAAAGAGCGGATTCGGGTAATATTTTTGAGCTGGAGTCGGCAGGCAGTGGCGAGGGCTTGGATGTGGGGCTTGAAGAAGGGGGAAAAATCGAGGATTACCTCGAGGCACTTGGTGTGGGGAATGGGTGAGAGTGTGCAGTCATTGACAGTGACGGATAAGTCGGGAAGGGGGGAAGAGCGACCAAGGGAATAGAGGATAAACTCAGTCTTGTCCATGTTGAGCATGAGGAAGCAAGCGGAAAAGAAGGATGAGATGGGGACAGGCAGTGCAGAATTTTGGATAGTAGGTAGGAGATGTCGGGGCCGGACAGGTAGTGCTGGGTGTCATCAGCGTAGAGGTGGTATTGGAGGCCATGGGACTCAATGAGTTGGCCTAGGCAGAGGTGAAAATGAAGAAGAGTAGTGGTCCCAGGACTGAGCCTTGGGGAACTCCCACAGATAGGGGGTAGGGTGAGGAGGAGGTATGGGAGCGGGTGCCGCGGAAAGTCCGGTCCGTTAGGTAGGAGGAGATCCAGGAGAGGGCTAGGACAGTGATACCAAGAGATTCTAAAATTTGAATTAGGAGGGAGTGGTTGACTGTGTTGAAGGCGACAAAAAGGCAGAGAAGGAGGAGGACGGAGTAGTGTCGCTTACTCTTGGTGGTCAGTAGGTCATTGGTGACTTTGGTTAGGGCTGTTTTGGTGAAGTGGTGGGGTCGGAAACTGAATTGAAGGTGGTCAAAGAGGGAGCAGAAGGAGAGGTGGGAGGATAGCTCGGAATAGACATGTTGTTCAAGTAATTTTGAGGCGAAGGGGAGGAGAGATATGGGGCGATAGTTGGAGAATGTTGCAGGGTTGAGGGAGGATTTTTGAGGATGGGTGTGATTAGGGCATGTTTGAAAGATGAGGAGAAGACACCGGATTTAAGTGATATGTTGAAGAGATGGGTTAGGACAGGGATGAGGACTGTGGTGAGGTTAGGGATGAGGTGAGAGGGGATTGGGTCGAGGGCACAACTGGTGAGGTGTGATCGTGCTAAAAGGGAGGAGAGGTGATCTTTTGTCATGAGGGAGAAACTACATTTGGGCGAGGGGGGTTGGGCGATGGAGGGGGGGCCGAGGGGATTGTGGATCTTCTCTTTGAAAAAGATGGCGAAGTCATCGGCGGAGATGAGGGGCAAGGGAAGTGGTGCAGGGGGACGGAGTAGAGCGTTGAAAGTTTTGAAAAGTTGCTTGGGCTTGTGGGAGAGGGTGGGTATTAGGGAAGGGAAGTAGACTTGTTTTGCAGCTGCGAGTGCAGGAACTGTTTGTACAAGGTGAAGTGGGATTTCTTCCATCTCCGCTCAGCCGCCCTAGATATCTGTCGAAGTTTTTTAGTGAGGGAGGTGAGCCAGGGTTGTCTGTGTGCGTGGCTTGTGTTGTATGAGAGCGGGGCAGCTTGGTCGACGGCTGTGTTGAGTGGTATTATAGAGGGTGTGGGCTGCATCAGAGTCCTGAGAAGAAGCCAAGTCAGAGAGGGAGGAGGGACTCGGAGAGTGAATGGAAGTCGATGAGTTTAAGGTTTCTGCGGGGGTGAGGGAGTTTCCGGAGAGGGGGGAGCGTGGTGGGTAGGAGAGGGAGGAGAAGGTCAGCAGGTTGTGGTCGGATAGGGGGAAGGGTGAGTTTGCGAGGTAGGTGAGGGAACAGAACAAGTAGTGTTAGCCTCGGCACACTTGATTATGAAAAAGGTAGCCTGAGAAAATATTCCTTTTTGTTGTGGCTTATTGTGGAAGCAGGAATTTACAATCCCACATTTCGGCTCAACACGAGCCTTCCTCAGGGAGTGGTTTACTAAATTAATACATAAACATAAAGAAACATCAAAATTTGACAAAGAAATCAAAATGCAAGTATATTGACAAGATAACTTCACTGGTGTCATTCTACTTGGTGACTATGAAAAAAGTGCGAAAAAACCGGGAGGAAGGTGAGGTGCAAAAAAAGTGATAGTGTATGTGAGGTGACGAGAAAAAATGGTGTCTGATCTTCATTTCAACTGAGCCAGTCCCTAGCCCAGATGCATCTTGGTTTTCTTCTACGGGCCTCCATGTATACGCTGGGTGGCTCATTGTTTAGCCTTGTATACGGTATATCAAATATACGGTGTAAAATATCTTTGCATTCTGTTTCCTTTGGTTCCACAGAGCCACGCCTCACATATGCTGTCTTCCATCTAGTGTTGAAGTTGCTGTGGGTGATTTTTCTGCATCTCTTGCAAGTCCTGATTGAAGGTACGTGTATGATTACCCCTGTCCATTTTTTATAAAGTGTGGCTAAATGCTAGGCCATTTTTATTACGTTTAAAGTTGATGGTGGCTCATTGGTTTGCATTGTATGGGGCTTCAGTGGTTAGCATTGTATACGGTGGGTGGCTCAATGGTTAACATTGTATACGGTGGCAGAGTTGAGTTGACCGCACATGGCAAATCCCAAACTCGTGCGTCAATTTTTGGTGGGACACAATCATAATCACAATCCTTGTTATGAGGCACGTGGACACTGTGTAGCTATATCTTTAAATTTTATGTTTCCTTGACTGCATTTTCACTTTTTGTAATTTTTTTCTTTTTTAGATTATGGCTGTAAACAAACAGTTCATGAAGTCTTGTCCCTGGCTAGTTCGCAGTCCGGAGTATAGCGACAAGGATAAAAAACGAGTTGCTTATAATAAACTAGTAGTTTTGACACAACAGCACCACCCTGACCAGACCATTGATGTCAAATGTGTGAAGACGAGGATCAGATTAATGCGTACAGGTTACAAAAAGGAATTAGAAAAGGTCAATGCTTCCAAACGCTGGGGCAATGGTACAGATCAAGTCTACACACCAAAGTTGTGGTACTTTGACCTGCTACATTTCACATTGGACTAGCAGACTCCCAGGACCATGGCATTCAGTGAAGAGTTCTCTGAAACCACACCCCCGACATGTCAAGAACCAGCGACTTCTGATGATGTAAGTACTGTCACTTGTCATTGTTAATTTCCCATAGCAGATCTATGGTTGTTTATATAAAAAAAAAACAGTTTCCCTTGTAAAATGAATTATTTTAGATTTACTTTTGTATTGCTTAATATTTTCACTTTATATCACCAACTCCGCACTGTTTATCAGCTATATACCTCAATCTGCTGGATAACTGCTCTTTTCTATGCCTACACGGTATCTAAATTTCGAACCTGGTATCTGTTTGTGGGACAAGTGCATTTGTTAATGTCTATATTTTTCCAACATGGCCCTCAAGAGGGATCAAGTGGTTTGTCGTTGTCTATTACCAATGAGGACTCGTTTGTGGACAACTCTCTATTGGAGGAGTCAACAGAGGGCACAGAGACACAGTCACGACCAGCGGATGCACGTAGCCGATTAAATAATCGCAAAAGAAAAGCACCAGAACCAGGACTAGGACCTCAAGCCGGTGAAATGCTGGCTGTGGCAAATCAGTTTTTACTCCGCCAAGAAAAGTCACCAAAGTTTGGACTAGCCGTGCTGGTGAACGACAGATTGTCATTAATCACACAGTAAATGGGAAAGAAAACGGTGTTCACTCGTCCGCGCTGCCAGGATCCACTTATTCCAGGGAAGAGACTCACGATCAAATGTGGTATAATCAAATCCTTTGTTGCATCCTACGCGTTTCAGTGCCCTCCTGGCACCTTCCTCAGGGATAGCAACACCCCACAACACCCCACATATATATAGCAAACAATGAATAAACAATTAAAAAAAATCCCCTCCCCTGATGACGTCAAAAACGTCAGCATCAAGGGAAGGGTTAACAGTTTTGGCGCAATTTCCATTAAAAACTTCATTTAGATACATAATCAATTGTGACATAACATAAAACCAATGCAAAAAATTAGACTGACACTGACATATAAAAAACTAGTAAAAATTCTGAGCGGAAAAGCTTGTAAAACGTCTATAAAATGCAGCTGAGGCAAACTAAATACATGAAAACCGGCAATACCCTTTCTCTGGGGAATAGAACCCGTGTCCTGTAGGTCATAGCCAGTGATAGCAGCATTAGTGTGTCAAACCACTCAATCAGTGATGTTAAAGGCTCTATTTTAGCGAAGCCAGTTCAGCACATTCTGCTGGATTAAGATATGAGTGCTCATTTGTTTGATCAAGAACTTTTTCTATTGGAGAGCGCGCTATATCTAAAATATACAAAACAAATAAAGTAAAATACATGTTGAGGATACTATAAAATAGAATAAAAGAAAGAACCAATTAAAATTCAATTTTATAATCAATATGGTTCTCAAAAAAAGGAAAAAGGATCATAGGGACTTGTTTAAAAAATGATATGCAAGAACATCTCCCCCGTGTTACCAGAGATCGAATAAGTGAATCAAAGATGAAGAATGTTTCAATTGGACCAATAAAAGAAACAAATATGGAAGAAAAACAATCACGGGGGCGCAGTTCAACTGAGAAATATATATATGTGCGTGTGGAGCAACACATAAAGGCACCTGCTGCTGACCTAGAGCCTCCGGGTTCTACTCCTCAAAGGAGACCACATTGAGGATTATATATATGTTAGCAACTGATGTTCCACAGTCAGCTATATTCACAGCAAGGTTACATATCCACATATCATAGATGGGAGACATCCTATCCCATCTATGGTGCATTCTCCTATTGCACAAAGACCAGTCTCCCACTACCCCTGGCCTACAAACTTTGTGTCACCTGTGACTTTACCAGTTCATACACATGGGATCCACACCACCACCTTTCCATCAACGTGGCTCAAACCTCCATTCTATGGGTAATATGGGGCAGGAAGGTTCGGAAAACCCTGCTGGACATTACATGCCTGATGGTCTCCACTACACAGTACTGTAGTTGTTGATACAGAGTGCACTTATTTTTTTTTTGGTTCATGGTTTGTTTTTTTGCGCAGGTGGACTAATAATTCCGCACTGTTTACACAATATGTTATATGTTAATATGCACTTTTGAATATTCTATTTTTTACAATATGTGAATTCGAATAAAATTCTTTTTATTGACACACTTGTATGGCTTTAATAAAATGTATATTTGCTTTGTGGGATGACCCCTTTTTAAGCACTCACGACTGTACTTCATTGTTCGTAACAATACCGTTGTGATTTCCAGCAATTAGACCAATGATCGTGATCACTGGAACTCATAGACATAGTTTTTAAGGTGAAGAAGACTAGTCATCTAGTTCAACCCATAGCCTACATGTTGATCAGGAAGCAAAAAACCTGTGGCAACACTAATCTCCCCATTGGGGAAAAATTCCATCGCTATGTGATACCTCGCAAAATGTGTGCTATAACTCTGGCTTAAAAAAAAAAATTCACATACATTTGTGGTTTGAGGAAACATTTTTTTTCGTAAACAAATAACAATTTGCATACATTAGCACCAATGTTGACTGTTGTACAGTCACATTAAAATATTTAACAGCACACACAGCATAAATAAAATATAAACAAACAAAAAATAAAACTAGTCCTCTGTGTGCCCGCAGGGTGGGTTCCTCATCAACCACCTAATTAATTTGCCTTGGCGGCTCACCTCCCGTGCCAGCCTCCTGTTCTCAGCCTCGAGGTACAGCAGTGATGGTGGCACTGATGGTTGTGTTGGATCATCTGGCAAGTCATCAGATTCAGGGGAAGGTGAGTGACTGAGAGACGGTGGCCTTGCAGGTGGGGAGGACAGTGATGTTGCCTGTTCCCGTGCAGGTGGTAGAGGGTATCCTTCATCAGGTTTTCCCCCGCTTGCAGTGGAAGCAGCGGAGGTCGATGCAGACGGTGTCTTTTCCCGTGCAGGTGGTGGAGGGTTCCCGTCATCAGTATTTCCCCTGCTTGCTGCGGAAGCAGCAGAGGGCGATGCAGATAGTGCCTCTTTCCGTGCAGGTGGTGGAGGGTTCTCGTCATCAGAATTTCCCCCGCTTGCTGGTGAAGCAGCGGAGGGCGATGCAGACGGTGCCTGTTCTCGTGGAGGGGTTCCTTCATCAGCGGATGAGGATGGTGATGTTGGTGGTACTACTGGTACCGATGCAGGCGCAGAAGCACACCTGGCAGCATCATGCCTGGCAGCAGCTGGAAAGGAAAAGGGAAAAAATTACAGCAAGTCCATACATACGTAATACACGAGTTTTGTTTAATGAAAAAGACAAATCAGTTTTGGGCTGCACTTATCAAAATGAGGATCCTAGAAGCTATAATCTAAAAAGCCGTTGTTATTTTACAAAGCGTTTCCACACCAACCAATCTGGCGTCTTTAGTGCACAGAGCAAATAAGTTTAAGTAGCCAAAAATGGTTGTGAAATAAATAACTACATAAACACCCATCAAGAATTTTAACAAGGTGAAGGAGATATGAAGGTCATAGGGACATGACAAAATGATAACTATAGGAACGGTAATAAATATACGTAGTAAAAAATATAAAATACGAGTATGTTATAAAAACTGTTATATTTTTGGATCAAGAATCTTCATTTGGGTTCGTGTAGCCCAAAATAATAAATGGAATTTTCCTTCAAACAGTAATAATCTAGGAATCTATAGTGGCGCCCCTATGGCAAGGTGCCACAGGGGAGTACAGCACCCAAAGATGAAGGTGTAGTACCTCCATAGTCAAAGGTAGAAGGGTGGGGGGAAGCTGGAACAGCATACAATACAGTACAATAACTACAAGCCCATTGACACCCTAGCACCAGGTACTAAATATGCAGTAGGTCACAAGGGGTGGAGCATAGCTGAGCGGGAAATTTGATGTCAGTAGACAGTTGACAACAGTCAGAAGATAAGAAAAGTGTAAAGAGGGCGTATGCAGTTGACACTGCCCCTCTGACACACAGGTACCTCAAGCTTAGCCCCTTCACGACCCATGACATTGTAGAATGTCATGACGTTTCAGCGACCCGTTGCCACAGTGCCCGCCATCGGAGCCGGGAAGGCCACCTTGACATTCCACAATACCATCATTATAATACAATACCATCATTAAAGCCCGGGTTCCGAGTTCACATTCCCCTTGAGTGCTAAATTACTCACCACGTTGCCGGTGGATCTGCTGACGGGTGCTTGCAATCCGGTCCAGGGTCTTGTACCTCAGATCGGCAATTTTTTGCGGGATCTGCTACCATGTCCTCTCCACCCCGAGGCGACTCCACAGCAGAAGTCGAACCTGTTAAAAAATTTTAAAAATTAAATAAATGCACAATCAGAAAACAGTTGGGGAATGCAAAAACCATGCAGGGCCTTAATGGGAGGATAACCATAACATACCGTTTATACTTGAGTATAAGCCGAGTTTTTCAGCACAAAAATTGTGCTGAAAAGTTCACCCCTTGGCTTATACTCGGGTCATACAGTATGTGCTGTGGAGGGGCGGTGACCAGGGGCTGGAGGAGGCAGGATGAGGCTACAGACTGAGCGGGCGGTCACGTGGGCCCACTCATTAGATATGCACTGCATCCCCCTGTCAATCAGCGGCACGGGGAGCAGTGCACTATCTATACAGACCCCCTCCTGCTGGCACAGCAGCCCCCAGCAGTGGTGGTATACAGCAGGCCCCCATATATCATGTGACCGGCCGGTCGCAGCAGCGATGACGTCATGCCAGTGCCCCAGTCACCGCAATAGAACCTGGGATACAGCGAGGACGGGAGGACGGAGGACCCGCGGTGACTGCAGGAAGACATTGGAGGGTGAGATGAGTGCAGCGGCAGCAGAGGGGCCTCTGCACAATATGGGGGGCGGTGTGCCAGCAGGAGGGGGTCTGTATACGACACTGCTGGGGGCCTGCTGTATACGACACTGCTAGGGGCTGCTGTATACCACATTGCTGGGGCCTGCTGTATACCTCCACTGCTGGGGGCCTGTTGTATACCATACTGCTGGGGTCTGTATACCACACTTTATATATACGGTACCTTGCGCAACACCGCCCTTTTGTGCTGCATTGGATGTGCGTGCCGATACTTGCACCAATAGTCCCGCCTGTCAATGACCCTGATGAGGAGGAACACCTCTGCGTCCCCCCAGGGAGGAGCACGCCTAGGAGGAGCAGCCATAGTAATATGATATGATACCTCAGGGGAAAAAAACGCCGGGAAGACAGCAACAGGCGACGTGCATGCGTAATGACGTTGTTGCGCACGCAGCGTACGCACAAAACAAGCACCTGCCGCCTGCGGCCGCGTCCACGATATAACGGGTGCCCGATTCAAATCACATATGGCATCAACTACAGTGCAGGCGTGCAATGTACATGTCCTACTGCTTTGAATATTGGTATATGTGCAGGTGTTCTATTGGGCATTCATAATTGGCCATATGTTGACAGAGTAGCGTTTAAAGGCACTAATCACTAGTTTAATTTCGTACAATTAGTGCAGACAAGGCGAGGCCAGGAAATCGCCAAGGTCCGCCCATGTCAATATTTCTAGAATCGCTGAGCTCACAAATTACGTCACTGAGCTCAAGTCACACACAGCGACGCTCACGCTCAACTTAGCGATCATCGCCCAGTTTATGGTCTGGACCAAAAACCTGCAATCTGCGATCAAGCGACAAATCGCTGGTCGCGTCGCGGTGTCACATGCTACGACGTCGCTCCTACAGTACGTCATCTGAGCGACGAATAATCTGTGACTAGGGCGAGTATACTCGCTACTATTCGGAACTCGCCGAATAGTAGCGGTATACGTGTACTCGCTACTAGCCGAGTAAATTAGGATTACTCGGGAGTAGCAAGTACCGAGTACTTTTGCAGTGTATCAATAGATCCTCTGCAAATGTCCTGTAAAAGAGAGGAAAAGTGGTTAAAAAATGAAAAAATCGGATACTCACCTTAACCGGCGGCTGTACCGGGACTGGCCGATGCACATCTATTCATGTTAAAGGACCTTTCACTCTCTCAGCCAATCAGATGGCTGGGAGAGATCTGGCCAATCAGATGCCGCTACGTCACAATCACGTGATCGCTAGCAGCCACCTGATTGGCCAGATGGAAAGGTCCTCTCAGGTGCCCGTGTACTTGTACTGAACTTTGTAAGAACTGTAACTGACTTGTGAACTGTCTGAAGAACTGAGAGTAAACATGGAAAACCCTGAGATTGCCTCCCTTGTGTCTCTGCATGAAAGCGATTCTCTCCATACAGGATTACAGAAAGCCCTCCACCTGCAGAGCCACAGTGCAGCCTGTCAGCACCAGCTTTGAGGAGAGATCCCTGCAGCATCTGCACAGTAAGTGTACTGAACATTCCACAATACTTAACCCTTACTGCCCCGGGGAATACAGTTCTACCCACTGGAACTATTACACCTAGCTGCTATTCCACCATCCCCGGAGGTTCTGCAGCAGTGGCGGCCCCATCACTGGCCGCATATAGTGGGTGGCGTCACGACTGACAATCCCTGTAAATAGCCCCTTTTATTGCCGAGCCCGGGACACGGTCCGGACCAGGACCACCCGTGACTTCCCCAGCAGCAGACCGGTCTGGTACCGAGTACCCCCGTCCCAGTGGGCCCGACACCAATTGTTTTGACAAACAGGCTCGGATACGACTTTAAAGAAGGTAATCAAGTAATTTTATTAAAAAGGACAAAACTATAAAAACAACAGTATGATATTGCATACACTATTTGTATAATCAGCACATAAAGATTTTGAATACAAAGCTATAAAAACATTAGGATATTGCATACACTATTTGTATAATCAACACATAAAGGTTATGCATTTACTTACATCACATCACCACGGAGTTGCACATCATCTTGTCTTGTAACATCAATCGGAGAAGCACGATGAAGACAGGAGAGCTCAGTGGGAAAACACAACACTGTATTCAGGTACACAAAATGACTTCTTCATCAAGGAGCTTATAAGAACTCCTGCAGAAGTCCTGAATACAGGTACACAAAATGACTTCTTCATCAAGGAGCTTATGAGCATCATCTGTCCAATTTACAGGGAACTCCTGAGAAGTCACCACCAAAAATGCTTCTGTCTGTATCATGATTCCAGCGACTTTTATATGGCTTAAGCCTAGTTAGGCTGGGTTCACATATGCGGACACCTCCGCAGCGTTCTGCAGAGGGGATCCGCAATGTGACCGCAGCGGCCGCCAGCTCCTATCTTTATAATGGGAGCGCACGGTGCTGCACTTGACAGCGCAGGACCGTGCGCACCCATTCACTCCCATATGTGATCTGTGCTCAGGTGGACGCCTGCGCACAAATCACACAGTCTCGTCCGCACCAGGGACGCGGCATGTTGCATTCTTGGTGCGGACGAGAGTGTGTGATCTGTACGCAGGCGTCCGCCTGCGCACAGATCACATATGGGAGTTAATGGGTGCGCACCGTGCGCTCCCATTATAAAGATAGGAGCTGGCGGCCGCTGCGCACACATGGCGATTCCCCTCCGCAGAACGCTGCGGAGGGGAACGCTAATGTGAAGCCAGCCTTAATGTTTATAAGCTTTGACTTGTCGATCAAACCGAATTGGCCAAGTTCTGTTATCTCGAGAAGTTTACTTACAAACATTATTCTAGACAATCGATCTGTGTATTTCTCATGGAACATAATGGTAAAGGTTCATACACTAATTGAACCAGTATTTTGGTTACAATACCACTGTTTGTCAAACAAATATCAAAGTGGTCACTTGTGTACAAATTAGGATAATGAATCTTTGAAACACTGAACAATTAACATTGTAACATTTTAGCTCCTAAATGCACCAAGTGAAATTGAAGATAAATGTTATTACAGTACCTCATTAGGGATGATAATGAGTGACTAGGTATTCATAGTCACCCTTGCAGGCTCTCCCACTTCATGATATCACGCCGCCTCCATAGGCGTGATCTTCTAATCAGATTAAAATGCGCGCCTCCCCGCTCTCCTATGGCAGCCGGACTGCTGCAGTGTGCGGCTGGGTGACGCGAATCGTGTCATTTCCGGCGCCGGGTGACGTAGTACACCCACGCCACTGTTAGCTTCAAGACCCGCACTGTGCATGCGCATGCGCAGTGCGCGTTTTGAAGCTAACAAAGCGACGCGGGTGTACTACGTCACCCGGCACCAGAAATGACGCGATTCGCGTCACCCAGCCCCACTACAGGCCGGCCAAGACAGCACAGAGCAGGAAGGCGCGCATTTTAATCTGATTAGAAGATCACGCCTATGGAGGCGTGATATCATGAAGTGGGAGAGCCTGCCAGGGTGACTATGAATAGCATAGTCACTCATTATCATCCCTAATGAGGTACTGTAATAACATTTATCTTCACTTTCACTTGGTGCATTTAGGAGCTAAAAGGAGTGTAGGGTAAGTGTTACTATGCTCTAGGGACAGCTTTTAATAGCTTTAGAGGTGTTTTGGGGGTGACAGGATCCCTTTAACTGGACATGCACAGCGGGAAGTGAAATCCTGGTCAGATGACGTTAAAGACACTGTAGAACATGTAATGACCAGATTGAAAGCCACTTTTGAGACCAGTGTGGATGCCCGGGCTAAGATGAGATTCTTTGGGTGTTGGCAGAAACCACAAGAGACTGTGAGAGACTTTGCTTTAAATCTGCAGGAGGCACTCAAGGCACTCAAACAGGCAGAACCTGCCTGGGCACAAGGGGAAGGTAAGTTGCTGATTGACCAGTTTGTTGATGGACTATTATTCCCTTCTCATAGAGGGCGACTGCGGATGATGGCCATACCAAATCCAGACTTGAACTTTGTGGAGTTTAAAGAAAGCGCAATCCGCATATTGCAGGCAGAAGACCCTCATGATAAAGACTCTGCCCAGTGTTCAACTACAGTGCAAAATGCATCAGCTATACGTGGAGCTACTGCAAGGTCCCCGGATCCCATCACTAATAAGGCCCTGAACCAAAAGATAGATACCCTAACTGAAACTGTAGCTGCAATGGCCAAAGTGATACAACAGCTGCGTGGACCCAAGCCCGTGGAGAAGACTGAGCTGGCTACAAGCAAGGAGGATGTCCTGTGGATGAGACCAAGGAGATACCCAGCGACCAGAGGGCGACCCAACGACTGCTACCAACCGAATGGACAAGGAGGTAATCCTACCAAAGTATGCTACCATGGCTAAATTGTATACTGTTGATAACAATGCCATCACAACAGTTGAACCATTGAACCCATCAAGTCAGGTGGATTGTAATGGCTCAGAGGGGAAACTGGAAGATTGGTGCCAGAAATTACATGTGGGTACCAGTTCTACTCCCATCAGAAGCATGGAGTATACCGGGTACTGAGGGAGTACCAGCAGATATTCAGCAAACACCCTCTAGACTTTGGGCAGATCAAAGGGGTAGAACACAACATACTCACAGGTAGTTATCCACCCATAAAAGAGAGGTATAGACCTGTACCACCTGCTCACTACCAAATGTGCTAAAGACATGCTCAAAGAGACGAAGGAAACAGGGGTAATAAGAGACAGTTGTAGCCCCTGGGCAGCTACTTTAGTGCTAGTTAAAAAGAAGGATGGGACCATGAGGATGTGCTTAGACTACAGACAGATCAACCACATTACACACAAGGATGCATACCCATTACCCAGAATAGAAGTATCATTAGCTGCATTAAAATCTGCTAACTACTTTTCCACCTTAGATCTGACTAGTGGGTATTGGCAAGTTCCTGTGGCAGAGGCTGACCGTGAGAAGACAGCGTTCACTATGCCCATGGGCCTCTGTGAGTTTAATTGTATGCTGTTTGGACTCTGCAACACACCCAGTACCTTCCAGAGACTGATGGAGTGCTGCTTAAGACACAAGAACTTCGAAACTGTCCTCCTGTACCTGGATGACGTCATAGTCTACACCAAGACGTATGAAGAGCATCTACAACACCTAGCAGAAGGGTTTGAAGCCTTGTCCGGGTACGGCATGAAGATCAAGCTATCTAAGTGTCACCTGCTGAAACCAAAGGTGCAGTACCTGGGACATGTAGTGAGCTCTGAGGGCGTAGCACCAGATCCCGAGAAGGTTACAGTGATAAGGGATTGGCCCAGACCCACCAGCGTGAAAGAGGTGAGGCAGTTCCTGGGACTGGTAGGCTACTATAGAAAGTTTATCAAAGGCTTCACCAAGCTAGCATCTCCTCTATAAGATGTTCTGGTAGGACAGTCTAAGAAGTCATCAGCCCGAAGTCCTCCTTTCCAGTGGAGTGAAGAAAGGGAAGGATCCTTCAGGAAGCTGAAGTTAGCCTTGACAGGGGATGAGATCCTGGCATACCCAGACTACCATCAACCCTTCATTCTGTATACGGATGCCAGCAACGTGGGACTGGGAGTAGTGCTGTCGCAGATGCAAGAAGGCAAAGAGAGACTCATAGCGTGTGCAAGCATGAAGCTCCGGCCTACTGAAAGAAACCCTGAAAATTACAGTTTCTTCAAGTTAGAACTACTGGGAGTAGTTTGGGCTGTAACAAAACGTTTTAAACATTTCCTGGCAGCTGCGAAGTTTACCATCTACACTGACAACAATCTGTTAACACACCTGGAGTCAGCAAAATTAGGTGCGTTGGAACAGAGATGGATGGCCCGGCTGTCTAATTATGACTTCACCATCAAGTACAGAGCAGATCGCAAGAATGGGAATCGAGATGCCTTATCCCAGATTCCACATTTGGAAGATGTGGAAGAGGAGCCGGAGGATTTGGAAGAAATAGAGTTACTGGCCTTTCACCGCCCTAAAAAACAAATGTCCGAACCAGAAGAACCAACACGCGACACTCAACCCCTTATCACATCACGGATGGGCTGACGAACAAGACAGTGACCTGGCAATGGGACTAGTCAAGAGATTGCTGAAGCAGGAAGGTGCATACCCTGATCAGAACGCTCCAGCTGAAGCTCAACAACTCTGAAAGTAAAGAGGTAGATTGTTCCTGCATAAAGAGAAGCTATGCAGAAGACATGTGAATCCCAAGACGCATGGCTTGGTCTGGCAGATCATAGTTCCCAAGAAATATACCAAGATGGTCTTACAAGCTTACAATGACAGAGCAGGACATTTTGGATGGAAGAAGTTGGAAGTGCTCTTAGAGTACCTTTACATGCCGCAACCGCGGGAGACATTTTTGACGGCAATATGTCGCCCTCGAATTATCACCGTTAAATTGGCCCCCAATTGCGGTGTGTAATTGGAGAATTTGGCGGCGATATGTCGCCTCGCCACAGTCGCCTGATTTCAGAGCAGTGCTCTGAAATAAGGCGACCATGGCGAGGCGACATATCGCCGCCATATTCCCCAATTACATGCCGCAAATGGGAGGCAATTTGATGGCGATAATTCCAGGGTGACATATCGCCATCAAAAATGTCTCCCGCGGTTGAGGCGTGTAAAGGTACCCTTTAGAGGAAGATTCTACTGGGTTGGCATGAGAAGATCAATTGAAGACTATTGTAGGAAGTGTGGCCCGTGCAACCTAAGGAGGAAGGATCAAGAGAGCCAGAGAGCTCCGTTCAAGTCCATGAACACCATGCAGCCACTAGAGTTAGTAGCAGTCGACCACGTCAAACTAACACCAGCAGATCTGGCTATGTCTATGCCTTGACAAATGTGGACCACTATTCCCGTTTTCTCGTGGAGGTGCCGTAAAGCATCTTACAGCAAGAACAGCAGCGAAAGCGTTCCAGACATACTTTTGCAGACCTCATTGCTACCCTGAACAGGTCTTAGCAGATCAAGATCCAGCTTTTGAAGCAGAGGTGTTTAAATAATTCAGTAACATGTATGGATGTAAGAAGATCCGGACAACAGCTTATCATCCACAATCAAATGGCTTATGTGAGAAGATGAACCACATAGTGATTGACCTTTTGAAGACATTGCCAGCGTCGGAAAGAAATCAATGGCCAGAGAAGTTACCCGACTTGATAGACTTGTACAAGCATATTCCGCTGAGTTCAACCAATTGTACCCCAGCTTATCTTATGAGAGTAAGATCTGGTAAGCTACCAATTGATTTGGATATGGGAATCATCAAACAAGATGCGGAAGATTCAGATTCAACCAATTGGGATACCCTACGTAAGTACCTACAAGTCCAAGAATGTGTAGAAAGAAGTCTCTGGCAAGCAAGAGAGAAGCAAGAGAAAACTTTCAATGAACATGTTTCCGCAGCTCCTTTGCAACCTGGTGAACAAGTCTTGAAAAGAAACAGAAGAACCCATAAATTGGATGATCAATGGGAACCAACACCATACACTGTTCTCCCATCAAACTTTGATAATACTAAAGTGTGTTTAATTAGCAAAGATGGAGGCAAGACATCCTCAGCAGTATCCAGAGATCACTTGAAGTTGTGTTCTGAAACCCTGAAGACACCAGCGGTTCCTGTAACCAAAACAGATGAAGAAGAAGATGTGATCCATACAGTCTTAGATAAAAAGGGAAATGGAGCGCACATAGAGTAATTTCCTTTTGTACAAATAACCTCAGTGCCCCCCTTTAGTGGAAGGACTCACCTGATTTGGTTGTGCAAGTCACAACCAACTAACTCCGCTCTCTCTTATGGTCGCAGCAGGTGCCCAGCAAGAGTAAGGATCCAAAGGGTTAACAGAAAGTGCTGGGTTTCATAGATCCCTGATGAAGTGATAACTGAAATCACGAAACCGGTAGGCAAATTACCCATTAAACAGAGTTTTATCTATCACTCTGTTTGTCTTCACTGGAGGTCAGCGTGGTGGATCTATGAAACCCAGCACTTTCTGTTAACCCTTTGGATCCATACAGCCTTAGGGGATTTTCCAAAAACCTGGATGAACTATCATGGAGCCGTATTAGTTCCAATGCTCGCGTGTCATCAAGTGGCAGAACCCAAATCAGTGCCTGCACTACCACCTAAACCCGTGCAGCAACAAGAAGAAATCCCAAGATTAGAAAAACTGGAAGTTGAACTCTTAGAGTAAAAGTAGGAAGAACAGATTCCTGAGCACAGTGAACTTGCCAGTCCTATTAGTAGATTCACATCCTCATCAGAACTAGAAACACAAGAAAAATATAGTTCTGCACATAGCCGGATCACAGACACACCAACGGGGAGTTCAGATTCCAGGTCTGATCTCCTAACACTTGTGCAGGAGGTTCAGCAACACATAGGACTCAGGCTTGCCATCCGCATACAAGGGGGAAGCTGAACAAGAGACCGAGTTGCCACGATACAGCATACTGGGGAGAAAAGTACAGAGGAAAGCCTGAAAGGTATCAGAGAGAGAAGGGTCTCAGAAGGAAAATCTGGCTGCAGGAGGGTAGTTGAAAGTGCGGAGTTAACTGTGTAAACTGCGAACAGTGTTGTACAGCTGTACTGTGAACAACTGCCAGTAAAACCCGGTGAACCCTGCTCAAGTCTCCCGTGTGTGATTCCCTGCATATTGAACTGTTATACTATTTCCACCCTCTCAGGAGCAGCCCGACCCATGGCTGGCTTATCCATCTGGCTGCAGCACCATCAATCCTCCTGGCAGAAGCAGCAGCAGCGGTGGTCCCCATTGATAACAACCCGTGGGTGGCATCACGGCAATCCCTGTTAATAACCCCTTTTACTTGTGGGCTCGGGACACGGTCCGGACCAAAGACCGCTGTGATAACCCCCGTGATACCCTGGTCCAGTACCGAGTACCCCGTCCCAGTGGGCTCCACACCAGTACCTACAGAAACTTTCCTGTATTAACTATTTGCAAATTCTTGAACTATTTATTTAAAAATGGACCATTACATACCACTGTGCTGGTTGTGGTAAAGACATTCTTGTACATAATATTTACCAGCCCCGGAGGGAAATAGACTAATCACCGGAGAGACTGCTTTTGAACTCTTTTGAACTCTTTTTGAATTTATTGTTTTTTGTAATTTTTACTTTTAAGACTTTGTACATAAAAATGTTATTCATGTTATATTGTTGAAAAATTGCCACAGTCCCGGAGTACTGTCTTTCACTAAGGGGGAATGTGGCACCCCAGAGTCACAGTGCCACAGTGTCACGATTACTAGGTGTCACCAGACAGCAGTAAAGGGTATTCCACTTAGGCAACACACAAACAACACCAACACCTCCCAGCCAGAAGGGGGAGACCAAGCCCGGCTTCAGGGTGAGCTCCCTATATATTCAGTTCAGTCCCCAGGAGGGCAGTGAAGACAACAGTTCAGTGTCAGCGAGAACAGTGCAGAGGACCTGAGTGTAAAAGGGCTGTGCCAAGCCTATCTCAGAGTTCCACAACGAACACTAGGCCTAAGGCTAGGGTCTGAGGAAAGTGGAGAGAGAGAGACAGAAGCCTACCAGGAGGCTGCATCACCTTGCTTCCCCTCCCGCAGAGGAACACCACAAGAACGGACACCGGAGTTTGAGACTGTGCAGGTTCAGACATACCAGCTGTCAACACTGGAAAGTGGGGGACTCCAGATTCTTCTGCTACCCAGTGCCAGGGACACAGCAATGCATAGAATCTAGAAACACTGTTTTCCAAGGTGAGGGCAGGAAAGTGAAGGACTCGAGTTGCCTTTCAGACTGGTCAACGAAGACAGAGACAGGGCCGGAAGCTTAGCTGAAGCAACTGCAGGGCCACTACACCAGTACAGTGAGAAAGACAATATGACCCGGCCGAATGAGAATTACTCCGAACTGCTCTCCAGACTCCAGGGACAGCTTGTAACAACTACTTATACTCCAGTAAACGGACTGAGAACGGCTATCAGGAGTCTGTGTGCCTTATTTGCGTCTACTGATCTGTGCCCAACAACTGAATCCCACATGAGAAGCCACAGCCTGTCAGCCCTGCACACTGGCTGGAACAAGCTGCAGCAGCAAAGTAAGTGAACTGCACTGTGTACAATACCTCATCAAACCCATCCATTCCAACTACTCCTGCCCTGGGAACCATCAGCCCTACCTGAGGAGGGCTTACCATCCACGCTGCCCCAAGTCACCATCCCCAGCAGGAATACAGCAGCGGTGGTTCTACTAACCACATATCCCGGGTGGCGTTATGACAAATCCCCTGTAAATACCCCTTTTTGCACTGATCCCAGGCCACGGGACCAAGTCACAACTATCATGATCCACAGAGACAGCACTGGCCCAGTTCCTGAGTGCCCATAGCCTGGGGGTGCATCACTAGGTTGTCCTGTTAGGGCAGGGTGCCACAGTACGCCCTTCTGCCAGTACATGGCGTCAGTCTTTTTGATCCGCCATTACTCTGACCTATTACACAATGTCCAGAAAACAGTCTTTTAGGCACACATGACCCGGTTTTACCGGACCGGTAATCCTATTTGTGACACCAATTTGTCACACCCCCAGGGTCCGGGATACTCCGGACCATTCTGTCTCTGGGTTGCCACGGCAGTGTGGCCCGGCTCCATGGTCCCAAAGTGCGGCAATGCAAAAATGGGAGAAAAATAAAGTTTATGGGGATATTTTGTGCCGCCACCTGAGGGTCGTGGCCGATATAGGCCACTGCTGCCATTCAGACCACTGGGGATGATGGTGGAGGTGGCAGCCAGGATGGTGTGCCCTCCATGGGTAGGGCGTGGTTCCCCAGGGCAAATGTAGGAGGGGTGGACTTAGTTGCAGTGTAGAAAACAAGTGTGCGGCTCCGCAGGCGAGCCGCTGCAGCCTCTGTACCAATAAGTCTCAGACACAAATCTTGAGTTCACCGGGCACTTTACGCCTCTGCTCACTTTACAACACAGTCTCTACAACAGTTCTTTACAGTTCTTTAAAACACTTGCAGCAGACCAGACTGTCACAGCAGCTACGGGCTTAGGTTCTCACTGTAGCCGGGATGGTTCCTCTGCGTCACTTCCCCTCAGTCTACCTTTCGGGCCCTCTGTCTTTCTCCCTTGCATATGGGTTCTGTCCGGCCATCACAGGCTCTGCAGTTATCTGTCCCACACTCTGGGTCACTAGCAATAGTATGATGGCTTTATCCTGCTCCATACCGGTAGTTGGGTCTCGGGACATGGAGTTCCCGCATCTCACTGGGTGTCTCGTGGTTAGGGGCTTGAAGCATTCACATCTACAGAGCCGGCACTCTGGTTCTCTGGCCCAGCCACCAGTGACCGGGTTAGTCGGGCTCACCTGGCTCCTTCTGTCTCTCAGCCTGGGTTCCTGGCCAGCTATCAGGGGTACAGGCCGCTGGGCCCCGTTGTTCTTTCAGTTTGTCTCAGTCAGCACTCAGCTGAAGGGTGTCTAGGCTTGGGGATGCTTCCCTCTTCCTCACCCTCCAGGGAATCACATTGATCTCTTGCCTCCCAGATAATTCCTCCTCCAACTTAGTGTTCCTGTATTTTACTACAGTTCCTCCACCCCCTTTGTCCTGGTTCTCTCTACTTCCCACCCACAGGTAGCTACTCATGCCACCCCTCACCTGACATGAGGCGACATAGGCTCAGGGTCAGAGTGAGTGTGTGAGTGTTTGAGAGACATGACCGTCGTACCTATCCCAGCTGCAGTTCACCCTGTGGCCACCCGGTCACTAACCAAATAGTCAACATGTACATGTGGCCTTAGGGCTTGTTTTTTTTGTGGGAAAAGATGTAGCTTTGAATGACACTATATATTTTATCATACAATATACTGAAAAATGGAAAAATTCGAAGTGCAATGAAATGATAAAAAATATTGCCATTCTATCATGGCTTTTGGATTTTGTTTTTATTGTCTTCATTGTGTGGTTAAAGGTCCGCTTCACACTGCGGCGTGATCCGGTGCGTGTCCGTGTGCTCCACACGGAGACATGTCCGTTTTTTTGCGGCGGTACGGACCGCTTTTGCCATGAAACGTTCATACACACGGATGTCATCTGTGTGACATGCGTGTTTACGGACCACGGACAAAAGATACAGCTAAAAATAAAGAATTTCATACTCACCTTCCTCTAGCACTGACAGTTCTTCTCTCTTCCGGTGCCGCTCATTAGGCTCTTGAATATTCATTTCACTGAGCCCAAGAGTGGCCCGGCAGTGGGAGGAGCAGCGGCGCAGGAGGGAGGTGAGTATGCGGTGACAGCCTGTCTGTGTGCTATCTGTGGATCCACAGATACCACACGGACAGCACCCTTTGTGTCACACATCCGTGACACATGGATCTACGCGCTGCCCCCAAACAGCCTTGCTTCACACATCCGTGGGGACAAGGATGTGTGAAAGAGGCCTAACTGCTGCTGTCAGGAAATTAGCAGCAGCATGAAAGGGTTAACAGCATTGGTGGGAGCTTTGCTCTGCCTAGGGCTGTTAGACACAGATGCTGTGGCTATTTAATCAAAGCTTGTGGCTGATGTATGTGTAGAGCTCAACACCTTATCTCATTTGATACACTGGCATGCGCTATGATAGACATACCTATTTAAGCGTTAAGTAACCTTTGAACAGTTTCTGTAATGTTGGAGGATCTGAATTGCTTCTTCAGTGTTTGCAGTGTTGGCATATAGAGGTGTACCCCATCTGCAGCAATACTTTGGTAGGTACATTGAAATAATATTTCCCTGACATGTTTTTTTTTTTTTGCATTGTATATTCTGAAGTCATGTTCCACCCAAGTAAGGCTGGCTTCACACCATGGCACAGTCTGGTCCAGTGCTGTCGGTGTAAACCAGACATCCCTGGACCAGTTTTTGGCCCCATAGTAGCCTATGGAGCCTGATGGCAGCTATCTGCCATCTGGTTTCCAACTCTCTGGTGGAATTCGGGAGAAATCGGATTTTTTTTGTACATAAACTTTGCTTGCAACGTTTTTGTGTCTGGGGAGAAAAATCTCCCCAAAATGCTGTATCCTGGATTTTCCCGGATATGGGAACCTATGGGGCTGGATTGCACGCCGCTGTTGTTTCAGGACCGAGGCTAGCTCCCTGCTAGCAGCGGTCCTGATTCATTAGCAGTTGCCGCTGCGTCCGCTGCACACAGGACTGGAGGGCACATTTGGCCCTCCGGTTCTGTGTGCTGATAGGTTTATGCCTGACAGCCCCGGACCGGTCTGCGCAGTGGTGTGAAGCCAGCCTAAGGGGTCTTTCACACTTGCGGTTTTTTTTCTGATTTGGAAGATGAGGAAAACACCTGATTCTAGGGCCACGTCACACACACAGATATTTGTGCAGATATTGTTCGCAGATCTCTGGTTGTAGTGAAATAATGGACACATTGTTCCATTGTACACAGCCCAAAATGGAACATTGTGTCCAAAAATGTGCTGAAACTTAAGCTCTGTGCTTCGGAGGAACTGAAAGCCTGGGGGGCTGAGCGCTTGTCATGCTAGCCCCAGAAGAGAACTACCCCTTATAGCGCTGGGAAGAGAAAGAGAGAGAGAGACCACCAGAGACACCTAGAGATGGAAGGAAAGGGCACCAACCGTAGCTCGACTGCACGCTCACTGTTCTGGAAACAACGCTGAATCAGAGGTTGGCAAGTGACGTACCCGGCGGCCATGCTGAAACAACTGAGTAAAAGTAACAGAACTCCAGCTGTGGTTCGTGAGACTTTTCTTTAGTGGCGACCACCGGCTGCATGAGACACCAGGGTACTGAGGAATCAGTGAACATCTTACTGCCCTGGGGACTGTGCTACACCTGAGGGGAGCGGAACCATCTAGCTGCTGGTCATCATTCCCAGAGGTTCTGAAGCAGCGGCGGCTGCATACCGCATGTGGCGTCACGAATACCCCTAATCGCCTTTGACATTCCCTGTCATCTTCCCCTCTTTATTAAAATGACACCGCCAGTCACGGGACCGAGTCTTGGCCCCTGTCTGTCCCCATGAAAAGAACCAAGAAGGTGAAGAGAACGAGTAACTGCCCGGTTCCCAAGTCTTCACCGACCCTGGAGTGGGCGTGTCTGTTACATATGATGACATCAATTGTATGTGATTTGATGTGCAAATTCAATCAGCTGCAATACAATTTCAAAGAAGGTAAAAAAATGGGCTGGCCCTCAGACTATATTCAGACATAGCGTAATTCACGTGTATTCCTGCTTTTACGTGGTGCTTTTGAGCGCTCGCGTAAAAGCAGTGCTAAAGAAAGCTGGATACAACTTCCAGCAAAAACTATGGCTTTTGCTGAAAGGCGTGCAGATGCCGCGTTTAGCCGAGTATTTTTGTGCGCATGGTAATTCTTTGAGCTCTTTTCGGCACACTTTTCCCATAGGCTACATGTTAAAATGGCGGCCTTGGGAAAAGCACGCAGGGAAAAGCGCGGCGTGGGCATGCAGTTGTGCTTTTTTTGCACATACACGCGCACAAAGAAGCGCCACTGCACAAAACGTGGCCAAATACACCATGTTTGAAAGAAGCCCGACTTCTTCTCGAGGGAATGAGTGAGGGCCAGCCTGCTTTTTAACTTCCTTTGAGCTTTCTGCTGCTGGGTCCAATGTGCATTTATATAGCTACTAGCTGGGTGCCCGATGCAGATGCATCGGGATTCTAGCAGAGCGAGTCTCTGACTCGCAATGGCCGCTTCGCGGCCAATGCTTCGCGCTGCTAAGGCGACTCGCCATGCCCGCTGCGCGGGCATAGCGAGTCGCCTTAGAACTGCTCGCAATGGCCGCTGCGCGGCCAATGCTTCGGTCGTATCCACATGACGACATTGACTCGCAGCGTGAGCGGACTCAAAAGGGGCAAAAATCCCATTCGTGATTATATTTATATAGCTATGAGCAGTGTAGATTGCAAGGGTCACTGTCTGACCTAATTATTTATGATGCACCTGCACCTTAAATCAGCTGTGTGAACTTGTTACTCTTATAGTCTCTTTTTTTTTTTAAATTGTATTGCAGCTGATTGTATGTATGTGGTTTGATGCGTAAATTCAATTTGTCATCATATGTAACACATGTAGATTGTCTGTTGTCTGTTTGTATCACAGTATATGTCAAGCCCCAGGTCCGGAGGTACTCGGCTATCAGGCTCACAGGGGTTTATGAGGATGTCACGGGTGACAGTGCCTGAGCCTGTGGCCTAGGTGACACTTCAAAGAGGGGTTATACACAAGTAAGAGTTGCTGTCTCGTGACACCACCTGTAGTAACTGGTGATGGGTCACCAGCGCCACCACAGTCCTCTGTCTCTGTCTCTCTCTCTGTCTCTCTCTCTGTTCAGGGGTTACCCTCTCTGATCACTGCTGTTATTCCACACTACAGTGACTGGCTCCCTTTTGCTGGATATGCAGGGAAATCGGGTGACTAAAGTCTCCACGGTGTACCGAGGTTTTCTGCAGTCCTAGAGTGATCCTGCAGGTGCGGATCCCCAAAGTCCGGTAAGTCTTGGGCAAACTTCCACTAGTTTTTCTGCTCCCTTGGTTACGCTCTGTGCCTTCTGTTCCCACTCCTAGGCTTGGCTGAAAGGCAGAAGGGCCACTCCAGGTCACTGGTTCGGGCCTAACCATGGCACAGAGCACCAGGACCTCTTCACAGCTCTCCTAGCGTCTGCACACTCTACCTAACTCCTCCCCCAGCAGCAGTATTTATAGGGGATCTCACCTAAAGTCAGTGAGTCTAGCTCCCCCTCTGTGTCAGGGTGGAAGGTGTTGCATGTAGTAGGTACCTGCTGTGGAAACCCAGCTGTGCAGTAGGGAAGGCTGTGGTTACCTGTGTGAGGAAGGTGCCACATACCCCCCCCTCCCCCTAGTTAACATCCGTACTCCTGGACTGAGCATTTTTGTTTTCAAACAAGAGGAATAACAATCAACAATAATAACAAGTAACATATCTACAGAGTCTCAAAATATAAAAAATTCACAAAAAACACTAAAAAAAAAAAGATGGCAACAATGAAAACGGTGCTAGTCCATTCACCTCAGGCTTTGAAAAAGAGAAGTTTGTTGTCACACCAGTTCTGTGACCATGGTCCTTTTAAATGCAATCCGGGGAAACATTCAAAGGGATAGGTTCAGTTCTAAAGAGTCAAAATTTCTGTACATTCTGGGTAAGAAAAGGGGAAAAGTCTTTCAAAAGTCCATAGTTTCAATAAACATATTTTCAAACCAACACATTTCCCTATGGGTGTCTCGGCTTAGGAGACCTGGTACCTCCCCACTCCAGGCACTTTCTGTTCCTAACTTAG
The DNA here is from genome assembly GCA_033576535.1 of Allobates femoralis. Lineage (NCBI taxonomy): Eukaryota > Metazoa > Chordata > Amphibia > Anura > Aromobatidae > Allobates > Allobates femoralis. Next base: position 492,766,930 of record JARQOC010000003.1, read on the forward strand.
TGTGCGTGGGACTGGGCCCAGTTCCTCCACCCTTCTGTACACTACTATGTACACTGCTATAGCTGCTATTTACATGTTACTGCCTCCTGTTCATTCTACTTCTGACTTTACTGTGCCCAGTCTCCATACCTAGATGGGGGTTGACCTTGTGTGCTCCTCTGTGACTTGCGTACTACATGTATCTGTCTCAGGTGAGTTTCTAGTGACTGGTATGGTGCAGGTATGTCCAGGTAAGAGTCTGCATGGCTTTAGTCTCACTACAGGGCTAGCAGGTTTACCGATTGCAGCATTCTCAGATTCTCTAGCAACGGTTATTTCTTCCTGATTCCTTTACCACTTCTTGGGGCTGGTAGAAATTCAGTAAAGGCACTAAGATTGCTCCATCTTGCTGAGGCCAAGCTTCTGGGAAATATCCTAGGATCGTTGAGATTACCTTCTCCTTTGGGCTTTCACATGGACTGGATTCTTTTTTCAGGTTCTGGTTCCTCTTTTGGATGTGTTTGGGGGATTCTGGTTTTCCCATTCAGTTGGACACTTCTTGATATGGTTTCTTGACAATGTCTGAGTGGTCTTTCCACCATTCTTACTAATGACATACTTTGTCATTGTCAAATCCAGAATCTAGCAGGACATGGGGTTCTTGTTCCCACTGGTCATTGTATTTTCTCTTTCTCTTCAAGACAATACTTCCAGGTACAATAGGCTCTGCTGGAGCATGCTTGTTGAAGTCCCTTCATTGTTCTCACTGACTTTCTCCAAGTTGTCTTCAACACAAGCTTGATCCATTCTGTATTGCTCGAGGTGGTTTTCGTTCCAGCTTGGCGTTGAGCCATGTGCTTTGGGGTCAACTATGGTTTGGTTTACAGGATGGGTGTTGCCAACTCAGGATTTTCCTGTTATGGAGTCTCTAGATGTTCACTGCCTTTGTCTTTCAGTGTCTAATCTGTTCTCTTCGGTCTTTTCCACCCTCGCAGAGCTCTCCCGCCAGTCCTACGGTCTGTGTCTAGAAGACAAGATCTGTGCTCTACCGGTCCAGATAGGACGCCCGAAAAGAAGAAAAGGGCTTCCTTCCAGCACAGTCTATATATGCCTGTCCCTTTTTACTTTCTTCTAGTGTCCTGAACCGGCTCTTAGTTCTGAGGGGCGAGGTACCTTGTGGCGCTGTCAGCAACCCGGTGTATGGGCCTGCAGCTCGTCTGTTTGCGGTCAGGGCTAAACTCCTGGCCGCCTCGGCTTTCCGTGTTGCCGGTGCTTCCTAAACGTGACCAGCCGGCTCATACCAGTCCTGGCCCATTGTCTTCTGTTCTGGGCCCCCACTTGAAGATGGGGCTCCCTCCTGTTGGCAGTGCTGCCAGGCCTGTCCTTCCTGACTGCCTTCCCAGCACTAACTGTCAACTGTCACTCTCTTCTGCATCTACCCCTAGGCTCCACCCCCTGTTGGGACCTACCAAAGTACTGGTTCCCGCTATTCTAGTGGACTATTCCTAGGTGTGTGCACTTTCAGACTCCACAGGTTTAAACCCTGAACTAGCAACTTACAAAGGATTACACATTTTGTTATCATACTGTAGTACCTCCCTGTGGCGCCCAGCCTCATGGGCACCACACATTTAATAAAGATTTTATTTAGCCTAAACATGATTCATGCACAGACTGTGCACTTCCACAGGAATAAAATCTGCATTACAGTTCTCATCGGCCAACACCTACATATAGTTGCTGGACATGTCATAAACTACGTCATTAGTCCATTGTAAACAAGTGGGAGTGTCATATTATCAGGGAGTGTCATCTCCTGACCTAAATGCATATGTTGATTGTAACATTATAAGGCATTTCACAGGAGTGAAATAAAGTATTAAAATCTAAAATCCACACCTGATTTAATAAAAAACAACATATGAAATTAAAAACCACATGTCAAATGAACATAGACTGAACTGAAAATAAAGGTTATACACTATTATACTACAATACATCAATTATACTAGAATGGGAATAAAAAAAGAAAAGTAGAAGAAAAAAAGGCTTTGTGTCAAAGAAATGTCTCGTACTCACAAGCAGGTACCGTATATTTCATTCCCATCATTTCACTGATCTCCAGTGCAAATATCCTCCAAGCAGTTTCTGGAGCACTCGCATATCTTGAGTCAAAAGTTGATGATTTATTGTGATTGACTGTCTGTTGTATTTCAACATTAGCTTTGTCATGGCCCTTGTAGATGTACTTGAAAAGATATTTGACACTTTTTATTGAAGTGTAGATTTCTATGATGTTGTGACAGTTGTAGTGTTTTGATAAGTACGGGTTGTGTGGGACTATCCATGCAGTTATTTACTTTTTTTTTTTTTGGTGAACAATGTTATCAATGTGTGCTTGCCGGTAGGATGGGTAGCCATCCAAGTCTTTAACAGTGTGCTGTTTTAACTCCTTTGGAAAGCCTTTAGTACACTTGCTGTTTTCCATGCATGGACTTTTTGGATTTGCTTCACCACTTGGATATTTTTCTTAGTGTGGGCTGAAATTCCTAACCATGTTGTCAATTTCTTCCTCTGTGCGAAACTTAGAATCCGCATCTAAGATAATAAGTATATGCGCATGTGGGAAACCTCTTTTCTGAAACTCAATGACATGTACCATATCTACAACTGTTCCAAAAAGGCCATTTTTGATATCTTTCAAAAGGTTGTTGAGTTTGAGTCGAAATATGCGTGCAATTAAGTCCAGCCTGTGTGCCACTTGTTGCCAGGGTTCTAGATTTTCAGTAATTTCCCGCAATTTAGGTTTACAGGTCATTGTAACAAAAATGTCAGGACTTCCATACTTTGACTGTTGCCATCGCATCTTGATAACACTGTTGCATGTTGCGGGGGCTACCTTCAAACGACAACAGGAGAATGACTGACTGACTGACTGATGACTGACGACTGACTGTTTTTTTTCCAATGGGAATTCCCTCTTGAATTGATTGGTTTTGCAAATGTTCTTGCAGAACGCAGTAGTCTTCAACTTTAAGTTGTTTTTGGTTCATTCGTTAAAATTTAGGCGATTAGCTTCAATTTTAACGTATGCATCGACTAAGTACTGTTGTGTCAGTTTGCCACTGTTTAAAATAGGGTTGAAGTAATTTCGTATAGACAAAAGAAAACTCTAGTGTTGCAGTTGTGTAATTCGTCTTAAAGTGCCTTGCTGGTGTAGGTTTTCATGCCACCCTTGATCACCTCTTGGAAAGAATGGCGGATACAGAAGAGCATCAAGGTTGCTGTGCAAAATACTAATTTGCTGTGTCTTAGGAAGCAAAGGGTTGTTAAAGAGGACCTGTCACCAACCATACATGGTGATTAATTACAGCACTGAATGCAGCATGTCTGCCGCATTCAGGCAAGGGGTCCCCAGCCCTTGAGCCCCCCTGTACCCCAAGATAATATACTTTAAAAACTTACATTGTGGAGCCAAATAGGAGGTGGCTTGTGGCTGGAGCCAAAGGGTAGTTTCACACCCCCTGTATGTTTAATCCACCCACCGCCACCTCCCTGATGCCAGTCATTGTCTCCCTCACCTGCTGCATAGTGCACAGAGCTTATTGCAGTGCTGGGAAAAGCGGTGGCCAGGACTGCAATAAGCTCTCTGTACTATGTAGCTGTACTCTAGCCACAAGCCACCTCCTATTTGGCTACACAATGTAAGTTTTCAAAGTGTATTATCTTTGAGTACAGGGGGGCTCAAGGGCTGGGGGACCCCTTGCCTGAATTTCGCAGACATGCTGCATTCAGTGCTGTAATTAATCACCATGTATGGTTGGTGACAGGTCCTCTTTAAGGTCTGGCTTAAGATGGACTAATATATCCCTTTTTGAAAAGGAGGCTCTCCATCGTTTTGAAAAACTGCAACCTCACTTACACGTAGTTTATTATAACGTCGGGGATCTTGTGTACGTTCTTGTTTTAATTGCCATGACAATAGAAGGCATTTCAGTCCCATTTTGTATAGCCCTCTGTTGCTCCTCAGCTTCAACGTTTTTTAGCATGCGATATGCAGCAGCAAATGGGCTGATTTGCTGTAAATGTACTGCAATGAGATTCATCAGTTCAGCATTACAGTTTTTGTTTTCTTTCAGAATCCTCCTTTTGTTCTGTAGCCTAATTTGCATCAAGGATGTATGTCACGCCGCGCTAAGAGCATGCTACAAAAGGGTACTGCACCCCTGACTGAAGGTGCAGTATGCTTTATTTTGATAATGAGTAGTTGAAGCCTGAAGCTCTAGTACCACATGCAAACACCTATTGATAGGGGGACCAATTAGACTGCCCGTAACTAGGGTAACCGATTCTGGTGGAAGGAGAAGCTAGGTGATAAAGCAAGTTGGGAAAGCACCAAGGAGTTGGTGAGTGAGAAGAGTCAGAATGGAGCTGCAGAGAGCAGTGCAGCAGAAAGAGTGAGAAGCAGCAGATTAAGCAGAGCTGGAGAGCTACAGAACAACAGCAGAAGTGAAGCTAACAAAGGGGGCACCTCAACCTGGTGACCCAGAAGAGAAAGGGGCCAAGAAAAAGAAGGGTAACCAAATACCCTAGCCCAGTACCAGAGGTGGCTCAGCCAGCTAAATCCCTGAACCACAAACCTGGAGGGGTCGATGACTTCTTAGGAGCACGATCCAACAGCCCTACACCAAGCACGGTCCTCACCAGAAGCTCTACACTGAGTTGTGTTCTCTTTGGAGAGATAAGGGGATCCCATATATCTCGATGGGCCTGGTCTAACAAGCGGGATCCGTGCAGGGCAGCAGAGCAAGGGACAGAGAGCGGGATAGAGAAGGAACACCAGTGGTGCCTCAGAGGGACACTGCTCATTGTCAGAACCACTCGGTCCACTGCTCTGCAAAGAGAACTGCATTACCCTGTAACCTTGCAGAATACCGGAGTTAAATACCTGTTCAGAGGCGAGCGTGTTGGTGATTTCTTTCTACGAACTGTGATTTACCTGCCTTGCTCCACAGTGACTGTGCTGCCATACTCCACGATTCCTACTTCTAACACCCCAGGCCCATCGCCCTACCTGTAGATGGCCCCTACATCTGGCTGCCGTCCATCTCCCCGGAGGTTCCCGCAGCGTCGGTGCCATCACCGGGACCTATAGGTGGCATCACGAACAATTCTTCATTTTTATTTATTTTTCTCCATTTTACTTTGACCAACAGGGCCACAGCCTCTGGCACCGCCACCCGTGACATACAACCTGCGCCTGAGTTCTGAGTACCCTGTCCTGGGTGAGTCATATAATTGTGCAAATTTTGGTGGTTATCCTATTTCTGGGTAAAGTGTTCCAGTGCGGTGGTAGATCTGGCCATGAATTTTAAAACAATACGGTCCGAATCCAGGGGGTGGTGCAATGTTGGCACCAAATGAAGCAAACACATGAGAACTGTTGATGCTTCTGATATTCTCCATAACATTTCTACTGTGTTGATGCTTTCCTTTCATCAATTGCTCACACAAATCTGAGTAGTGAAGTCTCGGTAGCATAACTTTCCCTTTTTGGCAGCATTGAGTAAACTTATTGTCAGATGGTTTTTTATCAATAAAATTTAGAGTTGCATGTAGAGCAAACTACATTCATATTCCCACAGTAGTGTTGAATAATTGTCGTTTCATCATTTGTGACGTAAAATGCAACTTGTTGAAAATTCTCCTGGGCTTGCCTTAGTTGGTAGAGCATTCGCGTTGTATGAATGGTGCAAACCTGTTGTCTGTTTGCTCTGTCTTCTGGAGATTCATTTAGCCGACACTGTCTGAGATTCGGCATCTTGGGCTTGTCTGACAGCAGTTTGTTGTGGTGTCTCCTGTTGCCGACAACGTCTGTGAGATGCCACATCCGGGGCTTGTCTCATGGCAGTTTGTTGTGGTGTCTCTTGGTGTCAACGTTGTTGTCGCCTTGCTGCTTCTGCAGCTTTTCTGTCATCATCATTGGCGTATTTGCGCTTACGACCAATTAAACCCATTGAATAAACGTGACTGAAGTAGTTCAGACTGTCACTGACACAACGTGTGAAGTAAATGTGACTGAAGAACAGCACACTATGACTGACAGACCTTGTAAACAGGAGTGAAGTGCATCACACTATGAGCGGCAGTTCAAATTGCGCGCCAAGCCGTGCTCCGCTTTGCTGATTGGTCGCCGTGGCAATTAGGCAATTATATAGTAGATATACATTTGTATAATGATCCCAATAAGTCTCCCTAACAGCCTGAGAGACGTTTTTATAAAAATCTCCACCTGACGTCACATTACACTCCTGCAGGACGTTACAATCATGTGATTAGGGTGTATACCATTTATCTAGTATATATAAATAAGATGTATTGTGACTGTAACCTCATACACTCCCTGATGAAGGAGCATAGCAGGCTCTGAAACGCATGGATGGATCCAATAAATGTGATATAACTTGATGCCTTCGACTACATGTTTTCTGTGGCAGCGCGGACCGACAGGACATTGTCCCTGGAAATCTCTACACCAGTGTATAGCGCACACTGCTACTAGACAAAAATGATTTCCTTAGTTACATTTGGACAGATGCTGTAAAAAACACTTGCAGAGCACTGGAACAGACCTGCCTGGCAAAAAGTGCTTTTAAGCCCTGAAAAGGGATGTTCTTGGAAGTAGTCCGTAAACCTATCAATTACCTCTCTATCTAACTTGCAATTGAATTGCTATCTAACTATCTTTCTCTGTAGTTCACCCAGCAGCAGCAGCAGCTGTGTCTGCCACTGAGCTTCAACACTGAGGAAATGACGAGGAGGGGAAAATGGCCCGGTCTCATATGGCAAGGACATTTGACATGAACAGCCAATGACACAAGCCCTTGTGTGCAAAAGGTGCACTTTGCTCTATGCGTGCTGATAGGCTGACAGACTGGACCACCCACAGTAAGTGCAGGAAGGGAAAAAAATGGAGATCTTCATTGTTTGACCACAGACCTCTCCCCAGCCTCCTCCCTCCTGCCCACTAATCCTAGACCTTGAAACTCATAATGTTGAACGAAAGCATTACTGTGAAAAGTCAGTAATGCTTTTGGTCAACGAAGCATTATTGAACATAGCCTCGAATTACCGTATTTTTAGCAAATTGTTCGAATTCGTCGAATGACTCAAACATAACCCAAAACAGGTCGAATTTGAAATTGGCTAACAGTTCAGCTCGAACATCGCTCCTCTATAATCTGCACTACCTCATTGAAAACATTGGTCTGAATTTTTGTTTTCTTTGTTTTTAATGGCTAGTACTCGGACCATATATACAATGACAGTTACAAATATGAATTTTTGGCTTGCAAAAAAAAGCACTGATATAAAGTTTTGCTTTTATGACAAGTATCATTTGCACTAATGCATATACTATATCTTTGGCATTACAGCACTAAATATGTTCCGGTTATCTTTAGATTGATGAAGATCCTCCTAAAAGTGGGATTGATACTGGTCATAGATTAGACAATACACCTCACTATATTTGTAGTATTCTCAGCTTGTCTGTATGTTACTGATGGGTAAGCTACTAGCCCTTATCTTGTGTACATGTAAAGTAAAAAAAATTATACAAATTTGAGATCACTGTAATTGTATTGACCTGCAGAATAATTTAGTTTGGTAATTATATTGCACTGTAAACTCAAACACAAACAGATTTTGTTTTTGATCATTCCTCCAACCCAAAAATTGTCTAAAATTATATTCGTGGTGGTACCAGTAAAATCTACTACTCCCATAAAAAAAACAAGCTCTTGCATGAACCTGTACAGAAAAAAGTGTGTGATGGAGCTTTAGAGCCATAACAACGACGCAACAGCGATCCCAACAACAAGAACGATCCTGTAGGGATTGTTAGTGCGTCGTTACCTGGTGGTTGGGAAGCTGTCAAATAGCCAGATCTCCTCAGTGACTAGGGACCAGGGAACCACCTCCACATCGCTGGAAGCAGGGAGGATGCTGGTAATTATGATAAACAGTGGGTATCTAGGCAGTCGCGCGCTGCCTAGATACCCGCTTTTTTATCATAGTTACCAGCGTCCTCCCTGCTTAGCGCTGGTAACCATGATAAACACCGGGTATCTAGGCAGCGCGCTGCCTAGATACCCAATGTTTACCATGGTTACCGGCCTGTGAGGTCACTGATCGTTGGTCTCTCGCTGTCACATGCAGCAATGTGTGCTAACCAACGGGAGACCACGGACAAAAAAATGACCCAGAGCACTTTGTTATGATCAGCAATCTCACAGCAGGGGCCTGATCGCTGCTAAGTGTCACATGTAGCGAGATTGTTAGCCAGATCGTTGTAACATCACAGTTTTTGTGACGCAACAGCGATCTCGCTAACAATCTCGTTATGTGTGACATGGACTTTAGAATATGATAAAAGTTTAACTTTCTTTTAAAATAGTTATTTTTCTAATGATATTGATCTGCAGAATAAAGAGTTTCCCTGAAAATAAGACCTAGCAGATATTTTACTAAACTACAAAATATAAGGCCTCCAGAGAAAGTAAGACCTAACAAAGTTTTTGTTTTAAAGCATGACCACAGAGCACCAGGGTATTCAGCTGTGATTCTTTTTACCGTAGCCCGTCGCCATTGTCCATGCATTCTGGGCGTCGCTAAGACGCTGGCTTAGCACCATCAATGGCAGCTACTGGCCAATCAGAGGTCAGCAGCTAATGTCAGCACATGCCGTTACATGGGGCCTCTGATTTGCCGTGACTTACATCTATGGTAGCTGAGCTAGAGAGCTTAGAGCGGTGCCCGGAATACATACAGTGCTGACTACGGAGGACCAGTGAGAAAAGGGGTGGGTGTGTGTATGTTTTGCATCTTGTCTTTTATCTTTTACATTTTCATTCTTTTGATCTTGCGCTTCCAAAAGCCATGATATTTAAATTTATTGACTTTGCCGGATGAGGTTTGTTTTTTGCGGGACAAGTTGAAGGTTTAAATTGCATCATTTATTCTATTGTATGATCCGTTGATAAGCATGAAAAAAAATTCTAAATATGGTAAAACTTAAAAAAAAAAGTGCAATTGTTTTTGCAGGATTATACATTATTATTTTTTTTTTTTTTCCATTTCGGTACAATCACAGGGCTAGCGAACATGCATAGATATACATGTGCATCTCAATAAATTAGAATGTCATTATAAAGTTAATTTAATTCAGTAATTCAATATATAAAGTGAAACGCATATATTTTATAGTCATTACAAATAGAATTATCTATTTCTTGTGTTTATTTCTGTTAATGTTGATGATTATGGCTTGTAGCCAATGAAAGCCCAAAAATCATTCTCAGAAAATGTGAATATTATATAAGACCAACTGAAATAATGATTTTTAAATCCTAAATGTTGGCCTACTTCAAAGTATGTACAGTAAATGTACTCAATACTTGGTCGGGGATCTTTTGCATGAATTACTGCATCAATGCTGCGTGACATGAGGCGATCAGCCTGTGGCACTTCTGAGGTGTTATGGAAAACCAGTTTCTTTGATAGCAGCCTTAAGCTCATCTGAATTGTTGGGTCTGGTGTCTTTCTCATCTTCTTCTTGACCATACCCCATAGATTCTCTGAGGTTCAGGTCAGGTGAGTTTGCTGGCCAATCAAGCACAGAGATAATGTGGTTATTAAACCAGGTATTGGTACTTTTGGCTGTGTGTACAGGTGCAAATTCCTGATGGAAAATGAAATCTCCATCTTTAAAAAGCTTGTTGGCAGAGAGAATCATGAAGTGCTCTAAAATTTCCTGGTAGACAGCAGCGCTGACTTTAGTCTTGATAAAACACAGTGGACCTATACCAGCAGATGACATGGCTCCTCTAACCATCACTGATTGTGGAAACTTCACAATAGACCTCAAGCAGCTTGGATTGTGCCTCTCCAGTCTACCTCCAGACTCTGGGACCTTGAAATGCAAAATTTACTTTCATCTAAAAACAAAACCTGGGACACTGAGCAACAGTCCAGTTCTTTTTCTTGGCAAAGATAAGACACTTCTTTCATTGTCTATTGGTCATGAGTGGCCTGACACAAGAAATGTGACAGTTGTAGCCCATGTCCTGGATATCAGGGAAAATAGTGGTGTTCAAGTTGCGGCGCTAAGGAAGGACACTGTGCAGGTAAAAGCTTTTGAAAAATTACCTTCTGATTTATTAGACAAAAATAGTTAGGATTCCTCCTGCCACAACATGTTTCAACGCCCAATGCGTCTTCCTCCACTTCCTCCGTGCAGCCCGATAGTATTCTATGCAGCAAAACTCCGGTCCAGGCTGTCACTCCTGACAGCCCCGGACCGGACGCCGCCGCAATGTGAAGCCAGCCTTAGGGATCATTTTAAATGCTTAATAAGCCATTGCAGGTGTTTTGTGTTAATTATTTTTGAGATAATGATTTTGGGATTTTATTGGCTGTAAGCCATACTCCACAAGATTAACACAAAAAAACACTTGAAAAAAATCACTTTTAATGACTAATGTGTTTCACTTTATGTATTGAATTACTGAAATTAATTTTTGGATGATATTCTAATTTATTGAGATGCACTTGTACATCTCTAGCCCCTTTCATCTCTTTATACTGGAGGAGGAAATGGTAATCTGGAAAATTGTTTCTTATAAAACTTTCCACCGTGTATATGTCCCTTTAGGGATTTGCGATCATCGGATTGTTTGTGCTATATATAATACCATTATTGGTATTCTACTGTATATAGAAAAAAAATCATTGTCTCCTATGAACGAAAGTCATATCAGGCATGGGGATCTTCAGCAGACCTCTGGCAGTCATTGGAATCAATTGGCACCTCACAATCATCACTCATACAATCATGCATCCCCCTGCTGGCCTGCTGTAAGTGCTGCATCAGAGATTGACAGTGGCATTGAATAGGTTGCTGGCTGAGATTTGTGCTCTGTTTCACCTGTGCCCGTGGCTGCTAGAGGCAGATGGCTTCTGAATATCATAGGCATTATCTGCTGGTTAAAATGTGGGTTCTACTTAAAAATCTGCATCAAAGTCAGGGAGCCACATAGTCAGTAGGACGTAACTACACCCTATTGTGCAAGGGGTTAAGAAAAAATCTAGTTTCTAATACAAAAAATAAAATATCATATATGCCCTGTTGATGGAATTCTGTAAAATTTATAGCTTTAAGGCCCTAACAGAAGCATATATGTATATTTTTAGCTACCGTAATAAAATAAGGAAAACTAATACATTTGGTATTGCCATTATTGTATTGATCCACAGAAGGAAAATGAGTGTATTTCTGAACATAATCCTATATTAATGTTTATATTCTTTAAAATGCTGAATTGTTCTCATTGTTTTTATAATACTCAGTATATACAGGTATATGTGCAACAAAATGGTATGTGCAGGTGATCTAGTGTCTACAGGTTTGAAATAAGCCACAGGTGAATGCAGGTGCTCTGTGTCCATGATCTGCATTCATTGCAGGGTGGCTTTTTCCTGCTTGAGATCGCTTCATACTCCACAGCATTAAATTAACATGCTGCAGAGATGAGGAAGTCCGGCAACCCGCACTGCAGGTGAAAGCACACTGCGGAGGGAAGAAGCATAGTGAGCATGGGATTTCTGTAAATCCATTCACCATGCTTGTATTGTTAAACGTAGCGGTAATATGCTGTATCCAAAACGTTGCTAATACTGATCGTGTGCACACTGGTCCTAAAAAAAAAATTGATATACATACACTTAAATTAAAACAATATAGCTTACTGGAACACAACAAATAATTGAAAAAAAATACATTTTTATGACACGTATGCATTCACCTAATGCATAGTTATAGCAGTGAGGATCAATGGACACATATGACCATTTTGAACAATATATGAGTTTACAGCCTGCTATAAATGTCAATGATTACACCACAGTAATATTTAGAAGACTGCACCTTTTTCAATCAATTCACATTGTGACAATTCAGAAACAAGTTAACTGACAATGACTTGTCAAATTATTGGATTATCTGGAGTTTTCAACTGTCAAAAAAATGTGAGGTCAGCTGAGTAATAGAATACCTCTTGTTTTTCTTAACTCTTCTAGATCTTGGATTTTCACCGTTGGATCTTTCACAGCTTATACATTCCATGGATTGAAGACTTCAGTTGATTTTATTTATTTTTTTTTTCCTTTTTCTGTGATATTTCAGTGTTCTTATTTTTGGAAGATTGAATATTTTACCTATAAATTTTCAAGACAGCATTTCCGCTGTGAATTCTAATATGACTTCATAAATGTAAAGTCAGAAAGTGGTTAAAGAATCTGAAGCATCGCACTCTTTATAGTCCGGTGAGTATTGCTAATGTGAGTTCTACGTTACCGTGCACTCTGACATTATAATCTGTCACATAATAATCATTATAGTTCCGCTCGATAGGAGTATGCAAATATCAAAAGACATAGTTAGTTTTTTGTTTTACTATGTGTTCCCAATAATCTTCTCGTTTTGCTAGCCATATTTGAATATCTTTTTAAATGGTGTGTGTGTGTTGTGTGTGTGTGTGTGTGTGTGTGTGTGTGTGAAACTTGACAAATAAAAACAGTAACTCTGCGTTTTTATTCTTTATATGTTTACAGAAGTGATGCACAGCCCAGGGGGTCACATGCAGCTTGTGACACTATTCTTTTGTGGGTCACAGCCGCCTAGTCGTATACAGGCTTGTCTATAAGCTTCTCTTTTATATAATCCCTACCAGAGAGAAGCAGTGCAAAGATGGTAAACCATGTATGAACTCCATTAAAAGAAACCTGTTGTCTGATGTGACCAGGGCCATATTTGCCTCTAGGTACTGGTGGGCATGTATATAAAGATCCAGGAAGGGGGAAATGGAAAGCAGCTCACCTCACACACCCTTTGGATCACAGGCACCTGAACGTTGGATGGACACCAACCATCTCTTATCATGAAAGAAAAAAACTCTGGTGCCTTCAGTCCGTATTAGGGCCCTTTCACACTTGCGTTTTTTTCCTGATTTGGAAGATCAGGAAAACACCTGATTCTTACAGGATTCATTTTTTTTTTTTTTGCCCATTCACTTTAAATTTGTCAGGTAGAATTTTGTTGCTTCATGTTTTCTCCTGAAATCATTAAAGTGAATGTGCAAAATACTGTAAGAATCGGGTTATGCCTGATCTTCCAAATCAGAAAAAAACCGCAAGTGTGAAAGGCCCCTTACAGAGTACTCTATTCAAAAATTCTTAAAATCATTAGCATCCTGTGCCGGACGCGTTTCAGACAAAGTCCTTACTCATCGGCGTACATATACAAAATAAAACCACACATATAAAGAGAAACTCCAGTCCCCGCTCCCATTAGAATAATGCAGGTGTCAGGTTAACTCCATAATAATAATTTTAATAATTTTATTTATATAGCGCCAACATATTACGCAGCACTTTACAATTCGGAGGGGACATGTACAGACAATGAGACAATACAGAGTATCAAAAACCATGAGGACTGAGGTCCCTGCTCGCAAGCTTACAATCTATACAATGGGGAACACAATTCAACATGATTCACAAATATTTTTTTTTGTTGGAAGTATTATGACACAAACTTTTTATTACATTCTCTTATGACATGTATACATTTTGTAATTCCAGTGAGGAGAAATAAAAAAACAAAAAAAGGCATATGTATGCACTCAGTCTCTTTATATAATTCCTCATAACTTTCCTAGTACATGTACCTCCATGATAATCCTTTTCATTTTTTACACACACTACATCCCATCGTTCCTTTTCATACGTGTGTGGTGTGTGTGTGTGTGTGTGTGTAACATTTTTAAAAAATTGTTGTGATTTTATTTTCTCTTACATATATGCAATAATACGATAGTATAAATATATTTGCAACAGAAACAAATTGTTACTGTCATTCCCATTCAAAATGTGGTTACAAAATAGAGGCAGAAAACCCATTTTTTTTAAAATTATTTCATGAAATTCTGAGATTCTGACTGAGACTCTGACTCTGAAATTCATGAAATGATAAAAAAAAAATGCGTGGGGCTCCGCGCAATTTTTATGTCTAGCCAGGTACAGCTAAGCAGCTGGGGGCTGGAATCCGTAGCGCAGGGATGCCCAAGCTTTCTGGGCACCCCCCGCTGCAAATTGCAGCCCGCAGCCGCCCCAGAAGATGGCGCGTTCATTGAAGCGCCATCCTCTGGCGCTGAACCCCGCTCTTCCAGCGGCCCTGGTAGCGGTGGCACGCTGGGTAATAAAAAGGTTAGGGCCAGCTTTGTATTATCAGCTGGCCCTAAGCCCGAAATTTATGGCGGTCACGCCAATATTAGACATGACCGCCATGAATTTCTATTAAATTGTTTTAAAAAAAACACAACACAAGGAAAATTTTTTATTAGAAATAAAAAAAAAAGCCATTAGGGACTCCATCTTTAATTAAAAAAATCCTCTTCCGTCCGACGCAGTCCAAAACGCGATGTCCTCTCTGCTACATCCCCTGTGCATAAATATAGATGTCTATGCACAGGGAATAAGCAGACTGAGAACAATCTCAGCTCTGCTACATCATCTCTGTGCACAGACATTCATGTCTGTACACAGGGAATGAGCAGACTGAGAACAATCTCAGCACTGCTACATCATCTCTGTGCACAGACATTCATGTCTGTACACAGGGAATGAGCAGACTGAGAACAATCTCAGCACTGCTACATCATCTCTGTGCACAGACATTCATGTCTGTACCCAGGGAATGAGCAGACTGAGAACAATCTCAGCACTGCTACATAATGTCTGTGAGCAGGCGGGCTCTAGGACCCTGGAGCTGCACAGAGAAGACAGCTGGACTCCGCTCGCAAAGAAACAGCAGTTATCTGCGAGTTTCCCTGCTATCACTGGCACAGTAGCCAGTGATTACTCCCACGAGTCTAATGCAAACAATGGCAATCCTAGTTTTGTCAGCGTTTCTGACAAAACTAGGATTGATATTGATTTGCATTGGACTCGTGCGAGTAATCACTGGGAAACTCGCAGAGTACCGAGTCCTGCGAGTCCCTTACTACTCGCCGAGTAACAAGTCCTAGCGAGTAGATTCGCCCATCCCTAATTTCAACCATGTTGCCTGCTTCTTTTCACTTAGATACATACTGGGCTTCTCTGGTGGAAGAGACAAAAATATGCATGATTTACCCACTTTTTCGACCCCATACAGTCTGGACTTTGAAGACATTGTAGCTCTTATGAGGAAGAATATTCCTATCTTGTTTCAGGATCAGAAACTGAAAAGTATTCTCTCTAGAGGTTGGTGACCAGTAGCCAGAAAATCAAGAACTTTAGTCTCAAGTTTGCTTCCTAGTATGTATCTAAGTGAAAAGCAGGCAACATGGTTGAAGTATAGTGGCAACTACAAATGTGGAGGAAAGAAGTGAAACTTGTGCCGGCATATGGAAGTTACCAGTTTCTTTGAAAATCATATTGATGGAAAACATTTTTGCATTGGTACATACATTAATTGCAACACCACACATGTGGTCTATATGGCCACATGTTTGGTGTGCAATAAGTCATATGTGCTTTGCACCACCAGGACCCTTAAAAGAAGAATAGAGGAACATGTCTCACCCGCCGTATCTTCCACCTATAAATAGGGCCTTTCAGGACTATCGAGACATTTTCGGGAATGCCATAATGGGGACGTATCATCATTAAGTCTAAAGGTTATCGAAAGAGTCATGAGACCCGAAAGAGGGGGAAATTTTGAGTGGAAATTACGGGATAGAGAGTCTATGGATTTTACGCTTGGAAGGATGTCCTCCATTAGGTATGAATATTAAAAATGACAGTACTAACCACTTGAGCCACCATGCCGCTCTTATATGGTGAGAGCATATATATTTAACAATTGCAAAAGTGAGGAATAGATGGAGGACATCAGGATTATCATGGAGGTACATGTAATAGGAAAGTTATGAGGAATAAAAAAAGAGACTGAGTGCATACATATGCCTTTTTTTCTTGTATTTATTTTGTATATGTACGCCGATGAGTAAGGACTTTTTGTCCGAAATGCGTCCTGCATAGGATGCTAATGATTTTAAGAATTTTTGAATAAAGTACTCCGTAATATGGACTGAATGCACCAGAGTCTTTATTTCTTTTCATGCTAAGACTGGAGGGCATGTGCCTCGGGTGGCAGGCTGCAGGGGGCGCCACCAACACAAATTTTTTTATATTTTTTTAACTTCCCCCTCCATTAGACAGCCTAGGAAATCTGCTGTCTTTTCAGAGGGGAGGGGTGTCGGCTGTGGTGGGCGCCAGAGCACCTCCTCATACCTGGGATACAGGGAGCTGAATGACCCCAGGAAGTATCTGCACCCTCACGTCTGGGGTCAGGAGCGCGCAGAGGAGCCCTCACAAGCTCCCTACTCTGAGGTGCTGCTGCCTCTCTGCAGTGTGGTGAGATCATCTCTCTAAGCAGAAGGCAGACAGCAGTGGAGGAAAAGACATGGGGGACGGCTGGAGAAGAACAACAAGTGAGAGCTCTTTGAGCTGAAGATGGGGTGGGGGGAGAGAGGCTGCTGCAGGCTGTGATCGGGGTGCAGGGGACTGCAGGCTGGTGATGTGGGGGGAGGCTAATGCTTTACGCTATCTGTACAGGGTGCAGATTTTTTTGTGTATATGGTGCATATACGCAGCAGATCTGCACTAAATCTGCAGCAGTATACATTGCAATGAAAGTAAATGTAAATGCTGCAGACCTTTCCTGCAGCAAAAATAGTGCGTTGTTTAGTGCAGGAAAATCTGCAGCATGGTGATTCTTGCTGCGCCTTTTCCTGCACTAAATTCACCAATTACCCGTCTTTCTTTCACCCAGGGCGGGACCTGAAACAACGCTTGTGCCATGTGTTAATAAAATTTATTGGGAGCATGTATTTATTATGTGGAGGACCTGGTGAGAGGCTGCATGAGTAGATTTAAATCACTGTTCTATTACTATTGCTATTTGACATCCTGTTGGCTTTTGCAGCCAGAGCAGGGACTTCACAGCCTCTTCTATGCACTGAACTGTCAGAATTAGCATACGAGTGCAAGCTATACCTATTCTGAAAATTCTGTACGCATACAACTGTCAAATGTGACCTAGCCCACGCTTGTACGCCAATTGCGTAGAAGAAGCAGAGAAATCCTGCTCCGCGCCAACATGACTTCAAACAGTGATAGTAATAGAGTAGTGGTTTAAAACCACTTCTGCAGCCCCTCGCCAGGTCCCCACATAATAATTAAATTTATTGTGTACATTCATATAAACATAGGGCACAAGCCCTGTTTCTGAGGGGTCACTAACATAAAATTACACATGCAGGACAAAAATCAGCACCTTCCTGCACAAAAAAAACTTACCGTATATACTCGTGTATAAGCCGACCCGTGTATAAGCCGACCCCCCTACTTTTGCCCCAAAAATCTGGAAAAACCTATTGACTCGTGTATAAGCCGAGGGTGGACCCCAGCACAGTTATACAGCCCCCAGCAGTGTGGTATACAGGCCCCCCAGTGGTAGTATACAGATTCCCCAGCAGCCCCAGTGGTAGTATACAGATTCCCCAGCAGCCCCAGTGGTAGTATACAGATTCCCCAGCAGCCCCAGTGGTAGTATACAGGAGCCCCAGCAGCCCCAGTGGTAGTATACAGATTCCCCAGCAGCCCCAGTGGTAGTATACAGGAGCCCCAGCAGCCCCAGTGGTAGTATACAGCAGCCCCAGTGGTAGTATACAGGAGCCCCAGCAGCCCCAGTGGTAGTATACAGGAGCCCCAGCAGCCCCAGTGGTAGTATACAGGAGCCCCAGCAGCCCCAGTGGTAGTATACAGGAGCCCCAGTGGTATACAGCAGGCCCCCAGGGGTACATACAGCAGCCCCCTGGGGGTACCAACAGCCCCCTGGGGGTACCAACAGCCCCCTGGGGGTACCCAGCAGCCCCCAGGGGGTACCCAGCAGCCCCCAGGGGGTACCCAACAGCCCCCAGGGGGTACCCAACAGCCCCCAGGGGGTACCCAACAGCCCCCAGGGGGTACCCAACAGCCCCCAGGGGGTACCAGCAGCCCCCTGGGGGTACCAGCAGCCCCCAGGGGGTACCCAACAGCCCCCAGGGGGTACCCAACAGCCCCCTGGGGGTACCCAGCAGCCCCCAGGGGGTACCAACAGCCCCCTGGGGGTACCCAGCAGCCCCCAGGGGGTACCCAGCAGCCCCCTGGGGGTACCAACAGCCCCCAAAAGCTGGCACTGTCCCCCCTTGTAAGGCCTCCCCCTCCCGCTACTTATACATTACCATCCCGGTGTTCTGATCGGCGCCGCTCCTCGGTGCTGCGTCGCCGTCTTCATCCTCCCGCGCTGGCTGCATCCAGGATCTCCGGCGGTCGCGCGATGACGTCATATCGCTGCGACCGCCGGAGAACCCGGATGGATGCAGCGAGCGCGGACGGGAGGATGAAGACGGCGACGCAGCACCGAGGAGCGGCGACGATCAGAACACCGGGATGGTAATGTATAAGCACCGGGGGGGGCCCTTACAAGGGGGGACAGTGCCAGCTTTTGGGGGGGCCATATGCACTGCTTCCCCCTGCGCTGATTGACAGGGGGAAGCAGTGCATATATAATGAGCGGCCCCACGTGACGGGGCCGCTCATACAGCAGCCCCCCCCCCGCCTCCTCCAGCCTCCACAGCCCCCACCACACGGGTCTACCGTATAGACCCGTGTATAAGCCGAGGGGGGGACTTTTCAGCCCAAATTTTGGGCTGAAAAACTCGGCTTATACACGAGTATATACGGTATCGTGCTCATTACACCTTTTTGGTGCGTATTTTGTCAGAAGGCGCAGATTTTTGTCTCAATCAGTCATTGACATGCAGTCACTCAGGAGGGAGTAGCATGTTCAATGCAGCGGGGCAGGTTTTCCATAGAGCAACTAGCAGTAGCAGCCTGAAAAATGGTTAGGTTAGGCCAGGTTCACATCACGTTTAGATCAGATCCGGGGCTGTCCGTTATGGACCGGACAGCCCTGGACCAGATCGGCACACAGAACCGGAGGGCTAATATGCCCTCCGGACCAGTGTGCAGCCGGACACAGCTACCGCTGATGATTCAGGCCCGCGGCTTGAGGGAAGCTAGCCGCGGTCCTGAAACAGCGGCGTGCAGCCGCAGGTGTCCAGTATTCGGATCCTCCCGGACCGGGGCAATCCGGCCCCATAGGCTCCCATGTAAGGGAGCGCCGGATTGCACCAGCTCCGGGGGAATCTGGGAGGATCTGGGAGACGGCAATTTGGAGAGATTTTTCTCCCCAGACACACACGTTGCAATCAACGTTTTTTTTTTGTCCTGGAGAAAAATCTGAATTCTTCCGGAGAGATGGAAACCGGATGGCAGATAGCTGCCATCCGGCTCCATTCGGCCCCATAGAATGCTATGAGGCCAAAATCCGGTTCGGGGCTGTCTGGTTTACAATGGACAGCCCCAGATTGGATTAAAACGTGGTGTGAAACTAGCCTTAGGCTGGTTTCACACAGCAGTTTTTTTCCTTGATCAGGTTCGATTAGGTTTGTGTGCCAAAACCAGGAGAGGAACTTGCAGAGAAAAACTATAATTGAAAGATTGACACCTGTTCAGAATTTTTGAGACGCTCCTGGTTTTGACACACAAACCTGATCGAACCTGATCAGGGAAAAAAGCTGCACTGTGAAACCAGCCTTGGGCTACTTTCACATCTGCTTTTCTCAGCATTCGCGGCAGATCTGGCATTTTGCCAGATCTGCTGCTAGCCAGAACACTTGCGGCAAGACTGCGTTTGGCCTAATTCATTCCTTATGGGACTTGCCGACACGTGCGGCACTTGCCACTAGCCGTGGTTTTTTGACGTGCCACACATGTCCGTAAGTCCCATAAGGAATAAATTAAGCGGAACGCAGTCTTGCCACAAGTGTACTGGCTAGCAGCAGATGCGACCAGAACACTTGACAGATCTGCCGCGAATGCCAAGAAACACAGATGTGAAGGCAGCCTTGCCTATTTTAATCACCTGGTGTCTTTGAAAACCTGAAGAAGCTCAAAGACTGAACCTGTGCGCAGCAAGTGCAGATGTTCATTGTTTTAGTGTTTAGTGCTTTAATTTAAGAGTGTTAGGCTAGATCTGTCCTAAGGCCCCATTACACGGCACAACATTGTTAATGATATCGCTTAAACGTTACGGGTTTGGAGTCATTCAAGCGACATCGTTAGGACGTCATTGCGTGTAACACAGAGATTCAACTACGATAAGTCGTTGGATCACTGATCGCAGGTTTGAGAACATGTTCTCAAACCACAAGATCAAAGATCAGCCAACCTGGTATATCGTTGCGTGTGACACCGCGATAACTATGTCGTTGATGACTTCGCCCATTCACAGCAATGAGCAGGTATCGTTCGCTGAGTTGGGCGAATGATACCTGCTCCCTATGTCTTTGGTGAGTCATCCATGATACCTATATGTGTGACATCTCATCAACGATGTCTGAAACGACCGTGCACCCACGAGATCGTTGCCGACATCGTTGCAATGTCGTGCCGTGTGAAGGCCACTTCACACACACAGATATCTGAGTCCAATATCTGAACAGATCTCAGGTTGCAGTGAAATCATGGATACATTGCTCCATGTTGTACACAGCCACAAAATGGAGCAATGTATCCATGATTTCACTGCAACCAGAGATCTGTTCAGATATTGGACTCAGATATCTGTGTGTGTGAAGTGGCCTTAATGGTACCTTTAAATAGCTATCGTGTGCAGAGACTGTCAGGTACCATTTCTTCCAAGTGCAGATTTTATTCCAGTCTGGAATAAGGGTTACAGGTGTACAGGCAGGGAGGGGAGTGAGGAGGGGGACGACGTTATTTATCTACTGCTATCAACATGACCTGAGGAACACCCAACTTCTATGCTGGAAAGAGTCTTTCAAGTACAGCCACTAGTGCCCAGAAATCTTTCCCCCCCCCCCCCAGCTGAAGTTTGTTGAGCTAACAAACCTGCGAGATGCTCGCCTTCCCCAAGTTCTACCAGAGAGTCTTCACTATGGTTTCTAGCATCAGATATAGGCTGCGGCACTGGCATCAACAATGCAGCAGTCATTCGGTGAGCTCAACAATTCTGAAGGTCATTTTGTCTACAATGGCAGAGTCTCTGAGCTGAATTATTGACTGCTGCTCTGTCGTGATATCAGAGCTACTAGATATAGAAGACACAAGCACAATAGGGTCTTATCTTGTGATGTTTGCAAGAGTGAGCCAAAGCCAAGACTTGCTCACCTGAAGGAGTTGTGAGACACCAACTACTATAATGGCATAATGGCTGCAGCAGCCCCAAGGCTGTAGAAATGCAAACAATAAAAGGGGTAAACTCACTGCAGTTGCAAGTAGATTGAAACAAAATCTTTGGGAAAGTGATTTATTCGACACGTTTTGAGTGGATATGCGTTCAGGACAATTACAATGTGGTTGTCTTAAAGCAGTATCCACTCCAAAATGCAAAATGCGACTAATAAAATCACTTTCCCAGGATTTTGCTTCTTGCAATGTGAGCGTGTTTTTTAACCCTTCTACACTATTGTGATGTTAGAGCAGGATCCAATGCCAGATATCAGAAATCAGGAGCAGTGGTGTAGACTCACCAGTGGATCTGGCAAATTGAATGCAGTAGTGTGTATTTTTGTTTAAAAAAATAATAATAAAATTGTAGTTGGTACCAATCCCCTCTAATGTGCCGGAATAGGCTAACTGTTAATTTACCATTTCCTTTTTTTTTTTTTTTTTTTTTCTTATGTTTATCATTTTTCTTTCATGTACTTTCCTTTTTTATTTTTCTTACAGTCTGCCTATGATGAAAAAATGTCCTGCTCATTAAAACAGAAGTTCATCGCATGCAATTTATTGGTGCTGATTTTGACATTGCTCTTATACCTGCGACAACCCCAGGATTCTAAAATACAACATGTTCTCAACATTGTCATCGGCCCCTTCATACCATTAGAGGATAACAAAACCTTCATCATCTCTCCATATTATGATCCCAGAGAATTCAATCTAATAAGAATACTTGCTATTATTCACCAAACAGAGAACCACTTTTTCTGTATGTTCTACTGTAAGGAATTTGGTTATGTACATGCTGTGGCTAAAATTGATATTGTTAAGGACAACTTTGGATTCCCTTATGAGACGGCAAATATCCTATGTGAAAGCCCACCTGATTGTGATTATAACTACATTTCTGTCTATACAAACCGCACAAAGGACCAAAGCCAAATTCCAGTGTTTGAGATCTCAAAAGATCCCATAGGGCCATTTTCTGCCAGTTTTACTGTTTGCATCTCTACCTTTTATGGGAAATATGATAATGCTTTACAAGTGATCCAGACTATTGAAATGTATAAATTACTAGGAGCTTCTAGAGTCACCATTTATAACACTAGTTGCGGTGAAAATGTGGACAAGGTTTTGAGACATTACATTGAAGAAGGTGTCGTAGAGGTAATACCTTGGCCGATAGACAAATATCTGAAAACCTCCAAAAAATGGAAATACGTTACAGGGCTTGACAGTGACATAGGCTACTATGGACAAATTGCATCCTTAAATGACTGCATGTATAGAAATATGTTTAAAAGTGAGTATGTTCTTCTAAATGATATTGATGAGATTATTATTCCGTTAAAATACCGGGACTGGCCAGCTCTAATGAGGAATCTCCAAAACCGCTATCCAAATTCAAGTGTCTTTCGTTTTGAGAATCAAATTTTTCTGCCATCAGATGAGGCTTCTGGATTCAATTCATGGAATAATGTCCCTGGAGATAATATTCTTCAACATTCTTATAGAGAACCTAGTGATAATATGTCCATTAAGCCACGAAAAATGATTATGAATCCACGAAAAGTCAGTCAGACATTAATCCACTCTGTCGCAAAGGCTAAAGGGTATTCTACAGATGTTTCAAGACAAGATGCTATTTTATTTCACTGTAAAAAAACAAGAAAAAAGACAATTCTAGATAAAGATTTGATCAAGGATTACATCATTTTGAGGAACAAAAGGTCCTTGGTGCCTAAAGTTGATGGGGTTGTTAAAAAGCTTTTCCCACAACATTAGCTCAGATACAAGTGTGTGTGTGTGTGTGTGTGTGTGTGTGTGTGTGTATGAAAAGGCAACTTCCCAATATTTTTAACTTGCGTCTTGTTAGTGAACTTTATATAAAAGCAATCTCTATCCCTTAAATGGAAAGTAAACGTGATCTGACTATCAATGCTAGAGAAGACTTTACAAGTGCATGAATCGTCTCCTCAGCATGTTTGGATAAAGCCGTTGCATTTATAGCGTGTTTTGTCAATACACTTTTAACTTTCCTTGTCTTGATGTGTCAGAAGCCAACAGATAACTAAGCCTAGATATCACTTTTTACAATATATGTTTAATATGGAACTTTTTTGGATTTTCATAGTGCAAATGAAAAGGACCTGTTGCTATTCCTGAAGTGTGTGTTTTTAATAAATGATTCTATTTTTTTATGAATATAACATTTCGGGAGCATATTTATTACTTTAATTTTTTATTTTTTTTCTTCCCCTCAACTTTCTGAATACATCAACAACTGGCTATTAAGGGTAGGTACACACAGGAAAATAGTCTGCACCGTCGTACAAAATATGCACCAAAAAAGAAGTCATGCGCCACAATGCGTTTTAGTGCAGGGAGGGTGCATATTTTTGACCTTCGTGTGTCATTTCATGTTGGTGACACCTCAGAAACGGGGCTTGTGCCCCACGTTAATGTGCATAAATGTGATTAAAATGTATTGGGAGTATGTTTATAATTTGTGGGGATATGCTAAAGGGCTACATGATTGTTTAAAAACTACTACTTTATTGGAAACACTGTTTGAAGTCCCATCAGATTTTGCAGCCGGAGCGGGGACTTCTCTGCCTCTGCTACGTAATTTGCACAGCAGCACAAGCTATGGCCTATTTTGAAAGTTTTGTACGGAACTGTCAAGTAGCATAGACCTGTGTTTCTAATAGTTTAAAAACTACTATATCATGTAGCCCCTCAGCAGGTCCCTACAATTTATATACATGCACATAATACAATTTTAACACACTAACATGGGGCACAATCCCTGTTTCTGAGGTGGGGGGTCGAGGAATTGATGTACTTAGTGCGGAAAAACCCACTGCAAGAATTGACATGCTGTAGGTTCTCCCGTGTTAAAATATGCCGCGTATTTTAGTGGCACCTTGCGGACAGGTATAGGCAAAACCCATAGATTTTGCTGGGAAAAACATGCTGCTGCAGACTTGGTGCAGATCTACTGCTTATACGCACCAAAATATGCATCATGCAAACTGGCCCTAATAGTTGTGTGTACCTAAGATAGGCTGCAGCCTGAAGTAAGGGACTGCAACTATTTGCATTACTTTAGGCAACAACTTTAAAGGTGAATAACAGAGGAACAGTGCAATAGCGTTTTAGGAAAAGTATTTATTAAAAACAAGTGGTGAGGGGTCCTGTTAAAGTATTACTGAGTTTCTCCAATTATATGCCTTGTGGTTGCATTCTAAAGTAGACGACTAGACGTTAGCCGTTATCCTTCAAGCTAATCTGTGTTACCAGATGACATAGCTTTCAATTGGCTGCTGTAATTTGATCCCTCATTCAGTTGGCAGTCTATTTTGCTTTGTGGATGTGGATTATGAGCTTAAGTGTCTTGGCCAATACATGAACCAATACCCCATATAAAGTTTTTTTGTTTATCATAAACTTTTTGCACTTTTTTATCATTTTCGCAGGGTGCGGTGGGGCCCCATGGGGTGCCAGTCATCCAGTGCGGCGATATCGTACTGGGTGGCCCATATGGGCAGGTGGCATGATCGGTGGGTAGCTATCAGACACTCCGTATCATATGTGTCAGTGTGAATGGCGTGCTATGCAAGCCTGTTATCTGCATGGCAAGACACCTCCTAGGTAGATGGTGATTTTATCTGCTTGCACCTGGGCTTACTCTGGGGTCTGACTGCATTCTGCCAAGTGCTGTGTTGGTTTTTGTTTTTGGCTGCTGATGGGAAGTCTGTTTTGTTTTGTCCAAATTAATTTCACTTTTTCTTTTTTTCAAAAAGGCAGAAAAGGAAGTCTAAGGTAATGGCCGCATGTTGAGTATTTGTTTACAGAAATGTTTGCACTAAATCTCCATCTTCTGTCAGAAAAACTCCAAAAATGTGTTTTGGGTGAATATAGGTTGCAAAAGTGCACCAAGAATTGACATGCTGCAGATTTATTTCTGCACCAAATCTGTAAAGGGAAATATAAGCAACAAGCCTGACACTTAAGACTTTTCATTAACTTTACGGACATAAGGATTGGCATGCAGTTTTGACAGCTGCACCAAAAAATGCATCAAAAACGAACATAGCCTAAGAGGAAAAAACATATTTCACTTCTAAAGTAATTTTACCTTCTCATTAATTATTATTTCTATTTGATTTCATAATCTAGATTTATGCTACGTTTAAGAATGAAAGTGACAATTTTAAGAATTTTTTTTTTTTAAATAATCTAATCTATAAATTTCATGGCCTAATGAGCAAAAGTCCACACAAATAAGGCAATAAATAAGTGACTCAAGTGAGAGAATTGTAGTTATATTTTTTTCCTCTCTATGGAGATAAGGGCTTTGTTTTTCACCCTGTGGTAAAGCATCAAGTTGCAGAAATTGCTCTAAAGCAGGCGTCGATCTGATCGCTGTCGACATTGACAGGTGATCGCTGGTTAGCTGTCACACAGGCAGACTCACCAGCGATCAGTGGACCAGCGACATCGTGTAAATGATTTAAATATCGTTTCCACGATGTCTGCAGGCTGGTATCCATGGTAAACTGTGGGTAACTATGCAGGGCGCGCTGCCTAGATACCTGATGTATACCTTGGTTACCAGCCTTCTTCGCTCACGGGCTGGTATCCAAGGTACACAGCGGGTAGCTAGGGTCCCTAGTTACCCGCTGTGTACCTTGGTTATCAGCCTTCTCCACTCACCGGCTGGTATCCAAGGTATACATCGGGTATCTAGGCAGCGCGCGCTGCCTAGTTACCCGCAGTTTAACCTGGATACCAGCTCCCAGTGCTTGCCGAGAGGCGCGGGGAGCTGGCTGATCGCGTCTCCCGGTGCCACACGCAGCGATGCAATCTAGTCCGAAAACCTGGCTACCATCAACCAGCGATTTATGGCCCTGAATTTCAGGGAGGACTGATTGCCACCGTGATGTTCCACAACGTGTCTTGGCAATATTTTTAAAGTGGCTTGACCTTTCACTTTAGGTGCAGCCAAGACGTCCCCCACATGTACCCTCACTCTTCTCCTTAGCTCCCTAGATGTCATACCAATATAAATTAGGTGACACGCACAAGTGGCATAGTAGATCACATTACTTGTTCCACAAGACATGTACTCCTTAATATCGTATGCACGGGAGCCATCGGAGGAGGAGAAGGAATTATTGCAGAGGACGTTTGGGCATGCCCCACAGTGGCTGCAAGGAAAACAGCCACGTCTGGGACCTACAGAGCCAAATGGGTTTGGTAGAACAGGAATGTAGTGGCTTCTGACCAAAATATCTCGGAGATTACATGACCTACGGGCCATTAATAAGGGCTTTTCAGATAGTGTTTCCTTCAAAAAGGGATCAGCTTGGAGGATCGACCAGTGCTTATTCAAAACATCACGCAGAACATCCACTTCTGATTATATGTGGATATAAATCGAGTCGGTTGGGTAGAATCTACCTCCACCGCCCGTTGACCATATAGGAGTTCATTGCGTGATGCATGATAAGCTCTCTTAATTGACATGTTTCTATATCCCCTTTCTCTAAAGCGTTCTTTTAATTCTACTGCCCGCATTTCGAAAAACACCTCAGAAGAACAGATACGTTTCATTCTGAGAAATTGGCTAGTGGGGACGGCTCGAATAGTTGAAGCAGTATGGGACGAACTTGCATGGAAAAGGGAGTTTACGGAGGCAGGTTTCCTGAATACGTACGTATGTATGTATGGTGTTATCAGAACCCACCATCAAACAAATATCCAAAAACTCAATTTTACTCATGTCAAACTTACATATAAGTTTGACATTGATCTTATTGTTTGCAAGCAGTCCCATAAAGATTTCCAGCTGCTCCACAGTGCCCCCCCCACAAGATCAACAAATCCTCTATATATCGCCACCAACACTGCACATGGGCGCAGACCGGACCATCCCCCTGCATAACAAACCTCTCTCCCAATACCCTAGGAAGAGATTTGCATATGAGGGGGCGCAGGCCGCGCCCATGGCAGTGCTGCGGGTCTGCAAATAAGAACTATCTTTGAAGACGAAGAAATTGTGGGTAAGTGCAAAGCGGAGCAGCTCACGGATCAAATCACACAAAGAACTGTCTCTTCCACTGGCCAAAAGGAAAAAAACGTGCGGCCTCCAGACCATCCTCGTGATGTATGCAGGTATAAAGAGACTCCACATCAGCAGTAGCTAATATGGTCTCTGGTTCCACAAAGATCCTGTCAGTCCGCCAGTGTCACGAATATAGGAGGGCAAATTTTCAACAAGTGGCTGTAAATAATAGTCAACAAATTGACATACTGGATTACATAAGCCTCCTATACTGGACACTATGGGATGTCCAGGGGGAGTGACTGGATCTTTGTGGATCTTGGGTAACAAATAAAGGGCTGGTATCTTCGGATACTTCACCGTCAAGCTCTCAAGAACTTGCTTACTAATTATACCACTATCGCATGCCTGTCCGAGGATGGCCTGGAGGCCTTTAGAGAAAGGGAAAACAGGGCTACAGGTCAATTTTGAGTAGGTCTCCTTATCACATAGCTGGCGGAAAACCTCCCGCTCGTATTTTTCCACAGGCCAAATCACAATATTTCCCCCTTGTCCACAGGCTTTATCACTACATCGGTCATGTTTTCCAACTCTTGCAAAGCCTTCCTTTGTCGAAAATTGAGGTTACCCGATTGACAGTAAGTTGGAGTTTTCTTTAGGCCCTCAGTAACTACCTTGGAAAAGAGGTCGACTGATGAGCATACGGACAAGGGGGAAACCTCTTTAGATTTTGGTCGTGTAAAAAGTGGAAACTCACCGGTGCCATTGGAGATCTCCTCTTCCGCCAGATCCTCTAAATTCCTTAAGGCCTTCGTCTCCCTCGAGTCAATTTCATCTGGTCGTAAAATCTTCTTCAAATGAAGTTTCTTTAAAATCAACTTTCGACAGAAGAGTTGATCTTTCAATGCTGTGAAAAAATGAAAAGGACTTGAGGGTGAGAAGGAAAGCCCCTTGGATAGGACCTCAATATGTGTATTAGGTAGGGAAGTTTCATTTATTTCTTTTGGATGATAACGCACAATGCAGTCATATAATTCATCTATAGTGAGTGATTTTTTTTTTTTTTTTATCATATCCCCTATCTTTCGTGAACCTTTATGGAAAATTTAAAATTTTTTTTTTTTTGGTTAAATTTATTAGAATCATTCCTACATTTTTGAATGGAGAAGGGTTGTATAGTGAGTTTTTCTTGATTTACAATCACCGAAAGGAACAATACAGCAGTAATACTAGGTATGCACCCTTTTAAAGATTTCCATGTAGGTTGAAGAAAGTAATGCACAATTGCGCGTCTAGTGTATGGTCAGTGCACCATTATAAAGTAAAACTCCAATTTTTTTTTTTCTTTCTTTAAATTATTTAAGGTTGTGTTATGAAGGTGTGTGTGTGTATGTATATGTGTGTATGTATATGTGTGCATGTATATGTGTGCATGTATATGTGTGCATGTGTATATATGTATATGTATATGTATATGTGTATGTATGTATATGTATGTATGTATATATATATATATGTATGTATATGTGTGTGTGTATATATATATATATATATATATATATATATATAATTATTATTACATATATGTGTAGACAGACAATGTTACTGTTTTCTCATGAACAAAGTACATCTTGGAATAAACATTCCACAATTGGGTGTGTTTAAAAAAAAAAAAAAAAAAAGGACTGAGAATTTTATCAACGTGATCTTGCTTTGTACTATGTAAGGCTGCCTTCACACTTGCAGATGCATCTGCAGCGTTTTGCAGATGCATCTGCAAGTATCAGCATGCAGACCGCGGCCCCTATGTTTATAATAGGGCGCACCGCGGTCTGAATGCTCTCATTCATTCCTATATGTGAGCCGTAAGCAGGCGTATGCCTGCTTAGGCTGGTTTCACACTGCGGTCAGATCAGGTCAGGTTCAATCAGGTTTTGTGTTTCAAAACCAGGAGTGACTCCAAAACCTAGAGCAGGTGTCAATCTTTCAATTATAGTTTTTCTCTGCAAGTTCCTCTCCTGGTTCCTCTCCTGGTTTTGGCACACAAACCTGATCGAACCTGATCAGTGAAAAACCGCAGTGTGAAACCAGCCTTACAGATCACACTCTCCCGCCCGCACTATGGACGCAACATCTCGAGTCCATAGTGCGGGCGGGAGAGTGTGATCTGTAAGCAGGCATACGCCTGCTTACGGCTCACATATAGGAATGAATGAGAGCATTCACACCACGGCCGCGGTCTGCATGCTGATACTTGCAGATGCATCTGCAAAACGCTGCAGATGCATCTGCAAGTGTGAAGCCAGCCTTATGGCTCTTTGAGTATGCAGAAAAATGGTCAGAATATCCTACTTGCAAAGAAAGTAGCCTAGGGTATACAAATGGATGGCAGGGGAAACAGTTGCTGCTTTGGGTGTTTTTTTAATACCTTTCCCTGCCTTTCTAAAAAAAAAAAAAAAAAAAAAAATATATTATTTGATCCCTTGCTGATTTTGTAGGTCTGACCACTGACAAAGACATGAACAGTCTATAATTTTGAGTAGGTTAATTTTTACAGTGAGAATATCAAAAGTAAAATCCAGAAAATCAGTCCAATTTTATATAAATGTATTTGCATTTTGCAGAGGGAAGTACCATAGTATTCGGATAAGACACACTTTTGTCCCCCCCAAATTTTGTTGGAAAGTGGGAGGTGAGACTTATAGTCTGAATCTACAGTTTCTGTAGGGGAGAGGGGCGGTAGCTCTGGAGCGGTGTCCGGGGGCTGGTGGAGGTGGCTGCAGAGGCAGCCTGTGGTCACGGGTCACGTGTCCATGATCATTATGCTCATACAATATGCACTGCATCCCACTGTCCACCTTTCAGTGATGAAGCTGTGTTGAGAGATGGATGGGAGGAGCGGTGCATATTATGAGCCTGCTCTCCACCCCCTTCAATTTTGAATATGGTTCCCCTGTCAATCTATATGCCCCCATGCTGGGCGCACACACTAAAATAATAAGCGCTTGAATTTGCCCTCCGCTGCTCCCTGGCTGCAACCGCTGCCTTGTCCTGTCTCTGTGCTGATCAGTGATGTCATCGTTGTGTGTCCTGGTCACATGGTCATAGGAAAATTGGTGATGCACTGCTCTCAAAATATATTGGGGTGCAAAAATAGCATGTAAACAGATTATGAACATAGAAAAAAGATCATCCAAAGAATTAATGCACACCCATAATAAAAATTAAATATATATATTTTTTTGATTAACAGGCAAAACAGCACATATATTTAAAACCAGGTAGGTCCCAGCATGCCAGGTGCAAAATAATCAATGTACCATCCAATTGGCACGTAGGTACTCAGTAGGTTAGGGAAATTATTTCAGCCATATCTGAACAAATTCAGTAGCCCTCAATAAGGTGAACAAAAATTAGATGGTGACCAATTTATGCAATAGTTTGCAGACCCTATACCAACCAAGAAAACCTCCAGTATCATATGTCATACCAATATAGATTTTATTTATTATTATTATTTATTATTATTTATTTATATAGCGCCATTGGTTCCATGGCGCTTTACATAAGCAGTGGGGGTAACAAGGACAGGTACAGTACATATGAGCAGACAATGCTTGCTGATACACGACGGGAGAGGTTCCTGTCCACGAGGGCTCACAGTCTGTGGGGGTGGGGGAGGACACGATAGGGGTGGGGTAAGCGCCAAGCGGTTGGTGGAGCGGCGCTGGGTCTCCTCATGGGTTGTAGGCTTGTTGGAATAGATGAGTTTTCAGGTTCTTTTTGAAGCTCTTGAGGGTGGGCGAGTGTCTGACGTGCTGGGGGAGGGAGTTCCAGAGTCTAGGGGAGGCGCGGGAGAAGTCTTGTATGCGGTTGTGGGAGGATGAGATGAGTGGGGAGGAGAGAAGGAGTTCTTGTGAGGAGCGTAGGTTGCGTGCAGGTTGGTATTGGGAGACCATGTCGGAGATGTAAGGGGGGACAGGTTGTGGATGGCTTTGTAAGTCAGGGTTAGGATTTTAAATTTAGATCTTTGGGGGGTGGGGAGCCAGTGGAGTGCCATGCGGAGGGGGGAGCTGGGGGAGTAGCGAGGAGACAGGTGGATTAGACGGGCAGCTGAGTTCAGGATAGAGTGGAGAGGTGCAAGGGAGGAGGCTGGGAGACCGGTGAGCAGTAGGTTGCAGTAGTCAAGGCGGGAGATGATGAGGGCGTGGACGAGAGTTTTGGCGGTGTCGTGGTTAAGAAACGGGCGGATGCGTGAGATGTTCTTGAGTTGGAGTCGGCAGGAGGTGGCAAGGGCTTGGATGTGGGGCTTGAAGGAGAGGGAGGAGTCGAGCATATACCCAGCATATAGATGCTGCAACCTGGGTATCTGGGGGCCCCACGCGTTACGCTGCGCAAGGCAGCTTCCTCAGGGGAATCTTGTATGACATGTGTCAATTTTGCCTTATATATACACAAGTAGGTTTGAGTACAAGTAGGTCATAATTACTAGGATGATCTGTTACAGCTGTGAGTAGAGGGAGTTACCTGGGCCCATGTGTCCATATGATTACCACAATGCAAGAGCTGTAATGAGCAAAGTGCCGGCCATCCACATTCGGTAGTGCAGTAAAGTGATGTATACAATGCGCTCCGGATGTGTGTGCGGTTGCCCTGGAGATGCTGTGTCTCTATAGTAATGAATACCGCTGGCCACAAGGCCGGAAATGACGTGGTACGCGCATTTCCGGTAGAGCGCTGTCGGCCCGTGCATAATGATTGTTTGAGCGGATGCCAGGGAGACAACCCATACATAACAAACCAGAGTATAATCAAAAAATAGATAGATACTATGCCCAGTACACTTGTGGCGAAAAAATAATGCCCCAAGAGTGTGGAGGGTGCAGTATTAAACATTGTAGCACATATAGACATGGTTACCAGGTAAAGTAGTAGACATAATAAGAAAAAACAATTCTATGAGTAAAGATACCTAGATACAAAGGTGGATTGCATCAATAGATCTGTAGATACTGTATAGAAGGAGTATTGAGGTATAATTTAGAGTAAATGTTATTGCAAACATGATTTTCCAATATGAACAGTCGTGAACACAGGGTACACCATCAAAGAATCAAACATGTAGAATTTTGTCAAAGTGAGATAACTTAATGTCTGGAAGTCTAAGCCTGTAAAAAATGTTATAATTAGTGACCAAAGGATTGATCCAACAACAACAGGGTTATGAATGTCAGCTCATTAGTGTTTGGACAAAACGTCACGGTGACCCTCCATATCAAGCCACAGTTATCCAACACAAAGGGGTAATGAGGGGCCCACCAGCCCAGAGGGAAAGAAAGTTTCCCCCCCCCCCCCCACACCCCAATGTATCCATTAGTGGGATTTTAGCCCTTAGATCCGTATAGGATCCCCCAACAGAAAAACATGTTACGATGGTCCGGACCTCATGCTACCAGAGTGGGATCCAAATGGAGGGTCCTTTCAATCCTGCCCCACAAGTACGAAAATATGGGCAAAGGGTGGGCCCCACCAGCCCAGAGGAACAATGGTTTTCCAATCTGACCTGGCGCGCCCCACCCCGTACCACACATAGCCTGTTGGGGACTCAGTTCAGACAACACGAGCCATCTCAACCATCCGGCCAATGTGTCTAGAGAGTTCCACTTTATATGTGTGTGCAAAATTACAACCAAAAGGCGTAGCGCTTATCTATGTTACACACCCAGCAACATAAAATCATGGTTACGTGTACCATATCTGCAAAAATTGTCTTTATTGATTAAGTAGTAGCATAGAGAATACAATGTAGTCACACATACAAAAAGTTCAAGGACAATTCGACAATAATTATGAAAATTACTATTCCCAAGGACCAGAAAGCGAAGCAATCCTGAGGCTAAAGAAACTGACCGCCAGGGAGTTTAAAAACCATTTCAAGGGGCTCCTAGGAAACCGCAAGTTAGAATTTTAAATGGAAGAGCTCCCATGGGGATAAGATTGAACCCCATCTATACCTCCAATAATCGGGCTAAGGACCGGTGGAGGCCCCCAGATTGCAGCATCAGGATGTAATAGACCCACAGTCCACTGTATTAAATTAAAGATAATAAATATCCCAATTTACATATATACATATTAGGATCCACTGATATGTCCAAAAAGATAAGTGCTCTGTATGAGGGCTTCATGTTGTAAGGATGTCAATCTGAGAAATTAGTTTGATGCCGAATAACTATTGTATACATTGTACACGGAGGATAGTGAACAGAATAGAGTCAAGATCAGATTGAACCATAGTTAGATCCCATCCATATAGTTCATCTATCCAATAACACGATCTTTGGGTCATAATATGTTAATCATTGTCTTCTGGTCATACACTTTGATCCATCTAAAGACGGAGACCACATCAATGAAATTCCAGTCCAGTATGGCATCCTGTAAAAGATAAAAGGATTTGGGAGTAGATCGTGTAATCATTTGTTCAGGATATAAGTCCCGTATTAATCATCCCAAGAATCCAGTGAAGGTTAGTTCTTAATTTAACCCATAAGGAGTGATGGAATGCAATGTGAAGATCCATCTCGCCTCCGTTTGTAGGAGCCATTTATGAGCAGATCCACCACGTCCAATACTGTGATATTTTTGGAGGCCCAATACTCGAAGACCATTAGTTTTACCACGGTGTACAGCTAGGAAATGGGCTGCCACCGACGTTAGGGGTTTACCTTTTGCTACTGAACCCGCTGCTAAGTTGATTGTGGACGTGTGATGAATCCTACACCGCAATTCCTGGGATGTTTGTCCCACGTAGACCTTGTTACATGGGCATAACAGGGCATATATAAAAATCTCTTGATTTACAGTTGATATACATTCTCTCTGTGTTCCATATTGTCCAACGGATTACGGAACGTATCCTGGATGGGTTGCATGAAGCCGCAAATGTTGCAGTTTCCACAAGGGAAGGAACCATGTAATCGGATACCGCGGCCCAAAGGAACCGTTGTATCAGTAAAATGACTACGGGTCACAATGTCACCGATGTTGCAGGCTCTTCTTGCTGTAATTTGTGGTCTTGTATTTATTAGGGATCTAATCTGATTATCCTCTAAGGCTGGGTTCACATTGCGGCGTGCTCCGGTCCGGGGCTGTCCGGGGTGACAGCCTGGACCAGAGTTTTGCACCATAGGAGACTATCGGGCGGGACGGAGCTGGATGGCAGTTATCTTCCATCCGGCTGCTATCTCGCCGGATGTATCCTGGAGAAGTGGGATGTTTCTGCCGAATCCAAAAACATTGCATGCAACGTTTTTGGAATCGGAAGAAAAACCCCACTTGTCCCGGCTTCATCCGGCGAGATAGCAGCCGGATGGCAGATAACTGCCATCCAGCTCCGTCCCACCCGATAGTCTCCTATGGAGCAAAACTCCGGTCCAGGCTGTCTCCCCAGACAGCCCCGGACCGGAGCACGCCGCAATGTGAAGCCAGCTTTACAAAACATCCCAATGATTACCCAGGATTCTGCTTACCTCATTCCATCGATTGTTGTAGTCAGTAATGAATCTCACTGTTGATTCCTGATTTCGTAGTCGTGGTCGTAACAGAGAAGCCTGAGTTTCCTTGTTTGCCCTTTGAAAGGCCGAGGAGATGATTTGTTTAGGATATCCCCGAGATCTAAGTCGTTCAGTTAGACCTTTAGCATGATGTCGGAATCTTTCATCCGTCATAGGCGGCCGCCACACGGTTCAATTTAATGCACGATATCGCTTAAGCGATCTGCTTTTTGATCGCTTAAGCGATATCGTTTGTGCATCGATACGTGCGATCAAGCGATTTTACAATGTAAAATCGCTTGATTGTTAGATCACAGATTGGTGAGCCGGAGCTCATATCAAGCGATCATCACTTGTTCAATCTGCTTCATGGTGGTGTGTGACACCACGATGAACGATCTCCCAGCGGCAGAGCCTATGCTGGGAGATGGTATCTATGGTAAACGTCGGGTTACTAAGCACCGCGCGGCACGTAGTAACCCGATGTGTACCATAGTTACCAGCGATCTCGCTGCTCCACATCGCTGGTGAGTCTGCCTGTGTGACAGCTCACCAACGATGTGAGCGATATTGTTAGCGATCGCGCGTGCACGTGATCGCTTACAATATCGCTCTCGATATTGTAGCGTGTGACGGCCGCCATACAAATACGAAGTATGCAGAGGAATTGTCCGAACGGAAGTCCACGCTTGGTATGTTTTGGGTGAAAGCTTTGGAATTGAAGAAGATTGTTGGTAGCAGTGGGTTTGCGGAATAACTCTGTATGGATACGACCTTCAGATAATGAAACCTGTAAATCCAAGAATGTAGCCAACTTAGTTGAGACACTATAGGTCAGATGGATATTCAGATGGTTATTGTTTAAGTTCTCAATGAATGCAATTAAATCAGTCTGTGGTCCTGTCCAAAAGAAACACACAACTATATATCTAAACAAATTTAACACATGATCTTTGTCTATCCAATGCAGACATTTAATCTCTGACTCCCACCATCCAAGAAAAATATTGGCGAAAGTAGGTGCACAACGCACCCCCATTGACACGCCCGACACTTGTTTGTAGAATGAACGATTGAACAAAAAGTAATTGTGTTGCAACACAAAGCGTAATAAATCAACCAGAAACGAGTCGTGCATACGATCCGAGCTTACTTTTTGGTCAAAAAAATGTGTAACTGCTGATATCCCATCCTCGTGTCCAATGTTCGAATATAAGGACTCAACATCACAGGTCACAATGCATACATCGGTCGGCAGTTGCAGATCCTTGGTACATTGAATAAAGTGTGATGTGTCCCGTATATATGAAGCTTGAGATGTTGCCATGGGCTGCAAAAAATAATTAAGATAGGTACAGGCTTTCTCACAAAAACTATTAATGGAGGAAACAATGGGACGTCCTGGAGGTCTTATGTTCTTGTGAACTTTTGGTAACATATAAAATGTTGCTATAGTAGGACTTATCGGCCACATAAACTTCCTCTCATTCAATGTAATGATGCCATGTTCATAGGCTGTCATTAGGAGTTGCCGTAGTTTTTTTGGTAAACACATCAGTAGGATCTGAGGGTAATTTCTGATAAAATTGCAGATTCCCTAGTTGTCTCCGTGCCTCCTCCTGATACATGTGTCTAGGCCAAAGGACCACGTTACCCCCCCCCCCCCATTGTTGGCTTCCTTAATTAAAAATTGTTGGTTATTTTTCAGACCCATCAAGGCCTTCTGTTCTCCTTTGTTGAGATTGGGCAATGTGCCTCTCTGTGGTGTTAACCTATTAATCTCGCGCTTTACCAACTCAAAAAATAATTTAACTGAGGGAAAATGAGAGGGGGGGGGGGAGACTTGATGGAGGGCAATCTGTGTGGAAATTGTTGCATACCTGTATTTGTAGAGTCTTCCTGTATCAATTCCAGCAGATCTCTAAATATCTGTTGTTCTGATTGTCCCAAATTGTTGATGATATCCGGCTTGCGATGAAGTACCTGAAGTACCAGTTTCCTACAAAATAAGAATAAGACTTTAATAAGTGTGAACGTATGTAATTCTTGGGTGGGTGAGAACGTTGGTCCTCTTTTTAGAACTGCTTCCTCATGGGGGTTCAGATTATAATTAGATAGATTTAATAATCTAAAGTTCTTCATGTGTATTACTGACCTGTACAGATGTCGTAACGGTAGTCATATCCGATACCCCATGGGCGAAAGTTATTTCCTGTTGCCCCTGGTAGGTATTGAGAGCAGGCCTTCTGGTATAATCCTGTTTCTTAGCTGCCTTCCTCCTTCTGCCTCTTCGAGTCCGGTGTCGGACTCGCTCTCGGTTGATAAAAAAACCTTCACTCGATGTCTGTGGTGGTGATGGCAACTCTGGTCGAGGTGAAGGTTGGAGGGGAGTTTGTGGTTTTGGTTTGGAAGGTCCCTTTGGACGTTTTGGGCGGCCAGGACGAGGATTCCTATGATGCTGCCATTTATACGCTTTCTTTTTTTTATAATCTGTTTGGTCTGTTTTCTACTCTTCCTGTCGATATCGTCCTCAAATTCATCGATTGTCTCCTTTAAGCACACTCGAAAACTGGCAATTAAAGAGGCGTCCTCACATTTTAATAATTTGCTCTCCAACTCCTTAATATTAGCCCTTTCGTGTTTCAAGAGTTCTCTATCATGTTCCAGTAAGATATTAATTAATATACTGGCACATTTAAGCCTTGTTCCCAGATCTCTCTGAAGCTTTCAGTGGGTGCCCAGGCAGGAAAGATACACACGTAGCCCACGCGGGACAATCCCTGCTGCTAAGTATTCTTTTAGGCTTTTTATATTCCACCATAGGTTAACTCCTTTTTTGTGGGTATTAATCACCTGGTTTGAGAGGGAGGTGAAATCATTTGTAACAGGTTTGGGCCCTACAGGTCTAGGAAAGACATTGGACCCTTTATTCCTCCACATTGCTTCTCGTGCTTCCCAATCCTTGGTGCAACAATGACCGAACTTGGGACGTATAGGGGACACTACAATATCAATAAAAATAGATCAACTGTTGTTCTTGTAACCATCCAATAACACCCTCAAATACACAGCTATAATGACCAAATCTAAAAGCAATA
This sequence comes from Allobates femoralis, assembly GCA_033576535.1. Classification (NCBI taxonomy): domain Eukaryota; kingdom Metazoa; phylum Chordata; class Amphibia; order Anura; family Aromobatidae; genus Allobates; species Allobates femoralis. Next base: position 492,805,089 of record JARQOC010000003.1, read on the forward strand.
TTTTTACACTATTATATTCCAATCAATTTATAAAAGGAATCAAAGAGAAACCCCAGAATTCGGGTGCGTGATTGTAAAAATAGCATGTAAACAGATCATGGGTGTGCATTAATTCTTTGCATGATCTTTTTTCTATGTTCATAATCAAAAAAAAAATTACAAATTTTATATATAATAATATTTAATTTTTATTAATGTCAAGAAGCAGGCAAAACACTTATATTAAAACCAGGTAGGTCCCAGCATGCCAGCTGCAAAATAATCAATGTACCATCCAATTGGCGCATAGGTACTCAGTAGGTTAGGGAAATTACACACATGGTCGGCACAGAGACAGGAAGAAGGTGGCGAGCTGCAGGCAGGGAGCGGCAGAGGGAAAATTCATATCCTTTATTATTTTAGTGTGTGTGCCAGCATGAGAGCATATAGAGTGATGGGGGGCATAGCCAGAATGGAGGGGGTGAGTGCAGGAGTGCTATGTGTATGACTCACCGTGGCCGGGACTCCGGTTTAGATAGGCGTTGCTTCCTTCCTCCTTGTCACGGGTGGACCGCGCCTGCCGGTAGTGGGGCCCGGTGTAGTGCAGATCAAAAGTGTTTGAAGACATCTTGGTGGAACAGATTAAAGGGGTTTTTAATTTATTCGTGACACCACCTATGAGTAGTTTCGGTAAGGACTACTGACGCTGCGAAACCTCCGGGGGATGGACAGCAGCAAGATGTTACGCTCCGCACAGGCTGAGCGGTGATCCCCGGAGGCTGGAGCTGCTTAAGATGTTGTGTGGCAGCTGCGGTTACCTTGTAGTGCGGACGGACAGTTCATAAGGAAGCACGGACACAGAAAGTCTCTGCAACGGGTCTTTACTGTAACCAGCAGGCAGTACATGGCATACAGTGGTTGGGTAGTAGACCGGGTGGACTCAGCAGTGATGGTGTCCCTTAGAAATCCGCAGTGTTCCTCCATTCTAACTAATTGGTTGCCAGTGTCGCCCAGGAATACCAGATCGGGTACGGGGAGGCTGCTTCAATGCCCTATCCATGATGTACGTTCTGGATGTTTTGGGGAGCCTTGGATCCCTCAGTGGGTACACCGCTGGTTAGACGACTGGAAGTTGGCTGGTGGTGGGGTGCTCCTGTAAAGCTGCTCCTCCACGCTTCTGGTTCGCGTAGCAGAGGTGAACTGCTGCCAGCTTCGGTACCAGTGAACCGGCTGTGAGTTGTGGGCACGGGAGTCTTTTGGGAACCCGTGTGAATAATGCCCAATCCCGGTTAGTAAGGCCTCAGGTGCTAACACCCGACCGGTGACGGCCCGGGGGCTGCACGGGGTGCAGAGCCCCCGCTCCTCTCCAAGTTCAAGTCTTCAGACCTTGTTCTCGGTTCTAGTGTTCTAGGTTCTGCTCTCGACTATTGTGTGTGTTCTACTACACTTCCCTAACACTCCACCCACCAGGACCTAGGATTGGCCCTCTGTTCTAGGTGATGCATGCAGGGTTGGATTTCTAAATTAACCAGATCACTGCCAGGTCAGAGAATATTGCGGCTGCATTTATGGCTGCAATACCCTCTTGTGACGCACTCATTGCGGGGCGCCACATGTACCATCACTGGGGGCCATATCCAGGCTGGGGGGCTATATGTACTGTCACTGGGGGCCATATATACCAGGATGGGGGAGCTATGTGTGCCGTCACTTGGAGGCCATATATAAGGACTGTAAGATGGACACTGACAATATAAGATGGACCCATTTAACATTAAAGATTATTTTTGTTCTCTTTCCCTCACCAAATTTAGGGTGTGTTTTATAATCCGGCGCATCTTAAAGTGAAAAATACAGTAAGTATTTGATCCCCTAACAACTATTAGGAGTTCAGTACAGAACAGTTAGATGCTTCTAATCAACTTGTTACCAGCATTAAAGATATGTATTAAATTGTCACCAGTATAAAAGACTCCTGTCCACACACTCAATTAATCAGTCAGACTCGAACATCTACAACATTGGCCAAAGCAAAGTGTTTTTCTAAGGATGTCAGGGAAAATATCCTAGAACTGCACAAGGCTAGAATGGGCTACAAAACCATAAGTAAGATACTGGGTGAGCAGTACACAACTGTTGGTGCAATAGTAAGAAAATAGAAGAAATGCAAAATGATTTTGTGTATAGATCTGGGGCCCCATGCAAAATCTCACCTCGTGGGATATGCATCATGAGGAATTTGAGAAATCAGCCTAAAACTACACTGGGGAGGGGAACTTGTTAATGATCTCAAGGAAGATGGGACCCCTGTCACCAAGAAAGCCATTGGTGACACATTACACCGTAATAGATTAAAATCCTGCCCGCAAATTCCACTGCTCAAGAAGGCACATGTGCAGGCCCAGATGAAGTTTTCCAATGAACACATTGGTCATTTTGAAAGTGATTCTGAAGGCCCAGTTACACACACAGATACCTGTGCAGAGATTGTTCACAGATCTCTGGTTGCCGTGAAATCATGGACACATTGTTCCATTTTGTGGCCGTGTACAATGGAGCAATGTGTCCATTATTTCACTGTGCAGAGATTGTTTGCAGATCTCTGGGTTGCAATTATCTGTGTGTGTAACTGGGCTATGAGAGTGATTAGGAGAAGGTGATGTAGTCAGATGAGACAAAAATGTAGCTTTTTGGCATTAATTCAACTCGCTGTGTTTGGAGGAAGAGAAACATTGTCCCCACAGTCTAGCATGGTGGTGGAAACATGTTTTGCAGACGTTTCTCTGCTAAGGGTACAGGGCTACTTCCCCGCTTTAATGGGGCAATTGAGCCATATACTGTAAAATTCTGAGTGACAACCTCCTTCTCTCCACCAGGACATTAAAAATAGGTTATGGCTGGGGCGTGGCCTAGCCAGCCATGTGAGTGAATGCAGCTCGAAGCTCTCCTGCCTGTAACTCCTGTTTAGGGGCTGTAGCTGCTGCATTGCTGGTCTTGCTGGGGCCAACGGGTGCCACCGGAGCCGTACGGAGAGCAGCGATGACCCACAGGCGCCAGAAAGATGCTGGCACCATGGAGGGCGGGAAGATCCAAGATGACAACGCTGCTGTGGAGGATACGGTCAGAGAGAACGCGACCTGTGCTAGGAGGATGGAGGCGCCCGCCTGGAAAGGTTTACCAGGGTCGTGGATGAGGAGCAAAGCGAAGTGGGACAAAGATCTAGAGGCAAGGGCAGAAAAGGAGGAAGAAGACCTAGAGGAGGCTCAGGAAGAGGATATAGAAATAATGTGACAGGACTTAAGGGAGCAGGTGGAAATAGCAGCCCAAGTAGAGAGAATGTTGAAACTGGGGGTGCTGAGCCCACTATTAGAGATGTGTATTACATAGTGAGCTTCTGCAAAGAGACATTGACTACTTTAACCCAGCTGGTGCACTGTCTGCAGTCTGAAATGATGAATATCAAAGCCTCTATGCATAAGGCAGATGTGTAGACTGGTGAGGTTGAAAAGAGGGTCGGCACTGCAGAAGACCAAATAGATAAATTACAAAAAGTGCAGAAACAATATGCCAAACAAGTGGCTGAGGTCACTGCCAAAAACGATGACCTTGAAAACTGCTCTTGGCGGAAGAATATTAGAATTGTAGGAGTGCCTGAAAAAGTGGAGGGCTCTAATCCCACAGACTTTATTGAGAAATGGCTGCTGGATAAATTGGGAGATGCTACACTCTCCAAAGTGTTTGTGTACTCGCTCCACAAAAAAACAGAGTACAAAGGCCCCCGTACCATCTTGGTGAGAATATTGAATTACCGAGATAGGCCTGCTATATTGAGGAAAGCAAGGACTGTTAAGGACATGACGATCAACGGGCAACACATCTCCATATATTCTGACTATTCTCTCACGGTGCAAAAAATGCGAATGCGTTTTGTTGAAGTGAAAAGGAGACTGAGAGGCCTAGGAATACAATATTCTGTGCTGTATCCTACAAAGTTGAGGGTTGTTGCCTTAGAGAAAGTACACTTTTTCTAATCACCAGTGGAGGCCACAGAGTGGCTTGACCGTAACAATAAAAAACTGCGTGTCACTGGAGCCGGTTGAGAACTGGTAGCAGAAGATGGTATTTTTTTTCTTGATGGGGCCCACTCTGGGTTGTGGTTGATACCTTGATGCGTTTTTTCTTGTTCTTTTATCCTACATGTTCTTTTTACTTTTTCTTTGTTATTTTATGGACTGGCATATACCGGTGGTGCCAGTTATTGCAATAAGGAGACTGTGGCATAACAGCCCGCTATATTAAATTTTTGATTCTATTGAACGGTTTCCTAAAGGCGGGAGGGGGTGTAAGGGTGAAGCTTATTACTTTGGTTCACTTTAATTCCTGGGTCTAGGTATTTTACCCACTCTCTTATAGAGGGATGTTAACTGTGTTGGGGGGAGGGGTGTAGGTGGTCTAGTTTATATAATGGGAAAGTTTTGGGTTGGGGCGATGGTCGGAGGAGAGGGGCGGGATGGGATTGTAAACAGCGAATTACAGCAAATTCTTAGAAAGTATATGAGAATCTTATTCCATGATTGCCGACACGGTTAAGATCATAAGTTGGAATGTTAGAAGTCTGGTGGATAGAACTAAGAGGGCTGCTGTCTTACATCATGTTTTTTCATACAAACCGTCCATAATATGCCTGTGAGAAACTCGTATAGTCAAAGAACATACTGGGACATCGGCTAGGCGTTGGATTAGGTATGCTTATCATGCTATGTATTCTAATTATGCGAGGGGGGGTCTCAATCCTGGTTACATGCTTCTTTACCATTTGAAGAGGTGGAGGTGAGGGTAGATAAAGATGGGCAGTATGAGTTCCTGGTGTGTATGGGAAGTTAATGTGTGTGATTGCAGTGTATTTTTCCCCACTGTATTCTGATGCGAAGATGCAGGAGATCTTGGACTTGATCAGAAACAGAGTAGGGGTTCCATTACTTGTGATTGAAGATATGAATAATATTCTGCGCAGAGGATTAGATAAAACTAGGTGGGCTATGCGAGGGAATGAGGATGATGGAGATACGCCTTTTGCAACACATGTTAGAGAGGTTGGTTTTGTTGATCTGTGGAGGGTGAGGAATATGGATATGAGATGTTGTTCATGTTTTTCCTCTTCTCATGGATCCATGTCCAGAATAGTTATGGCATTGAGGAATAGATTAATGGTCTCCTGAATTAAGACAGTGGACTACCTACCAAGGGTGGTTATCGGACCATAAGCCAATAGAGCTGGTTGTATGTCCTGGATTGGGAAGTGGGGGAGAATGGAAGGTTCATCCTGTCTGGTTAAAATCTCTGGATATGGCTAAGATTGCAGGGGAGGTGGAGGGATTTTTTGGAGCAAATGATGGGAGTGCATCCGTGGGAGTAGTGTGGGATACGATGAAGGCCTTTCTGCGGGGTCTGTTTATTAAGGTCATTTCTAAATGCAAAACAGAGTCTAGGAGGGAGGAATGTAGGGCTCTGGAAGACCTGAAGGTGGCTGAGAGGTAGGCGGTGAGTTGGCCCACCCTGGAGATGCAGAGAAACCTTATGGTGCACAAGACAAGGTAGATGAATTTTGTTTCCAGGGTGCACAAAAGAGACAGGAGTTTCAGAGGATTTCGTTCTATGATGATGGGGAGAAGGTGGAACATCTTTTGTCGGTAATAACTGCAGCCCAGAGAGACTTGTCATATTTATACAATATGTATGATGAAAGTGATGTGCTGGTGTTAGTTACAGAGGAGATCCTTAGAATTTTCAGGAACTTTTATGTAAACCTATAGACATCCCAACTATTTGCATCCAAGACTGAAATCTGTGAGTTTTTGGAAGAAGTGGAATTGCCCAAGCTTGGTGTGGAAGATGGGGAACGTTTAAACCTTCCATTTACAGTAGAAGAGTTGGAAAGTACACTGGCCTCTATGGCAAATGATAAAGCCCCTGGGGCAGATGGTTTGCAGACGGAAGTTTATAAACAACTTAAAGATGTCTTATTGCCTAAACTGGGAGAGGTATTCCTTGGGGCACTAGGGGAGGGGAGGCTGCCGGAGTCAAAGAGGGAGGCGACAATTGTGGTTCTGCCCAAAGAGGACAAGGACGTTAGAAGACCAGAGTCCTATAGGCCCATTTCACGGCTGTCAATAGATGCTAAATTATTGGCGAAAGTGATGGCTAATAGATTGGTGTGGGTAATCACTAAAGTGATTAATCCAGATCAATCTGGCTTCATGCCTAATAAATCGACAGCCATCAATCTGAGAACATTGTTTTTAAATATTCAGCTGTAAGCGGATAATGCTGGGAGAAGAGCTGTGGCATTTCTAGATGCCCATAAGGCATTTGACAGAGTGGAGTGGGACTATTTGTGGTTGAACCTTGACCGGATGGGTTTTGGACTGGTGTTTGTCTCGTGAGTGCGGTTAGTTTTACTCTTCCACTGTAGCACGTATTTGGGTAAATGGAGAGAGGTCAGAGAAAATTGAATTTACTAGAGGAAGATGGCAGGGATGCCTCTTTCCCCTTATTGTTTGCCATTGCAATTCAGCCACTTGCTGCTCATATTCGCAAAAATGTGATGGTGAAAGGTTTTAAGCTATGCTCGGTAGAAGAGAAGATCGCACTTTATGCAGATGATGTCCTTCTCTTCCTGCAGGATACTGGAGAGACCCTACATTGAGTGGTGATGGTAGTAGAGCGATTTTGGAGAATGTTGGGACTTAAATATAATTGGGGCAAGTCTCACCTTATGATGGTGGATAGAGATGGACTCTGTATAATGGAGGAGAGTGGATCTACTAGGCTTAAGATGGTAGATCAATTTAACCCCTTCATGACCCAGCCTATTTTGACCCTAAAGACCTTGGCCTTTTTTGCAATTCTGACCAGTGTCCCTTTATGAGGTTATAACTCAGGAACGCTTCAACCGATCCTAGCGATTCTGAGATTGTTTTTTCGTGACATATTGGGCTTCATGCTAGTGTTAAATTTAAGTCGATAATTTTTGCGTTTATTTGTGAAAAAATCAAAAATATGGCAAAAATTTGGAAAATTTCACAATTTTCACATTTTTAATTTTTTTTTCTGATAAACAAGAGAGATATGTGACAGAAAAAAGTTATTAAATAATATTTCCCACATGTCTACTTCACATCAGCACAATTTTGGAAAAAAAAAAATTTTTTGTTAGGACGTTATAAGAGTTCAAAGTTCATGAGCAATTTTTCATTTTTCAACCAAAATTTACAAAACCATTTTTTTTAGTGACCACATCACATTTGAAGTCCTTTTGAGGGGTGTACATGACAGAAAACACCCAAAAGTGACACCATTCCAAAAACTTCACCCCTCAAGCTACTCAAAACTACATTCGAGAAGATTATTAACCCTTCAGGTGCTTCACAGGAACTAAAGCAAAGTGGAAACAAAAAATGGATATTTTAATTTTTTTATCAAAAATGTTCTTTTAGCCTCAATTCTTTCATTTTCACATGGGCAACAGGATAAAATGGATCTTAAAATGTGTTGTGCAAATTCTCCCGAGTACATCGATACCTCATATGTGGTCATAAACCACTGATTGGGCGCACGGCAGGGCTCAGAAGTGAAGGAGCGCAATTTGACTTTGGGCGCACGGCAGGGGTCAGAAGGGAAGGAGCGCAATTTCACTTTTTGAATGTAAAATTAGCTCCAAAACAGTGGTTTATGACCACATATGAGGTATCGGTGTACTCAGGAGAAATTGCCCAACAAATTTTAGGATGAATTTTATGCTGTTGCCATGTGAAAACGAAAAAATTTAGGCTAAAAGAAAATTTTTTGGAAAAAAAAAGTACTATTTCATTTTCACAGATCAATTTGTAAAGCACCTGGGGGTTCAATATGCTCACTACCCATCTAGATATGTTCCCTGGGGGGTCTAGTTTCCAAAATGGGGTCACTTGTGGGGGAGCTCCAATGTTTAGGCACGCAGGGGCTCTCCAAACGCGACATAGTGTCCGCTAACAATTTGAATAAAAATCAGCTCAAATTGTTAGCTGTAACCATGTTGTGTTTAGTGAGCCCCTGTGTGCCTAAACATTGGGGCTCCCCCACAAGTGACCCCATTTTGGAAACTAGACCCTCCAAGGAACGTATCTAGATGCATAGTGAGCACTTTGAACCCCCAGGTGCTTCACAAATTCATCCATAAAAATGAAAAAGCACTTTTTTTTCCACAAAAAAATTCTTTTTTCATTATTATGGATCAATTTGTGAAGCACCTGGGGGTTGAAAGTGCTCACTATGCATCTAGATACGTTCCTTTGGGGTCTAGTTTCCAAAATGGGGTCACTTGTGGGGGAGCTCCAATGTGGAGACGCACAGGGGCTCTCCAAACGCGACATGGTGTCCGCTAACAATTTGAATGCAAAATGAGCTCAAATTGTTAGCGGACACCATGTTGCGTTTGGAGAGCCCCTGTGCGTCTCCACATAGGAGCTCATCCACAAGTGACCCCATTTTGGAAACTAGACCCCCAAGGGAACGTATCTAGATGCATAGTGAGCACTTTGAACCCCCAGGTGCTTCACAAATTAATCTGTAAAAATGAAAAAGTACTTTTTTTCCGCAAAAATCTTTTTTTTTCAATAATTTGTGAAGCACCTGGGGGTTCAATATGCTCACTACCCATCTAGATATGTTCCCTGGGGGGTCTAGTTTCCAAAATGGGGTCACTTGTGGGGGAGCTCCAATGTTTAGGCACACAGGGGCTCTCCAAAAGCGACATGGTGTCCGCTAACAATTTGAATAAAAATCAGCTCAAATTGTTAGCTGTCACCATGTTGCGTTTGGTGAGCCCCTGTGTGCCTAAACATTAGGGCTCCGCAACAAGTGACCCCATTTTGGAAACTAGACCCCCCAGGGAACGTATCTAGATGCATAGTGAGCACTTTGAACCCCCAGGTGCTTTACAAATTCATCCATAAAAATGAAAAAGCACTTTTTTTTCCACAAAAATTTCTTTTTTCATTATTACGGACCAATTTGTGAAGCACCTGGGGGTTCAAAGTGCTCACTATGCAGCTAGATATGTTCCCTGGGGGGTCTAGTTTCCAAAATGGGGTCACTTGTGGGGGAGCTCCAATGTGGAGACGCACAGGGGCTCTCCAAACACGACATGGTGTCCGCTAACAATTTGAATGCAAAATGAGCTCAAATTGTTAGCGGACACCATGTTGCGTTTGGTGAGCCCCTGTGTGCCTAAATATTGGAGCTCCCCCACAAGTGACCCCATTTTGGAAACTAGACCCCCCAGGGAACGTATCTAGATGCATAGTGAGTACTTTGAACCCCCAGGTGCTTCACAAATTCATCCATAAAAATGAAAAAGCCCTTTTTTTTCCACAAAAATTTCTTTTTTCATTATTACGGACCAATTTGTGAAGCACCTGGGGGTTCAAAGTGCTCACTATGCAGCTAGATATGTTCCCTGGGGGGTTTAGTTTCCAAAATGGGGTCACTTGTGGGGGAGCTCCAATGTTTAGGCACACAGGGGCTCTCCATATGCGACATGGTGTCCGCTAACAATTGGAATTGTTAGCGGACACCATGTCACGTTTGGTGAGCCCCTGTGTGCCTAAACATTGGGGCTCCCCCACAAGTGACCCCATTTTGTAAACTAGACACCCCAAGGAATGTATCTAGATGCATAGTGTGCACTTTGAACCTCCAGGTGCTTCACAAATTGATCTGTAAAAATGAAAAAATACTTTTTTTGTGGAAAAAAAGTACTTTTTTATTTTTATGGATCAATTTGTGAAGCACTTGGGGGTTCAAAGTGCTCACTATGCAGCTAGATATGTTCCCTGGGGGGTCTAGTTTCCAAAATGGGGTCACTTGTGGGGAGCTCCAATGTGTAGGCACACAGGGGCTCTCCATACGCAACCTGGTGTTTGCCAACAATTGGAATTGTTAGCGGACACCAGGTCGCGTATGGAGAGCCCCTGTGTGCCTAAACATTGGAGCTCCCCCACAAGTGACCCCATTTTGGAAACTAGACCCCCCAGGGAACATATCTAGATGCACAGAGAGCACTTTGAACCACCATGTGCTTCACAAATTGAGACGTATAAATGAATAAAGAAACTTTATGTGAAAAAACATACTAGTCTAGTAGTTGCAATTCGCAGCATAGGGAACCCATGGGGCTCTGTCATATTTTTGGTCCAGCCAGGTACAACTTGGCAGCTACGGACTGCCACCAGCCCCCAGCTGCTTCGTCATACCTGGCTGGAACCAAAAATACAACGAAGCCTATTTTTTTTTTATTTCTAGAATTATTTCTAGAAAAAAAATGACATAGGGCTCCGCCATATTTTTGGTCCAGCCAGGTACAACTTGGCAGCTACGGACTGCCACCAGGCCCCAGCTGCCTCGTCATACCTGGCTGGAACCAAAAATACAGCGAAGCCTATTTTTTTTTTTATTTCTAGAAATATTTTTAGAAAAAAAATGACATAGGGCTCCGCCATATTTTTGGTCCAGCCAGGTACAACTTGGCAGCTACGGACTGCCACCAGGCCCCAGCTGCCTCGTCATACCTGGCTGGAACCAAAAATACAGCGAAGCCTATTTTTTTTTTATTTCTAGAAATATTTCTAGAAAAAAAATGACATAGGGCTCCGCCATATTTTTGGTCCAGCCAGGTACAACTTGGCAGCTACGGACTGCCACCAGCCCCCAGCTGCCTCGTCATACCTGGCAGGAACCAAAAATACAGCGAAGCCTATTTTTTTTTTATTTCTAGAAATATTTCTAGAAAAAAAATGACATAGGGCTCCGCCATATTTTTGGTCCAGCCAGGTACAGCTTGGCAGCTACGGACTGCCACCCACCCCCAGCTGCCTCGTCATACCTGGCTGGAACCAAAAATACAGCGAAGCCTATTTTTTTTTTTATTTCTAGAAATATTTCTAGAAAAAAAAATTACGTGGGGCTCCGCCATATTTTTGGTCCAGCCAGGTACAACTAGGCAGCTGGGGGCTGGAATCCTCAGCATAGAGAGGCCCAAGCGTTCTGGGCCCCCCATGCTGCGAATTGCAGCCCGCAGCCGCCCCAGAAAATGGCGCATTCATTGAAGCGCCATTTTCTGGCGCTGTACCCACGCTCTTCCAGTTGCCCTGGTGCCGGTGGCTAACTGGGTAATAAAGGGGTTAATGCCAGCTTTTTATTGGCAGCTGGCACTAAGCCCGAGATTCATAATATAGGGCCAATGTTAGACCCGCCATTAGGAATCTCTAGTACAGTAAATAGTCAATAAATACACACAGAGAAAAATCTTTTTATTTGAAAAAAAAACAGACACAATTCGGACTCCATCTTTATTATAAAAAGATCCGACGTAGTCCACAACGAAGGTCCCACGACGCTCGATCGCTCCGACGTAGTCCATAACGAAGGTCCCACGACGTTTGTCTCCGACGTAGTCCACAACGAAGGTCCCACGACTCTCGATCACCTTTGCTTTCAGATCGCTACTCTGGAGCCCGATCCGCCAGCATGGTGATCGAGCTGCAGAAAGTGATCTGACACCCCGGGCGCAGTGACCCACTATGTACATCACTGCGCCTGGGCTGCCAGATCGCTTTCCGCAGCTCGATCCCCATGCATGGGGATCGAGCTGCGGAAAGCGATCTGGCAGCACAGGCGCATTGACCCACTATGTGCATCACTGCGTCGGGCTGTCAGATTGCTTTCTGCAGTTCGATGCCCATGCAGGGAGATCGGGCTGCAGAGCAGCGATCTAAGAGCCTGGGCGCAGTGACCCACTATGTGCATCACTGCGCCTGGGCTGCCAGATCGCTTTCCGCAGCTCGATCCCCATGCATGGGGATCGAGCTGCGGAAAGCGATCTGGCAGCACAGGCGCATTGACCCACTATGTGCATCACTGCGTCCGGGCTGTCAGATTGCTTTCTGCAGCTCGATGCCCATGCAGGGAGATCGGGCTGCAGAGCAGCAATCTAAGAGCCTGGGCGCAGTGACCCACTATGTGCATCACTGCGCCCGGGCTGTTAGATAGCTTTCTGCAGCTCGATCCCCATGCATGGGGATCGAGCTGCGGAAAGCGATCTGGCAGCCCAGGCGCAGTGATGCACATAGTGGGTCACTGCGCCCGGGGTGTCAGATCACTTTCTGCAGCTAGATCCTCAGAATCCAGCTGTAGGAAGTGATCTGACAGATCCAGTACAGTGATCCACAGTGATCACATAATGGTCACTGTGGATCACTGTGCTGGATCTGTCAGATCACTTCCTACAGCTGGATCCTCAGGATCCAGCTGTAGAAAGTGATCTGACAGATCCAGTACAGTGATCCACAGTGATCACATAATGGTCACTGTGGATCACTGTGCTGGATCTGTCAGATCACTTCCTACAGCTGGATCCTCAGGATCCAGCTGTAGAAAGTGATCTGACAGATCCAGTACAGTGATCCACAGTGATCACATAATGGTCACTGTGGATCACTGTGCTGGATCTGTCAGATCACTTCCTACAGCTGGATCCTGAGGAGGTGACAGGGGATGGGGGGGCACTCACAGGAAGCGGGGGCAGGCAGGAGCAGGCGGGCGGCAGGAAGAGGAAGCCCGCGGTAGGGACAGGAAGCGGGTGCAGGGACAGGAAGCGGGGGGGGGGGGGTAAGAAAGATGAAGAGGGGGCAGGATAGAGAGGTGGGGGACAGGGGGGCACTTAGAGGATGACAGGGGAGAAGATCGGAGGGTAGGGAGAGCAGGGGCAGGCAGGGAAGCATGACAGGCGCGGTGATTTTCACTTTCACTTTTGAGCGCCAATCACCGCGCCTGTAGCCGGGGGGGTGGGGGTGGGGGCAAATCGACCCCCCATGGGGTGTTGTACAACACCCCATGTACCTGCAGGCCGAATGACAGGTCAGTGAGACCCTCACTCGGCCTGCAGGAGCCCGATCAATCCATGGCCCACCCCCTGGGCCAAGGGTCGGGAACGAACTTGTTTCCATGGCCCAAACGGTGGGCCAAGGGTCGTGAAGGGGTTAAATATTTAGGTATACATGTGACAATATGTGTTTCTGAGTATGTAAGAGTAAATGTGCTCCCATTGATGTCTATATTGAAGGACAAGGCTCAAGCCTGGTGCAAACTGCGTCTCTCGGTGGTGGGTAGGACGAACTTGGCCAAAATGGTGCTTATGCCCAAACTTCTCTATGTGTTGCATAAGTCCCCAAAGTGGCTTCCATGGGAAATATTTCACAGGCTTAGCTCCATTTTTTGGGACTTGGTCTGGGGGGTGCACAGCGTAGAATAAAATTGGAACTTTTACAGAGGTCTAAAGAGGAGGGGGGCTTGCTCTTCCTAATCCTTGGGTCTATTTCCTGGTGTCCCAGTTTTAGCACTTTAGAGATTGGGTGGCACAGGCTGAGCAGAACTCAATGCAGACTCTATTAGAGCAGGTAGTGCAGAGAATACCGTCGGTACAAGGGTTGGAAGCCGGGGTATTTGGTAGACTGGGTAAGTAATATTCCACACTATATTTGATACACAAGGTATGGATAAAAATTAAAATAATTAAAGAGGTGAGTGGGTTGACAATTTAAGGTACCGTCACACACACCAATTTTCTGAACGATGTTGTTAGCGATCGCGCGTGCATGTGATCGCTAACAGCATTGTTCAGATCGTTGGTGAGCTGTCACACAGGCAGATTCACCAGCAATCTAGACCAGTGAGCACGCTGGTATCCAAGGTACACATCGGGTTATTAAGCACCACGCGGCACTTGGTAACCATGGTACATGTCGGATTACTATCTCCCAGCATAGGCTGTGCCGCTGGGAGATTGTTTAGCGCACTGTCACACTGAACGATGCAGCAGGTTGGTTGAGTTGAAGTTGACAGGTTTATGAACATGTTCATAAACCTGTCAACTTCAACTTGACTAATTATCGTTGTTGAATCATTCGTTTTACATACAATGACTCACTGTTGTTTCAACATCGTTCAAAACGTCACTTTTGAACAATGTTGAGAATGATGTTGAGCCGTGTAACAGTACCTTTACACTCCCATATGGAGGAATGAAAACTTAGTTGAATTTGGTAAATTGGGTGACCAGACAGAATGGAGACGGAAGGGCATATGCTATATGTCACAATTGATAGTGAATCACAACTTGAAGACATTTGAATCTCTACAGGAGGAATTTGGGATGCCTGAGGTGGATAGATACTGGTATTTTAGAGTCCAACATGCATTCAGACAACAAAACCGAGCGGGTAACCTGGAGATATAAAATGACATAGTGCTAGATTATATTTGTGGAAAAGGAAACACAAAAGGAGTCATATCAACTATATATAAAGATTTGATGCACACATTTTTATTGAAACACCGTATGTGTGCCAGAGATAAATGGAAAGAAGATCTTGGGGCGAATGATGAAGTCTGGGAGACTATACTGGAGTATATCCTGAACCTATCCCTGAGTGAGCCGGGTAGGCTGTCTCAATTATATACTGTACACAGGGCATACAGATCTCCTGCATTTTTGCATAGGGTAGGTGTGAGAGCTACTTCTGAATGCCCGAGGTGTATGAATGAGGATGCAGGTATCTTGCACATGCTATTGGAATGCCCGAGACTACAAGCTTTTTGAATGGTTGTGTTGAGTTTGACTGAAGGCAGGTATGAATGTGTTGTGCCCCGGTCTCCCCTGATGTGTGTGCTTGGGTACATGGAGGAAATTACTATAACCAATACACAAAAACTGGCAATAACTAGGCTATCATATATAGCCAGGAAAGTGATCGCTCGCTGCTGGATCAGGGCTGAGCCCAATTCTAGGAAAGAAGTGGACTATATAGTACGTACAGAGGAAAGTATATATCGGAAGAGGAACGCGACCAGAGTATTTGATAAACTTTGCACAGCATGGGCAAGGGGAGAAACTAGGCCTAGATGAGGTGGGAAAGAAATATTCTATACAGAACTGACAGATGGATTATATTTGATCATTTGAAGAGTATAATGGGTATCTGTGCAATACATGGCATGGTAATACTGTAGGGTTATACGACACATGTTTTATGTGCTGTTTATAAAAAAGGGGTGGGGTAAGGGGACCTTCGTTTGTGTGGATAAATATGAATAAAAATTATCTGGGTTTAAAAAAAAAAAAAAAAAAAAAAAGGTCTTGGCTGGGTCTTCTAACATGACAATGATCAAAAACATACAGACAAGGCAATGATGGAGTGGCTCAAAAATAAGCACATAGCACATTAAGGTCACGGAGTGGCCTAACCAGTCTCCAGTTCTTAATTCGATAGAAAACTTATGGAGGGAGCTGAAACTCCAATTTGCCAAGCGACTGCTTCAAAATCTTAATGATTTTAGAGATGATCTGCAAGGAGGAGTGAACCAAAATTCCTTCTGACGTGTGCAAACCTCATCAACAACATCAAGAAACATCTGACTGCTGTGCTTTCCAACAAGGGTTTTAACACAAAGTAATAAGTCTTGTTTGCCAAGGGATCTTAACCTACCCTTAAAATTATAGACTGTTCATGTCTTTGTCAGTGGGCAAACTTACAAAATCAGCAAGGGATCAAATATTTATTCCCCCACTGTACTTGTAATCCTGTGCTCTCTGGGCTACACGCTTTTTGAGCTGTGGTATGATCAGACCATGTTCCTGTATGGTCAGACACAGCCATTACACAGTACATAGCGGGAACACCTTTACAACATTATTCTGGAACAAGAACATATATGTACTTTTTTTTTTTTCGTGGGACAAGATGTTAAAGCTAAGAAATGCTGTAATTCACTAATTTTTCTTTTATTCTTGCACCATATTTGTGTTATCTGCTTCTTAGTATCATATTGTTTACAGCTCATTGTCACAGGGTTTAGCACTGAAGCCAACATACTGCTGCATGTCACATTTCTATCTGGTCATGTTGTTGTGATGTCTGCTCCTGTTACCAGGTATAACCATATTTATTTATTCTGTGGGGGTTACTAATCTTGACCTGTGTTTTTAAACTATCCTTCTGTCTAATGTTCCCTTCCCAGTTCTTCTTGTATTTACGGGGCTACTGAGCAGCCTGTGCTACCCCACTCCACCACCCAGCAACCAGTCTGTAGACCCCACACATGTGCCCTTGTTTTATTTCTGAACACTGTTCAGATGTTAAAAGGAAGGCCAGGGCAGCATCTGCCATCTGTTTACAATGCAGAATATCCCAATGACTGCAGGGCGTAACATGTGTACTCTGCTGAACCCAACAACCTCAGTTACCTACAGAGCCTTAAAGAGAACCTGTCAGGTCGCTCTGCCCCTCTCTCCTATCACTACTTGTCCTTGCATGTTGCTAGCTGATCCTTAACCATCCCTCTCTGACCTAAAGGGGGCCATATAACGATTATGAAAAAATGACATTGAACTTGCATATGGTCTCCACCTAGGAAACTGGAAAGGCGGGCTCTGGGCTCCATACTCCCCTTTTCGCTGGCTCCTAGCACACCGCGCTGGGCATCATCGCTCCTGGTACTTTGCCGCCTCCTTTTTAAATTCCCGTCCTCTCTGTAGCTGTAATACCCTGGCCGGAATGTCATATCCGGCCTGGTGCATTGTGGGCCTAATCACGTGATCGGCCCAGCTCCGGCGCATGCTCAATGCACATATTGAAGCCGGGCCGATCATGTGATTAGGCCCACAATGCACTGGGCCAGATATGACGTTCCAGTCCGGGAATTACTGCTGCAGGGAGGGTGAGAATTTAAAAAAGGAAGCGGCAAAGCACCAGGAGTGATGACACCCAGTGGGGCGGGCTAGGAGCCAGTGAGGATGGGGAACATGGAGCCCTGAGCATACCTTTCCAGTCTGCTAGATGGAGACCATATATAAGTTCTAAGTCATTTTTCATAATTGTTAAAGCGCCCCTTTAGGTCAGACAGGGATGGTTAGGGAATAGGAGAGAGGGTTAGAGCAACTTGACAGGCTCCCTTTAAACATCCCCACTCCACTCTACCTGATTGTGATGCGGATCTAAAGGCTTCTTGTAATTTAACCATTCTCAGGCCATGTTTTTCCATAGAACTCCCCCCCCTCCCCCCCCCCCCACTTTTGAAGTGCACTGCCTTGGATCACACTTAGGCTGGAAACACACTGGCGAGTGGAAAAACGGTCCGATTGACGGATCCGAGAGTCAGACGAGTGTTCTCAGAGTTTTGCTCCACTTTGCATCCAAGTGCTATGCGAGTGTACGACATTTTCTTGGATCACATCCGAGTGCTGTCCATGTGTAATGCAACTCAAACAGCAGAATTCTTGTAGATATGCACAGTTACAGTATATAAGGACAATTATGAACTAGAGCTGTGTCGATGACGAACACTGACATAGGAGGAAGAAAAGTTTCTTGCATCAAAACTGAGCTACAGGGAGAGAGATCGGGCAAATTTCTAAAGGTAAACTAAATACATTGCAGTGTAACAGAAATAATACAATGATGGTATGAAACATGTGACGTGACCAGGGCAAGATACTCAATACACTGGGCAGAGGATCATATCCTTCAAGGTGTCAGTACTGGAGGTGGCCGTACCCAATGATTGTTACCCCAGGGACAGTGGAAGCAGGCATGTGGCTGTGGTCTTGCCAGGGTAAACACTGTCATTTTACTGTTCCCTCATATGCTGGTGTTATGTGGCATGCCCCATGGTGTTGATAGTGGAGGGAGACTAGGGCCAGGGAAACACTTGCTTGTTCAAATAATAGTCTTTTACTTACAAAACACAGCCAGAAGGTACACAGCCATAAGTGCTATTAACATGCTTGGTTGACTTTGCTGCTGACTCACTGTCTGTTGAGCTGAATTAGGTGCACCATTCCATGACAGGCAGATGACAGTGAGAATACCCAGAGCCCATCCTGTATAAATACAAAAAGGGGGAGACAAGAAGCGCTATAGTGCCCTATCACTAGTGACACACTGAGTATATCAATAGGTGTACACTCACCTCTCCAGTTGTGTGACCCACAGCTGGTTTATATCAGATTACTTGGGAAAAGGTGTTTTGCGATCCGCGCTGCCAGACTGACTCGCATCAAAGAAGACACTTGAAGATGAAGTGTTGATCAAATCCTTCTTTTATTCACCGACGCGTTTCGGTGCCCACCTGGCACCCTGATGAAGGTGCCAGGTGGGCACCGAAACGCGTCGGTGAATAAAAGAAGGATTTGATCAACACTTCATCTTCAAGTGTCTTCTTTGATGCGAGTCAGTCTGGCAGAGCGGATCGCAAAACACCTTTTCCCAAGTAATCTGATGCTTCTCCACGTCTGAGTGGTCGGTGAAGGTCCAGCAGCAGCCATCAGGATATAATTCCTAACACGTCTTCAAACCAGTTGTGGGTGACACAACTGGACTAGATGAGTGAACCCCTGTTGCTCACCGAGCTTCCTATTTAGTGTCTAGTGATAAGGGCACTATTGCGCCTCTTGTTCCCCCAACCCCCCTTTTTGTATTTATCACAGCTGGTTTATAAGCCTTCGGTTTAAAGCTGCTGCAGGACCTCCACCAGCCACTCTTACGTGGAAAAATGCTCATATATAGGGAAGATGGTGTGTCACGGTCCGCGCTGCTGTCTCAGTGGGTTCCCAAGGGATGGATGTCTCCAAGAAGTCACAAGGAAGGCAATGGTTCCAAAGCAGCGATCTCCTTTATTCACCAACGTGTTTCGGCACCTTCATCAGGGTATTACATGTACTTCAAGAAACAAGGTTTTTATAGCCCACAAAACAAGTTCCTTGACTGTTAAAAGGAGAGTGTCTGTTTACCATGATGTCAAAATCGTCATCAAAAGGGGTGGAGCCATTGGTTTTGGCCCAATTTTACTATTATAAGGGTATTCTGTACTATATTGCATCACAACTTATGTTCTATATTTATTATGCAGGTTTTTATTATTTATTTCTACTTTTATTTGATATACATATAACACAGGAGCAAATAAAAGGAAAGAGAAACACATTTTTCCATAAAATGCAGTAATCGTATCCATGGTCGGGTGTCGGTATCAGTTTCCATTCTCCTGTTGCACTAGTGGTGAATGCCACAATCAACTTCAAGGTTTTTATGGCTGACATGGCGGGATACCAATGTCAGATAGGGATGTGGATATTTACCATTGTCAATAGGGGAAGATCTGTTAATTTTGGCGCAATATGTTAGTACATAGTTTCCCTGAATTATATCAGATCATATTTTAACGCATAAATATAGTAAAAGTCATCAAACATTGTTAAAAACTATAAAATGAAATATATAAATAAAATCGATTTCTTAAAACCAGTATTTGAACCTATGGCTGGGTATTGACATCTTCAATGCATTAGTGGCAAGCACCACTGAACCCTTATATATTCGTTATCATATTAATTGTCAGTTTTTCCTGAGACATTCTATATTGTTGTTTTTGCAGGTTCCACTACAATCAGGACAAAACTTGGCTGGTGCCTGCTACTGCAAGAATTCATAATGAATGGACATGATGGTTAATTTATATAAAAAATGATAAAAGGATCTTTCTTTGATTCCCCTATAAGAAACTTTTTCTCATTGTAAAATAAAGATTCTGTTGGAATAATGTACATGAAGCACAAGTGGTAATTCAATTTGGTGCATAAAGGAAATTGCTTTTAAATGTAAACCTAAATATTTATCACTAACTTTTATTTATTTAATAAAAAAAATGTTAATAATAATGAAATTTTTATTCAAATATCTTAATGATTTCGATTATTAAAATTTTAAAATGATAATAATAGTTTTGTTTTTTTGAGAGATTTTAACTATCTATTTTAACATCAGTTCACTGTCATGAAGATATCTCCCTGCTGTGGTACTACACACTAGACAACAAGCCATCGGCATTCAGAGTGATTGTCAGCGCGGGTTCTATTCCCATTAGTGGCTCCATTTAATGCCCCAATATAATTTCAGAGTTCATATTATACTGTATTACTCATTAATTTTTAGGAATTGTTGTCTGTTCTATCTATATGTCCAAATATAAATCTGAAATAAAAATATTGGAAGTGCCTTCTCAAAAAAATCCACAAGATGGCGCTAGAGAGGAAATGCAGAGATCTGGATGCAGTTTCTATGCTGATGAGTGATACCAAGGTCTATATGCAAGTTGTACTCTATTTTCACCACAAGGGGGAGCGAAACACTCTGAGTTTAAAGTACTGCTTCTTTCGGTGAAAAAATGACTGTAATTCTACAGATTTCTATGTATATCTGCAGTGCTTGGCTTTGAGTGAGAAAGGGGAGAGTAAAAATTACTGTTAATTTAATATATTAAAGGTGCTTAAGAGGTCCCATTTTAATTTGACAGTAAAAAGCTGCTCAATGACTGTGAGTGAATTACTACTCTAAAAATATGTGAGATGGATACATCAGATATCCAGTATCTTGATAAGCGAACTGTGTTAGTGAAGAAGCCATGTGTTCAGTCCACGTATACCATAAAATCTGTTTTTTCAATTCAAATGTGTGGGGGAAATTGTGAGAGTAAAAAATATATCCATGTTGCGTGAAATAATAATGATGAAGATGTGTACTAGTTTAAATCAATTCAGATATTATATTTAACCCCTTAGGTTTCAGAGTGTTTAGCTGGAATATCCAGTATTTCTCTTTCTTCTTCAAAATCTGAAATCTGTTATTCAGATGGACATGATCAATGGGGATTATTTTCAAGTACAACAGTTTCGGGTTCTTATTGTGATACAGACAAAAATGATGGGAGACTCCATGAAGTTTATATCCATTTTTTATATTTGACCTATGTTTGTTAAGTCTCTCATGCAGGGGTCTAATGGTTCTTCCCACGTATTGTAGTCCACAGGGGCCCTCCAATAAGTATATGACGTAGTCGGTGGTACAATTGATGTTTTGTTTAATAGGAAAAGACTTTTTATTGACCGTTGAGGAGAATTCAGACTTCCTTTGGATGATTTTACAGCACAAACATCTATTCTTCCCGCATCTTGATGTGGTCTTTACTGCAGTGTCTTTTTCGCTAGTTTTAATCACATTGGTACATCTGAGACGGCTGGGAGCTACTATGCTTTTGATGTTCGGGGCTCTTCGGAAGGTGATACCAGGTTTCTTGGGAATAATGACCCCAAGTATTGGATCTTTCTTCAGGATGGGCCAGTGTGCATGTAGACTTTTTTTTAATAGCTTTATCGCAATTGTTGAATGCAGTTATGAAATTAAATTAGTGTTTGCTTATCAGTGGTGGTTTTTGGATTAGATGTTAGTAATACTTCTTGTCTGATATTTCTACTGTGCCTTTGTGCATTTAATTCCAACTGCCTGGGGTATTTCCTGTCCAAGAACCTTTGCTTTAGGATTTCTGATTGGATTTTATAGTCACTTTCGTTGGTACAATTTTTCTTTATTCTTTTAAACTGATTGGCCGGTATATTCTTCAGCCACTTGTTGTAATGTCCACTGTAGTCTATGTAGGAATTCCTGTCAGTCATTTTGAAATAGGTTTTCATGCAAATCTTCATTTGGTCTATGAAGATAGTACCATTAATTTCCTGGACCTTACTATGTATTGTGGGTTCGAATGGGAGCCCCCATTTATTGTCTGTAATGCACTTGATGAAGTCATTGACATCTCCTTTTTCCTTGTCCCAAATTATGAATATATCATCAATAAATCTTTTATATTTAATCAGTCCATTTTTATGTTCATTATCTAGTACATGTGTTTCTTCAAAAAGGCCCATGAAGAGGTTCACATATGAACATGCGACCTTCGATCCCATGGCTGTGCCATGCTTTTGATGATGATAACAATTTTTTCTCATTCAATTGATGTATGTGAGTATGAATTCCAATCCTTCAAGAATAAAATTGATTAACTCATCATTTATTTCTGGGTCATTGTTTAAATAATATTCTGCACATAGGGTTCCCTATCTGTGTTCTATATTAGTATAGAGAGATGAAACATCCAATGTTAGAAAGGTGTAGGAATCTTTCCAGTGAGTGTTCTTCAAGATGTTAATCATATCGGTGGAATCTTTGATGTAACTTTCCAGTTTAAATACATACTTCTGTAGGATTTTGTCAATGTATGTTGCTCAATTGCTGGATACCAGAGCCCATCCTGGTATCCAAATTGACACAATAGTTGGTTTTCTCTATTCTATCGGAGTGGTATCCTCCAGCAGACCCCACAGGTAGTGTCCTTCTTCATGGAGATAGAAGCTCTTATGTGGCCATCTTCTGTGTGGGAGACGCCCCTCTTCCAGGCTTGTACTCCTCCTAGTCCTCAGCTTTAGGTTAAGGTGGGCTGGGTTCGCCGTGCAGGCCAGGGCATTCTTTTTGTCTAAAATGGTCCAGGTCCTTGGAGCTTCTTGAAATTTTGGGTCAGTCAGTGGTATCCAGCCCATAGGTTTGGGTACCCCTACATGTCTTGTCTTATGGTGTGCACTCTCTGAGGTCTTACTGTATTGACGTGACTGTCATCAAAGCTACTGTGCCCACAAGCACCACCCACCCATCCTTTTGCTAAGTTACTACCTAGTGTCATGCCCTAATCAAGAGTCCAGTCTCTCATGGACAGGGAGACTGGTGCTCATCATGTGGTGCTATGCACTTCATCTGCTCTGTCCCTGCTGCGGGTAGGGTCTTTGCTGTGCAGGGAGACCAGTGCCTATCACACAGCTCCTCTGGTACTGCTCACCCTGACCATGGCTCCAGGTGATCAGTGGCTCCTTTCTCTGCTAGGAACCTGCGTCCCCTTTGCAGGTCTCCTGGAAATTCTTTTAGGAGGCACACCCTGCTTCCTGCACATACTTAGAGAACAGGTGCCCTGCTGCTTTATTAGGGCTGTTTGTGCTGTGATACTCTGTGTATAAAAGGCATCCTCCCCTTATGGGGGGTGCCAGAACAACTTGTTAATTCTCTGGAAATCATTGCCTCTGCTCAGGTCACATTCTGCTGAGCTCTGCACTAAGACTGCTGCATTGTTTCTACTTGATTTTCTAATACTCCTGTCTTCACAGACTCCTTGGGCTGTTCAGGCCCCTCCTCATGTGCACAGGACTCTCCGATTTCCTGCACTGGCTGGATCATATTTCCTAGATCGATCGGAGCTCCCAGGATTAATTTCTTGGACAGAGCCAGTATTCTACAGTTCCTCCATATCTACTGTCCGGTCTGTACCCCCCTCTTGTCCGACATTTGCGGCATTCAGGCCTCATGGTGTTGTGATGGGGGAATCCCTGTATAGGGTTTAGCCTTTGCCGGTGCTCCTCTACGTGGTACAGTGTCACGATCCAGAGGATCCTCCCCTCAAGCACCTTTCCCCTTTGTGAAACTTTCCTTAAGGCTGAAGGCACACTGTCCATGTGCCTCGCGTGAGTGCAATCCAAGGGAGACTCGCATTGCACTAGGACCAGTATCATTAAATGATACTGGTCAGATTACAGCGAGTTCCTCACATTACACTCGTATTGTGAGGGAAATGCGAGTTCAATTGCAGCATTCTGCGATTGACCGCGATTTCCACGCGAGTGGCCATTTAAAGTATATGGGTGTGAGTCAAACTTGCACCCATACAGCACACTGTGCAATAGTCGCACGCATGTGCTTTAAAGATGGCTTCAAACTCCGTGGCTGTCAAAGCTGCGGAGTTTGAATTTGCCGGTTTCCCGGTACAGTAACCAATCATCTTTTCACCCCTGTGACAGCAGCGGTGAAAGATGATTATTAAAAACCCAGCTGTTGTGATCAATTTGTAATTCCCGAGGTTTAGCAGCATATTAACCCCATCTGTGGCCTTTGTGCGACATGTCGGCACAGACTCTGCAAATGCAGCTAATAAGCCAGTTTCTGCAGGGTTAACCCGATGTTTGTGTGGTGACCGCTTGTCTCCAGGGAGTGTCCACACTCCCTGGACACATGGTGACATCACACACTGGGTGTGCAGGGGCTAATAGATGCTCTAACTAAAAGCTGGCAATTGTCGGTAATCAGTAATTTACTGTAAAAGCTGCCCGTCTCCTGAACTCAGGAGCAGTCCCTGGTACTGTACACTATTAGTGTACAGTAACAGGGACAGCTCCTGAGGTAAGGAGCCAGGCGGCTTTAACAGTAAATTACTGATTACCGACAATAGATGCTTTAACTAAAAGCCGGCAATGAACCCCTGCACACCCGGTGTGTGAGGTCAGCATGTGTCCAGGGAGTGTGGGCACTCCCTGGACACAAGCTGTCACCATGCAAACATCAGGTTAACCCTGCAGAAAACTGCTTACTAGCCTCATTTGCAGCCTCTGTGCTGACATAATTGGGGTTAATATGCAGCTAAACCCCGGGAATTACAAATTGACCACAGCAGCTGGGTTTTTAATAATCATCTTTCACTGCTGTTGTCACAGCGGTGAAAGATGATTGGTTACTGTACCAGGAAAACGGCAAATTCAAACTCTGTAGCTTTGACAGCCACAAAGTTTAAATTCACTGGTAAATGCTGTCTGTGGACCTGAAGTTTGCTTCAGGACCGCGGACAGCATCACACTGACATGCACCACACACGCACTCACACAGCACACTCTCAGCACACTCACATGCTTACAGCCATGCACACTCACCCACACGCACCACACTCGCAACACACTCACACAAAACACACACTACACTGGCATCACTGTAATGCATCAAACATGCTCTGTGTTTGATACATGACCGTGTGCCTCCAGCCTAATAAATATCCTTGGTTTTATGAAAAAAGTCACTCTCCTGTCTCTTGAGTATCGGGTATTCAGCTACCACTGCA
This sequence comes from Allobates femoralis, assembly GCA_033576535.1. Lineage (NCBI taxonomy): Eukaryota > Metazoa > Chordata > Amphibia > Anura > Aromobatidae > Allobates > Allobates femoralis. The sequence goes on from JARQOC010000003.1 coordinate 492,829,980, forward strand.
CCACAAGTGGTCTAGTGAGTCCACTTTGCTTCATCACGCCCTGTGGGCATAACACCTAAATGGGGAGCTTTACTCTTCCGATACCTGTGGGCTGCACAGAACCCACAATGCAGTGCATCTTTTTCCCAAAGTAAAAGTATATAACCGGACAGCCCCAGACCTGATCTTGCCGTGATGAGAAACCGGCCTGAGTGACAGAGGCACATGAGATGCCTAACTGCTAGTAAGCTGCTTGTAACAATGATAGCAGGAGCTTGGTTGTGTATGTCAGTCATATTCTAGCAACTGACCATACTGTTGGGCTACATTCATACTGTGTGTTTTTTTTCTCCTCAGTTCTTCTGTGATTTTTTAGCTGAAACCAGGAGCTGTTCTCCAAAAATCAGAGAAAATGTATCTCTGTTTCTGATCCGTTTTTGGGTGCTGCATTTTTTATTTTTTTTCAATTTAAAATGGCTCATATGGGAAATTGACATACACATTTTTAAATGGAGCACTCCTGAAGTGAAAAACAGGGTCACTTTAAAAATGCACTGAAAGGCCAAAAAGTGAAAACCCCTTGACTTAGCTGGGATTATTTAAGTGATCCATTTTAGGCTGGCTTCACACCACGGCACAGTCCAGTTTTTGGCCCCATAGTAGCCTATGGAGCCGGATGGCAGTTATCTGCCATCCGGTTTCCATCTCTCCGGTGGAATCTGGGAGAATTCGGATTTTTCTCACCGTACACAAAAACATTGCCGTATCCCGGATTCACTCGGATCCTAACATGGGAGCCTATGGGGCCGGATTGCCCCGGTTCGGGAGGATCCAGGAACCGGATACCGGCGGCTGCACGCCGCTGTTGTTTCAGGACCACAGCTAGCTCCCCGTGATCCACGGTCCTGATTTATTAGCAGCTGCAGCTGTGTTCGGCTGCACACAGGACCGGAGGGCACATTTGGCCCTCCGGTTTTGTGTGCTGGTCCGGTCCGGGGTTGTCAGGTTCATGCCTGACAGCCCCGGACCAGACTGTGCCGTGGTGTGAAGCCAGCCTTATGCAGTGCCTTGCAAAAAACAGATCACAAAAATGGATCAGAAAATGCAGTGTGAATGCAGCAGTAGAAATCCCCACATCTAATGATCCTCACACAATATTAAAATAAAAAATGTTAATCTCATACTCACTAATTCTGGCAATTCTCGCATAGAATGGCAAATGCCAGCCAATCGACTGCTCTGCCCTGGACATGAAATTCTGTAGATGTAAAGCAATCTGTGCCCAACTAAATGAAGAGCGATAGTGCAACTAGTTCTTTTTGCTTTGCCACAGAGTTAAACTGTGCATTGGTACAGTGAAGGGTAGATTTAGCTCTGGGTGGGCCCCTCCAGATAAGGGGCCCTAGGAAACCTTGTCCTCTAACCCACTGGTAAATTAGCTACTGATAACCACTTTAAACATCATATAGCATTAAAGCAACTTTCTGAACAATATTTGCAGTGTGGAAAGACCCCTTCCCCTTCTAAAATCATCAACTGTTATTGGGTACAGTAATTCTGTTGTATTGAAGGGGGTACTTGATCGACAACAGTTTTTAGATAGATATGTTCAAAAGTAACATCCCCATGAGTGCCAGGACCTAAGGTTTTGTAGCAGAATATTTATTATATACCTACTTAGTGGGGTGTGTCATCAACTTTCGAAGCAATGTCCATGAATCTCAAAATTCACTGCACCATGAAGCACACCGGAAGTCAGGTGATAGGTGTGTGCTAATATGGTTCCCACTGGCAGTACCAGTGTTGTGCACAATACTACCAGTGGGCCTGTCGCAAACTACCATGACGCGCCCCGAATGCCATAGCCCGCCGATGGACTAACAAACGCTGCTACAGGACCTTTTGGTAATATCACGGTTATGTAATCCGTGACTGACTACAAGACCATGACATCACCACAGGGCCTGTGTGCAGAGGCACAGATGGCACAAGGAAGCAGGGGGCTACAGCGAGGTTGGGGGGAAGCACAGACAGGCTCAGGGAGATTGAAGGGAGGAACAGGGAGGTGAGGTGGGTGTAGCTTAGAGAGGCACGAGGAGGTGGGGGGGCAAAAGGGGGCAGAGAGAGTGCTTATACACTTGCTCATATAGCCACCATCTTTGGTGGGGGTTAGCAGCCAGTAGCTGCTTAGTATACCTATGCTGGCAATATAAAAAACAGTGATTGCCCTACACTTTTTTTTTTAACCAGGAAATTAAACACTATTGCTATAAAGAAAGCAAAAACAGGTTTTAGGGAAAAATACATTTCTTTTCATACATGGGGAGAGAGACTGGGAACAGGAAGGACCGCATGGGGGAAGAGATGGCTGTCGTCCCCATTGCCCCAGTGCCCACCATCATCGTGATGTCATTGCCCTCCTGATGCGATGGCATTGGGTCCCCATCTAGTTTCCTAAATAATCACATTGCTTTATTCCCATAGTGTATCTGGATGCCAGGAGAAGGCTGGGTCAGTGAGAAGGGGTAGAGCTAACGCTCCCAAGGCCACTCTCGTAGCAGCTGTACAGGGATAGCCAGCCACCTGCTGATGCTGAATGATACCTGTATTAGAAATGCTGGGGCCACCAAACTGCTTACGGCTTTCTGATATACTGTTATCCGGCGACACATTTACTTGCTCAGCACTGGCCCACACCCCACATCACAGTACAGCAGAGAGGGCCACGAACAGCCTTCCCGCCGAAGAGGATCTTCTATCAACTATGTGGGGCAGATGGAAGAAATGCCCCCAATATGTGTATGTGTGATTTGATTGATTATATAACTAAACACATACACCATCCTATACACACATGCACACAATCATATACACAATCACATATTTGTGCATATAATTTTGTGTATGTATAAAAATGTGTGCATGATTCTGTATGTATATGTTTGTGTGCATAGGATTGTGGGTGTGTGTATATGATTTTGTATGTCTGTGTTTATGATTGTGTGTATGATTTGTATATGTCTGTGTGTGCATATTTGTGAATGTCTTCACATATGTAGGTGCTTCTATGTTAATACATCTGTGTACATGTTTGTGTATATGTATGTGTACACATGTCTGTGTTTCTGGAGTTTTTGTAAGATGCATGTATGTAAGTGTATTGTGGTTATGTATAAAACATTTGTAAATTTAGGGCACAACACTAAATCTGGGATCTGGGTGCCGTGATGCTGTTCATGGGGTCACCAGCTTATGCAGCTCAGCTGTGAACTTTGACAACCAGGAGAAAGGTCATCTGTGTCAGCCTGCTAGTGTGTCTGCTCACAGAGATGTTGCAGAGCTGAACATGTTCACCTGTGGATTTATCTTTGGAGAGTTGTCTTTCGGTAATTAAAGATGGGAACAAGTAATGTGTTTTATTTCAAATAAAATGTTGTTTTTTTGGTGTGTTTTTTTCTTTTTACTGTTTAAAGTTCTAGTATAGTGGCCGGGTCTAATATTAGCCTACCACTATGAATTTTGGGTTTAGTGCCAGCTGTCACTACAAAATTGGCATTAACAGTCATTAACATAACTCAGTCTTCCCCCCAAGAAATTCCACCCCTCCTCCCAACCTATCAATCTGCATCAACGACTGCGCCCTCTCCCCAGTCCCCCAAGCCATGTGCCTCGGGGTAATCCTTGACTCCTCCCTATCCTTCAAGCCCCACATAGAGGCCCTCACCACATCCCTCCGGCTCCAGCTCAAGAACATCTCACGGATCCGCTCCTTCCTCACCCACGACACCGCTAAAACACTCATCCATGCTCTTATCATCTCCCGCCTTGACTACTGCAACTTCCTTCTCAATGGCCTCCCGGCTAACTCCCTCACACCTCTCCAGTCTATCCTCAACTCCGCTGCCCGACTCATTTACCTGTCCTACCGCTACTCCCCTGTCTCCCCCCTCTGCCAAGCCCTTCACTGGCTCCCCGTCTCCAAGAGATTCCAATTCAAAACACTAACCATGGCGTACAAAGCCATACACAACCTGGCCCCACCATACATCTCCGACCTGGTCTCCCGATACCTACCCTCATGCAACCTCCGCTCCTCCCAAGAACTCCTCCTCTGCTCCTCCCTCATCACCTCTTCGCACAACCGAGTCCAGGACTTCTCCCGGGCATCTGCCTTACTCTGGAACTCCCTGCCCGAACACATCAGACACTCTCCTACCCTGAGTAGCTTCAAGTGTCACCTGAAGACTCACTTGTTCCGTCAAGCCTACAACCTGCCATGAGACCCAGGCAACCGCCCCTTACCTGACATTCCCCCATCCTACTGTATCCTAACCCGCCCCTCTTAGACTGTGAGCCCTCGTGGACAGGGTCCCTGCCCTTCTGTACCTGTACGTCCTGATCACCTAGATTTAGTGTACTTGTTCTTGTCTCCCTCATCCTCATGTAAAGCGCCATGGAACCTAATGGCACTATATAAATAAATAATAATAATAATAACCCCTTTATTACCCAGCATGCCACCACCACGAGGGACACGGGAAGAGCAGAGTAAAGCTCCTGAAAATGGTGCATTCTTTCATAGTGCCATTTTCAGGGGTGGCTGCAGGCTGTGATTTGCAGCGCGGGGGGCCAGAATGTTTTGTCCTTACCAAGCTGAGAATCCCAGCCTCCAGCTGCCTGGGTTTTACCTGGCTGGCAAATAAAAAAAATACGGCAAAGTTCAGGCATTTTTTTTTAATTAATTATGTACATAATTAAAAAAAATAATTGGCTTCCCTGTATTTTGATTGCCAGCCAAGATAAAACCAGGCAGCTGGGGGTGGCAGCCCATAGTGGTCCACTTTATCTGCCTGAGAATCAAAAAAAAAAAATTTACATGGCCTTTTAGTATATCATTTATAATTATAGTACTATGATGACAATCAATGGGTGAGGGGCCCAACAGCCAATCACAGACGCTGTCACAGAGAATGGGCGTCTGTGTTTTCAGCTTACTCTAGCGGCCAAACAGCCCATAAATTCTAGCATCTAAAATGTATGGGTAGTTTCCAGATTACTCCAATAACCAATCAAAGATGCCTATTCTCTGTGATAGCATCTGTGATTGGCTGTTGGGTCCCTCTGCAGAGCTTCACATCCTCAGACATGGATAGCTCGGAAATGGCTACTATGAATGTATCAGATCTGAACAGTGATTACCTCAGGAAGAACACAAGAGAACATAGTCACCAATACCCCACCAGAAACTGCAAATAGATTATTGAAGGAAAAATGAGCATCTTACTGTTCTAAATATTCAGCTACTTTTATCAGCAAGAGCCAGGAGAATGTTCTTAGGAGAGGACCCATTCTACTTATTTTCTACACTTTTTGATGCAAATAAGGTCATCAGGAATCTGACAATAAAAAATAAAATATTAATTTAAATAAAATAGTGAATATCCAGCTAAACGATCGTTGAATATTAAGAACAATTTGTCTAATGTGAACTTCATGGATCAATTGTCTTTACTTCAACTGCAATCATTATTGGAAACTTTATAATTTATCTTCGAGAAAGAAATATTATCTTTCCTCTTAATAATTACGAACCTGGATTTTTAGCCAGTTAATGCAAAACATTCTGGAATGGATGAGATGCAGAGTTTGTTAGAGGATGAATTGAAAAAATTACAACAGCGAACCACTATCAAGAAGTCCAATTTAATCCCTCGCTTCAAATCAACTTTGAGAAAACTGAGAAACAAAATTGATATTTTAATGAAAAAAAAACTCCAATAAGGGATACTCTATTGTGATCCTCAATAAGAGCCTGTACGAGAGAGAAATCACTAATACGCTCTCTGAATCTTCCATCTACTGTGTGTAGAACTGACATTAGTGTTGGTATATGCAACAGTTGTGGACTTCGTTTGTGTGAAGGAGGACTTTATGCTGATCTGACAATAGATGGCGATGTTATGTAAAGTTTTCCTTGCTTACTGTATTGTAAAAGAAAAAGTCTCTTATACTTTCAGTTTGGTTACTTCTTCCTGGTGCAGTACTGAGTGACTGTGCATTTTTCCTTTACCTCATGTGCTGAGAAGTGAAAGCCTGTTATACCATATAATCTGGTCTGTGAAGTGTTTACTGCAACAGTGTATATCCAGAAGCTGTGCAACAGGTTATGGACCCAGGCACCCAAGAGCCCAGGCACTGAAGATCCCAGGCACCGAGGATCTTAAGCACTGAGGTTACCAGGCACTGGCACCAAGAACCCCAGACACCCAGGGCACCGGAACTCTCAGCTAGACCCTGGCAAATGCAGAAGAATGCTTCAGCACAATTCTCTACAAACAAGTAAGACAAGTTAAAGATGACGAGTAGTACAGAGCTAAAACTCACAGTAGTTGAATAATGAGAACTATCAGTTATGGAAATTCAAAGTACAAATGTTATTGTCTAAAGATGATATATGGGAAGTAATCACCACAGATATCCCATGTTTGATTATCTTCATCAGGTCTAAGAAAAATAGACAAGCAAGAGCTACCGTTAGCTTATTAGTGGATGATGCTCAATTAATCCACATAAGGAATGAGGATACAGCAAAGGGAGTGTGGGAAGCACTAAGAAAGTTACATGAAAGACCCAGCTTATGTCACAAGTAATTTTTGCTAAGAAAGCTTTACAGTATGAGAGTAAGTGCAGACATTGACATGCAGAAGCATCACTTCCATCTTAGAGAATATATATCACAGCTGAGATCAATTGGGGAAGATATTAAGGAAAGTCATGTAGCAGCAATATTATTGTGCAGTTTACCAGATTCAAATACTGCTTTGATAAATGCACTAGAGACAAGACCTGAAACACACATTACATTAGAGTTTAGGTCGACCAGACTCATAGATGAATATCAAAGAAGGAAAGAACAAACAAATGATTCTTCTACTGAAAAAGATAATGGAAATGCTCTTAAAGCTACAGAATCAAAAGGACGCTATAATAAAGAGACAAGAGAATGTTTCAGATGTAAGAAAAAAGAACATTTAAAGAAAGACTGTACTATATGGAAAGCAGAACAACAGAAATTACAGCATAAAGAGAATACACAGAAGGTGAAAAACATTTTTTGATTCATGTGAAAATAATTGGAATGGCACATTTAAAGTAACTGATAAATCATCATCATTGGGTTGGTTTATTGACTCAGGAGCAACAAGTCACATAATAAGTAATAAAAATGTCTTTACTGAACTTGATTTAAATAAGAAGGAAGCCATGCAGATGGAAGCAAAATAACTGCAGAAGATATTGGACAAGGAATGCTAAACTGTTGTAACAAGTTTGTGCATGATTCAAAAATACTTGTACAAGATGTTCCAGGATTAGAAGGCAGATTGTTATCTGTAAAACATCTAACAGCTAAAGGACTTACTGTAAAATTCAAAGATGATGACTGTACAATCCTAGCAGGAAATAAGGTAATAACCAATGTCAAGGCAGATGAACAATTATATCATCTAGACACATTAAAGGAACAGATGAAGTTGTGTGCACATGATCACAAGAATTGTATTCACATGTGGCATAGACGTCTAGGACACAGACATCCTGAAAGTATAATGGAGCTAGGAAAGAGTTGACAAGGGTTCTATTGATATCTAATTGCTCAATTACTGTAAGATGTGAATGTTATCCTTGTGGCTTTATATTTTATATATCTATTCCTAAAGAGAGTGAAACGAAAAGCACAAGACCACTTGATTTGGTGCATACTGATGTATGTGGACCCATGAAAGTGACTACATCAGGAGGCAATAAATATACACTGTGTGCAGAATTATTAGGCAAGTTGTATTGTAGAGGATTATTTTTATTATTGATCAACAACTATGTTCTCAATCAACCCAAAAGACTCAAATATCAAAGCCTAATATTTTTGGAAGTTGGAGTGGTTTTTTTTTAGATTTTGCTGTCTTCAGTGTGAAAGCAGCCTAAGTTTTTTCCTGATCAGTGTTCATTAGGTTTTGTGTGCCAAAACCAGGAGTGTCTCAAAAACCCAGAACAGGTGTCAATCTTTCAGTTATACTTTTTCTCTGCAAGTTCCTCTCTTGGTTCCTCTCCTGGTTTTGGCGCACAAAACCTAATGAACACTGATCAGGAAAAAACTTCAGTGTGAAAACAGCCTTAGGAGGATATCTGTTTGTGCAGGTAACTATTACTGTGCAGAATTATTAGGCAACTTAAACAAGTGAGATGGGAATATATTTGTTTTTTATTATCTTCACCAGGTAAACTAATATAACTGCACAAAATTTAGAAAAAAAAATTCTGACATGCTAAAACAAAACCCAAAAAATTAGTGACCAATATAGCCACCTTTCTTTATGATGACACTCAACAGCCTTCCATCCATAGATTATGTCAGTTGCTTGCGTGCAGCAACCACAGCCTCCCAGACACTGTTCCGAGAGGTGCACTGTTTTCCCTCCCTGTAGATCTCACATTTTAGGAGGGACCACAGGTTCTCTATGGGGATCAGATCAGGTGAACAAGAGGGCCATGTCATTATTTTTTCTTCTTTTAGGCCTTTACTGGCCAGCCATGCTGTGGAGTAGTTGGATGCATGTGATGGAGCATTGTCCTGCATGAAAATCATGTTTTTGTTGAACGATACTGACTTCTTCCTGTACCACTGCTTGAAGAAGTTGTCTTCTAGAAACTGGCAGTAGGTCCGGAAGTTGAGCTTCACTCCATCCTCAACCCGAAAAGGTCCCACAGGTTTATCTTTGATGATACCAGCCCATACTAGTACCCCACCTCCACCTTGCTGGTGTCTGAGTCGGAGTGTAGCTCTCTGCCCTTTACTGATCCAGCCTCTGGCCCATCCATCTGGCCGATCAAGAGTCACTGTCATTCATCAGTCCATAAAACCTTTGAAAAATCAGTCTTAAGATATTTCTTGGCCCAGTCTTGACGTTTTATCGTATGATTCTTGTTCAAAGGTGGTCGTTTTTCAGCCTTTCTTACCTTGGCATGTCCCTGAGTATGGTGCACCTTGTGCTTTTTGATATACCTGTAGTGTTGCAGTTCTGAAATTTTGCTAAACTGGTGGCAAATGGCATCTTGGCAGCTTCACGCTTGATTTTTCTCAATTCATGGGCAGTTATTTTGCGCCTTTTTTGCCCAACACGCTTCTTGCGACCCTGTTCGCTATTTGCCATGAAACGTTTGATTGTTCGGTGATCACTTTTCAAAAGTTTGGCAATTTCAAGACTACTGCATCACTCTGCAAGACTTCTCCCAATTTTGGACTTTTCATAGCCCGTCAAATCTCTCTTCTGACCCATTTTTCCAAAGGAAAGGAAGTTGCATAATAATCAAGCACACCTTATATAGGGTGTTGATGTCATTACACCACACTCCTCCTCCTTACAGAGATGCACATCACCTGATTTACTTAATTGGTAGTTGGCTCTCAAGCCTATACAGCTTGGAGTAGGACAACATGTATACAAAGTATCATGTGATCAAAATACTCATTTGCCTAATAATTCTGGACACAGTGTATGGTGACTTTTATAGATGACTACTCAAGATACACAGTCACATACTTGTTCAAGAGCAAAAGCAAAGTTTTCAATAAACTAGTAGACTACATGACAAGGTCGAATAACAAGTTTCAGAGGAAGCCAATTGTCATTAGAAGTGATAATGGAGGTGAATTTAAAGGACACAAAATAGAAAAGTACTTAATACTAAATGGTATAGAGCAGTGATGGCGAACCTTTACGGGACCGAGTGCCCAATCTGCAACCTAAAACCTAATTCTTTATAGTGAAGTGCCGATAGGGCAATTTATCCTAAATGTGGCCGTCACAAGGACTGCACAGGGGAAGAGTCAGCAGCTGACTACTCTCTTGCCTGTACAGCGCTTGTAGTCTTGACACCCTGATAAGTTCTATTATTTTAACAATTAATTGATTTTAAACTTATCTTTGCAGTCTTCGCTTCTCTTCAGCAGTGGTCATCCAGCTCATGTGAACTTCACATTGAAGCGGAGCTGCTCCCACTTCCCTTTCCAGACACAGCAGGTGGACTGATCTGTATGAAGAATAAATGGAAGAATATTAGAGATAGATAGATAGATAGATAGATAGATAGATAGATAGTAGTTATGTGCCCAATCCTGACCCTTTCCTTGTAGCTATGTGCTCCATCCTGACCCTCTTCTTTTAGTTATGTGCTCCATCCTGGCCCTCTACTTGTAGTAATATCTCCATCCTGACTTTCTCCTTGTAGTTTTGTGCTCCATCCTGACCTTCTCCTTTTAGCGATGTGCTCCATTCTGACCTTCTCCTTGTAGTAATGTCTCCATCCTGACCTTCTCCTTGTAGTAATGTCTCCATCCTGACCTTCTCCTTATAGTTATGTGCTCCATCCTGACCCTCTCCTTGAAGCTATGTGCTCTATCCTGACCCTCTCCTTGTAGCTATGTGCTCTATCCTGACCATCTCCTTGTAGGTACATGGTCCATCCTGACCCTCTCCTTGTAGGTATGTGGTCGATCTTGACCCTCTCCTTGTAGGTACGTAGTCCATCCTGACCGTCTTCTTGTAGTTACGTGCTCCATCCTGACGCTCTCCTTCTAGGTACGTGGTCCATCCTGACCGTCTTCCTGTAGTAATCTCTCCATCCTTACCCTCTCCTTGTAGTTATGTGCTTCATCCTGACCCTCTCCTGGCAGTAATGTCTCCATTCTGCCCCCTTTCTTGCAGTAATGGCCATCCTTGTCCACATTTAGTAATGGCCCATTCTGCTCCCATCTTGTAGAAATGCCCATCCTTGTTCAGTAATGCATCATCCTTGTCCCCTTCCAGAAAATGCCCGATCCTTGTCCCCTTGCAGTAATGCCCCATCATGCCCCCTCATTGCAGAAATGCCCATCATGTCTCCTCCTTGCAGTAATGCTCCATCATGCCCCCTCCTTGTAGTAATGCCGCATCATGCCTCCTCCTTGTAGTAATGCCCCATCATGCCTCCTCCTTGTAGTAGTGCCCCATCATGCCTCCTCCATGTAGTAATGCCCCATCATGCCTCCTCCTTGTAGTAATGCCCAATCATGCCTCCTCCTTGTAGTAATGCGCCATCAGTGCCTCCTCCTTGTAGTAATGCCCATCATGCCTCCTCTTTGTAGTAGTGCCCCATCATGTCTCCTCCTTGTAGTAGTGCCCCATCATGCCTCCTCCTTGTAGTAATGCCCCATCATGCCCCTCCTTGTAATAAATGCCCATCATGCTGCCTACTTGTAATAAGAGCCCCATCATGCCCCTCCTTGTAATGCCCCCTCCTTATAATGCCCCCATCCTTGTAGTAAATGCCCCCTCCTTGTAATGCCCCATCCTTATAGTAAATGCCCCCTACTTGTAATGCCCCCATCCATATACTAAATGTATCCTCCTTGTATTGCCCCCTCCTTGTAGTAAATGTCCCTCCTTTTAATGCCCCCATCCTTATAGTAAATGCCCCCTTGTATTGCCCCCTCCTTATAGTAAATCCCCCATCTTGTATAGCCCCCATCCTTGTAGTAAATGCCCCCATCTTGTATAGCCCCATCCTTGTAGTAAATGCCCCATCTTGTGTAGCCCCCATCCTTGTAGTAAATGCCCATCTTGTATAGCCCTCATCCTTGTAGTAAATGCCCCATCTTGTATAGCCCCCATCCTTGTAGTAAATGCCCCATCTTGTATAGCCCCCATCCTTGTAGTAAATGCTCCATCTTGTATAGCCCCCATCCTTGTAGTAAATGCCCCATCTTGTATAGCCTCCATCCTTGTAGTAAATGCCCCATCTTGTATAGCCCCCATCCTTGTAGAAAATGCCCCATCTTGTATAGCCCCCGTCCTTGTAGTAAATGCCCCATCTTGTATAGCCCCATCCTTGTAGTAAATGCCCCATCTTGTATAGCCTCCATCCTTGTAGTAAATGCCCCATCTTGAATAGCCCCCATCCTTGTAGTAAATGCCCCATCTTGTGTAGCCCCCATCCTTGTAGTAAATGCCCCATCTTGTATAGCCCCCATCCTTGTAGCAAATGCTTCCTCCTAATTAAAAAAAAAAAAAGTCACATACTCACCTCACTATTCCTGTCTCCACCTCCGGCTGCTGCTCCTCTCATATCTGCGGTTCTTCTCGCGCTGACTGCGGTCACGTGATGCTGAGCACGTCACATGACCGCAGTCACCTGATACGGCGGGCGGGGCTAGCAGACAGTGTCGGAGCGAGGAGAAATATCTCCTCCGCTCCGACACATCTTTGAACTGCTGGTGCGATTGTCATAGCTTCGCCATCGCTGGTATAGAGCATCACAAGACTGTTCCATACACACCTGAACAAAATGGAGTAGCAGAAAGGAAAAAACAGAACTCTGGAATCTGTCAGCATACACCTGATCATTTCAGTCAAACTACCAGGGAAATATTGGGGTGAAGCAGCAATGACAGCTGCATATCTACAGAACCGACTTTTTTTTCCAGATAACACAAACAAAATCACATATGAACTGTGGCAAGGTATGAAACCAGGTGTAAATCATTTTAAGAGTTTTCGGTTGTAAAGTTTTTGTATTCATTCCAACAGAAAAACGTGCCAAGCTTCAAACTAGGTCCATAGAAGGAATATTTGTTGGATATAGTGAAAATTGCAAAGGATATAGAATCCTAGATCCCAAAGCAGCTCCAGATAAATACAAGTGATATTGTAAGCGCTATGGTACAATAACAGGACTCGGCTCAATTACGTATTACCTCTCAGCTTTAATAGTTCAGCAACTGGATCCCTTTAGCCACAACGCGTTTCAGCGCCGATTGCGCCTTTTTCAAGTGATCACTTGAAGTGAATCACTTGAAAAAGGCGCAATCGGCGCTGCATATCTGGAGCTGCATATTTCTTCCCCGCCGGGAAGTGTGATACACAGCAGCTTTGGACTCCAGGACCTGGCAGACGTCACACCACCACTCCCCCTGAGCTGTCACGTGTACCGAGATCCACGGGGAATACGTACACTTTCCACCATGTCGCTCGGAGCTTAACAAGGAGAGCCCAGCTGGGAGAACCACAAACCCTCACTCCAGTTGTGCGGACAGGCACAACATTAGAAGGTGAGCAGAGGGGAATATTGACCGACCCCACAAATTAGTGAAAGCAGTTTGGCGCAAACTTTTGTGTTTTTTGTAGATCCGAAAGCAGACAGAGTCACGGTGAGTAACAGTGTGACATTCATTGAGGATCTAAATGAAGAGTCTATGATTTCACTGAAAACATAAAGAAAGAGAAAAACAACAGTGATATTCTGTCAGCTATATCTGATGAAAAAGAAGTTGAAATTGATAAAGAACAGAATACTGAAAGTCAAGAACTACAACTACAAACGGACACAGAACCAAGATGTACTTGCCATGTATGGGAGGCATATTGGTGGTTTTCCTTTGTTTTCTCTTATTGAACATTTGGATTGAAGGATACAAAACCAGCAAAATCTCCAATGGAAACTAATTCTCTTAAAGAGATGAATAGTGAGAAAAATGTCTTACCAAATAATGAAGAGTACAGTAATTTTCCTGTTGCCATTCTGTATCTAGCGACTGTTAGAATACCTACTGCTGCTGTGATATCTGGCCTTGTGAGTAGAAAAGTGTCCAAGACAAATAAAGCAGATTGGAATGCTGTGAAGAGAATACGTTATTTGAAAGGAACTAGCAATGTTAAATTGACACTGCCTACAAGTGATAAATGCATTTTAACTGGATACCTTGATGCAGATTGGGCTGAAGATCCAACTGACAGAAAATCTACCAGTGGCTATCTTTTCTTTCTCTTTGGCAGATCAATTAGTTGGATTAGTAAAAACAATCAATAGTAATGCTGTCGTCAACAAAAGCAGAATATGTTGCAGCAGCACATGCGATTCATGAACCTCTATGGTTAAGACAATTGATGACAGACCTAGGACAACCACAGTTGGAACCAACAAATTTAAATGAGGACAATCAAGGATGTCTTGTTCTTGCTCAAATGAAAAAAGTTAACCCAAGAACATTAATGTGAGGTATCATTTCTTGAGGGATCATCAGGAACAAGGAATCCTGAAATTAGAATATTGTCCAACTGAAGGTATAACAGCAGACATTTTCACAAAGGCACTGAATGCTGAAAAACATCAGAGACTAATGAAGAAATTGGGTTTGACTGAATAAGTCCTTACTGTTGAGAAAGGGTGTTGGTATATGCAACAGTTGTGGACTTCATTTGTGTGAAGGAGAACTTTATGCTGATCTGACAATAGATGGCGATGTAATGTAAAGTTTTCCTTGCTTACTGTATTGTAAAAGAAAAGTCTCTCTTATACTTTCAGGTTTGTTACTTCTTCCTTGTGCAGTACTGAGTGACTGTGCATTTTTTCTTTGCCTCATGTTCTGAGAAGCAAAAGCTTGTTGTTCCATATAATCTACTCTGTGAAGTTTCTACTGCAACGATGTATATCCAGAAGCTGTGCAACAGTTACATCTTACTCTTGGGATTAAATAGTCTTTGGGTAAATTACTTACTAGAAGAGGGTTTTTCATTAGTTGTCATTAAAAAACAGGAGTATTTTATTCCACCCTTTCTTAATTCTCCTAGATTACATGTGCTACCTAAAACACATAAAAAGGTTGTTACCCCCTCCCTTTCTACCCATCATGTCTGAGATTGGATCATTACTTGAGAATTTGGGAGAATGGGTGGATATACATTTGAAACAAGTTATGAAAAAGTCACCCAGCTTTATTCAAGATACAAAACATGTAATCCAGATATAATTGCTACACCATTTAATATTGTTAATGACATTCAATACATGTGATGTCAGCTCCTTGTATACATCCATCCCACAACATTTAGGCTATGTTCACACTGGCTGCTTCTGATCTGTTTTTGGTGCTGCATTTTTTTTTTAAACTGCACCGAAAATGGATCAGTCACTTATAGCAAAGTGAATGGGATTTTCAATTTGCTGTGCAGACATCAGTGTTTTTTGATTGCAGTGTTAGTGGTGCAGAAAGCACATCCAGAAAACAATAAGCATGTCAATTAGTGCTCTGGAGAGCTTTCCATCCCACCAACGCTCAATTACTTACCCTCCCCCAGCGATCCCACAGTGAGACCCAGTGATGTCTTCCTTCTGGGCATCGGTAAGGCTGCCTTCTCATTTGCGGACCCTCCGCAGCGTCCTGCACAGAGTCCAAGTAGAAATGAGCTCTATCTGTGACCTCTAATGGAGGAAATAGAGCTATTTCAAGGCTGGGGGAGTGGAGATATGAATAATAAGACACACCTTCTCACCTCCACCCAAATGCTATATGTCGCACCCTGGGGACTGGGGTACTTGGAACCAGGCCCTGTCATCCTCAAGGGCTGCGGGGTTGTCACGGTGACGTGACCCGGCTCAGTGGTCCCAGGTTGGCAATAAAAAGGGGGAAAATAACATGATGAAAGAGGAATTAAAGTTTTGAAAGTTTATGGTGAATGGTTTGAGATGCAACCTGTGGTTTGTGGCCAGTGTGGGCCACGGCTGCCATCCAGGCCTCTGGGATGATGTGGGTCGGCAGCCGGGATATTGAGCCCTCCACAGGCAGGGCTTAGTTCCCCAGTGCAGGTGTAGAAGTGAATTATTCAGATGCTGCGCTCAGCCCCTCCAGGCAATTTCCCCTGCAGCTAGAATAATCAGTGTGCGGGTTTGCAGGTGTGGCGCCCCACCTAGTCAGGCGTCAAAATTGGGGTACTTCACCCATAAATGAGCGTGCGGTAACCCCTGTCACAGTGGGAAGGCAGAAATCTGTGGGAGGATCCCATCCCAGCACTCCCACATCTGAGCTTAGGCAAATGGTAAGGGCCCATACCCTAGGGGGAGGATTAGGGGAGAAGGGAGGACACACAATGAGTTCAGGTCGGCACTGCGGAAAGATGGAGAACGAGGAGCCTCTGAGTGAGAAAAGGAGACTTCCAGGGAGGGGGCCTGGAGAGAGAGAACAGGCAGCCCAGACGGAAGGAGGGAACCCCCTGAGCACCCATACTCAGGGAGGGAACCCTGGTCCACTTTACTGGAGCACTAGTTCTGAAGAGCGTCAGCAAGTCCAGCCCCAGCGCCGAGAACACCAGAGGTCGTGGGTCTGTTTACTGGCCCCAACACCCTGTCTGGCGGGATTAGTCACACCAGGAATAACTCACCGGGTCAGGTCCCAGAGCAGGAGAGAGAGAGAGAGAAGAAGAGAGAGAGTGGAAGCCGGGATCGTCAGAGCACCTCAACGGGCCTGGTATTAGTGCCTGTCCTGGGGTAGCCTGCTTAACAGCAGGACACAGGTTAGATCCAAGAAGGCATACCACGGGAGACTTCCAGAGACTCTGCAGCCCACGGTGACTACCCGGCTGGCTAAAGACTGTTTTGCCACTGTGAACTGTATCACTATCTGCATCATTCCAGTAAAGTACCGGGTAGAGTGACAGAGTCTCAGTTTGCAGTGCAGCAGTGAATAAGCACACAATTTCTCCATCATCATCAACTCCATCACTACAGGTGCAGCCCTGCCCCGAAGGGCCAGCTCTACCTGCAGGGAGCTGTACCATTTTGGCTGCTATACCATCGCCTTCCGGAAGTCTGAAGCTGCACTGGTGATCATCACCAGAATCTGCGGGTGGCGTCACGATAAACTTTTATAAACATTTATTCCCACATCAACTACCCCTTTTCAGTTGACCACCAGGGCCACGGGTCTGGGCCGGTCATCAGTGACATCCCTACCGCAGCAGAGGGCCCAGATACCCAAGTCCCCATACCCTGGGCTAGTCAATTTTTGGCATCACAAACAGGGTCGAACCAACACGTACCTAACGGGTATTGTGTGCCTATACGAACTTTAAAACTCGGCCTAAAAGAACTTTCACAGTCAATACACGGCACAGAGAACTGGTTCCTGCCATTTTACCGGGAACCCCAAAATGGTGGCTTAACCATGTGAAGGACGAAGTGCAGGCCCAGGGGTGTGTCTCAGCCCCTTGCCATGGGAGGGCCTAGCCAGAGGCGTGAAACTGTTTGCCTGTCCTTATGGCCGCCAATCAATCAAGGGGGCAGACGAAAGGAAGTGACCGAGAGGAACAGCGAAAAAGCCTTAAGAGGACAAACCAGAAGAGAAGGACACAAAGAGCAACGTGTTATACCTGGGGCAATGGCGACCCATTGGACAGATCTCCTGCGTGAGGTGGAGCAGCAGACCCGCATTGCCCGCAGGGACCTGGACTCGGTCTCCCTCCTGACTAACGAGGGAGATGCGGAGTTCTGGAGAGAGGCTTTCCGAGAGCTGTGGGACAACCTGATGCAAACGATGGAGTGGGTGGTCCGGAGCTGGAGTGCCAACCGGGCTGTAGAGCTGATGTCCTGGGCGGTGGACCGAGAAGCTAGAGAGGCAGTGGTCATTGCCCGAGCTGTGGAGGAGGTCCTGGCAGCGAAACCACCTGTGCAGACCCAGAAAGAAGGGGTCCAGACGGATGACCCGTGGACCCGCCAGCCTGCCCTACCAACGCCCACCTGTCCAGGACGCAGTAGGACCCGACCAGGAGCCGGACATTATCGTTCAGGCCATAGAAGGGGACGACGACTCGACTGGTTCCGTGGAGGAGGATCCTGATGTGCACGACCCAGACTACGGCTCAGGAGCAACCGGAGGCAACACTCCAGAGGCAGCGTGGTGGAGTATAATGAAGATATGCTGGCACCTTCATCCGATGAAAAAGTTTTTACTTTATTATGTAATTCACAACATTAAAATAAAAGCATCTTGGTGGCTGAGCATGCCCCGTCAGACGCGTTTCGATAAAAATCTTTATCAATGACAAAGAGGCAACAAAACAACATGCAATATATATACAAAAAACATTACACCTGTGAGATTACAAACGAGTGTCACCTGAATGGGTTAAGTAAAAAACAATGACTTGAATGGTCTCATTATAGAATATAGGAAAAAAGTTCTCTAAAATGCAAAGGAACTACTTTATATTACAACATGAAGGATAGTAGCAAAGATACAAGAACATATGCATATGTATAATGTATATAGCAATAGATTAAATGAATAGTGGCAATGTACAGAGAGAGGGGATACACTTAACGCAAAATATTATACACAATTGTTAGATGTACTGGATATAACCTGGATTAGGAAGAAAAAGTAGGAGCCTGTCCTGGTATAAGGATGTATATGAACAGGACTAGTTAATTTCAACAAAAAACACTTGTATTAATAAAAATACATCAAATCGCTCCTATATTCATTCCCCCAGGAAATCTGCTGTTCAAGCATAATATCCAGAAACTTTCGCGATTTAACATGTCTCGGATTGATCCCCTCCTCGTACTGAGCTCCTCACCACCTCCAATCCTTTAACAGACAAACTTGCTGGTGTCGCCACCGTGATATTCAGAAAAATGCTTAGATATGCCTGACATAGAGCGTCTATTTCCTGAGGATGAAGGGTTGGCTGCTGATATATGTTCTGAGATACGTTTTCTTAGAGGCCGACTGGTACAACCAATATAGTCTAAATTGCAGGACATGCAAGAAGCCATGTAAACCACAAAGGTGGTCGCACAGTCAATGTAATTTTTTATTTTATAAATTCTACCGCTAGATCTATCCTGGAATACATCTGTTTTTTTCAGCGTGGTGGAGTGCCTGGCAGCATCGATGGGGGGCCCCACAAGGGTTCCACGCCAACATCAATGCTGTGCCGGATAACCCGGCAACCAGCCATTCACCTCCGGCCTACTCTTCCCCGGCCAGTGCTCACCAGCTCAGCGAGGAGGACCAGGCGGCCCGACAACGCCGTCGCGAGGACTGGTGGCGACTTGAAATGGAGAGCTGCCATTCAAGAGATGAAACCCGTCGACAACCCCCGTTACCTATGAAACTGAGAAAACGAGGTACTGTAGTGTCGTTCCGCTATAGAGACGGGTGGGGGTTTATACGCGAGGAAGGACAAAAAGATGACATTTTGTGGGACGACGTGATGTGGAGACCCATTTACACAGCAGTCACCCAGCGCGAGACCTTTACCGGGGAGACCAGGTCACCTATGAGCAGCATGCAGGACACATGGGATGGTTTGCCATTAGTGTGTCTCACTTATAATCAACAAAAAGATTGATGTTACCTTGAACTGTAAATAGTTTTATTTTGTCTTGCCCTCTGAATAATTTTATCTTTTTGAGTCTCATAAACTGTCATGAGAACTCTCACCCCATTATATAATAATGTTTAACCCCAAGCGGCCCAGCGGTGATAAAGCACACAGGACTGAGAAGGACAATAATTACCGCTTGGTTCGTGCAGTTACGGTCCCCGTGAGGCCAAAGAATCTCCTTGTTAATAATGTTTCTTTTATATGTTTGCAACGTTTTAAGCTTGGTGTCTCAAATGAAGGGAAGAAAAATAATGCTAGAAAATGTAAATATTTTACCCATTATTGTTATTGTTTCATAAAAAAAAAAATAAATATTTCACTCTACCTGTACCCCAGTTTAACCACACTCACGAACGAGTATATTCCACCAAGGGTGAAGGTGGCTCCCAACCTGGTCAGGCATCACAATTGGGGTACTGCACCCATAAATGAGTGTGCGGTAACCCCTGTCATAGTGGGAAGGCAGAAGTCTGTGGGAGTATCTCATCCCAGCACTCCCACATCTGAGCTTAGGCAAATGGTAATTGTATGGTGAGAAAAGGAGACTTCCAGGGAGGGGGCCTGGAGAGAGAGAACAGGCAACCCAGATGGAAGGAGGGGACCACCTGAGCGCCCATACTCAGGGAAGGAACCCTGGTCCACTTTACCGGAGCACCAGTTCTGAAGAAGGTCAGGGAGTCCAGCCCCTGCGCCGTGAACACCAGAGGTCGTGGGTCTGTTTACCGGCCCCGACACCCTGCCTGGCGGGATTAGTCACACCAGGATAACTCACTGGGGTCAGGTCCCAGAGCAGGAGAGAGAGAGAGAGAGAGAGAGAGAGAGAGAGAGTGGAAGCTGGGATCGTCAGAGCACATCAATGGGCCTAGTATTAAGCAGGCTACCCCAGGACAGGCACTAACAGCAGGACACAGGTTAGAACCCTGGTCCACTTTACTGGAGCACCAGTTCTGAAGAGCGTCAGCAAGTCCAGCCCCAGCGCCGAGAACACCAGAGGTCGTGGGTCTGTTTACCGGCCCCAACACCCTGTCTGGCGGGATTAGTCACACCAGGATAACTCACCGGGGTCAGGTCCCAGAGCAGGAGAGAGAGAGAGAGAGAGAGAGTGGAAGCCGGGATCGTCAGAGCACCTCAACGGGCCTGGTATTAGTGCCTGTCCTGGGGTAGCCTGCTTAACAGCAGGACACAGGTTAGATCCAAGAAGGCATACCACGGGAGACTTCCAGAGACTGCAGCCCACTGTGACTACCGGGCCGGATAAAGACTGTTTTGCCACTGTGAACTGTATCACCATCTGCATCCAGTAAAGTACCCGGGCAGTCTGACGCTGCACTAGTGATCACCACCAGAATCTGCGGGTGTCCCAGCTGCTGTACCTTATTGTGGCCACCGGTCCGCAGGGGCTACACACTATAACTCACTCCTCCACCTGCAGAGCTGCAGCACACAGAATAGACTAAGGATAAAAAAACTCAATTTAAACACAGGATTTGCAAAGCAGTCAATACGTGACTCTTACAAGAAAGAAAGTGTTATATTTGATGCTGTTAACTTCCTGCTATAAAATAATTATTTCTCTTTCCTTAACCAACTCTATCTTCATCAACAAGGATGTTCCATGGGTGGTAAGTCCTCCTCCTCGCTAGCAAACATCTACATGAATTGGTGGGAATCAGAGTATCTATACAGTCAAAATAACCCTTATATTTCTAGTACTAGTACTATGTGGTACCCCAGCGTCTGGTTACCACCACAATAAGCTTGGAAGAGAGGCAAGGCACCCACCTCAGGTAACACACACATGCACAACACTGTTCCAACTCCAGGCCAGAAGGAGGAGCTCTAAAGCCTGGGTTCTGGGCAGGTCCCCTATAAATTCTGGTCGGGGGCGGGTTAGACAGTTCAGTTCCTAGGAGGACGGAAGAAGACATCCTATGGATGGTAGCCGCTCTAGGCTTGTCTTAGGTGACTGAGCAGCCAGTGTGAGTGACCCGCGGTGATGGTCTGAGGAAAGTAGAGAACGGGTGTGAAGAGTGGAGCGGAGACAGCTTCATACCCAGCAACAAAACCGGAGGGTGGGTGATTTCATGTTGCTCGTCCACTCAGAAAGGCTAGAAGACACAGCTGCAACCGGAAGAGAGAGAAGAGAGGGAGAGTAACCCAGAGAGAACTCAAGCCGCCTGTCATACGGCCAAGACACAGAGTGAGAAGGAAGACTAAGCATAGCTTCAAGCAGCTAGGGCTCACAAATGGACGAGTACAGCAAGGAGGCTTCAGTACTTGCCGGGTGTGGACATTCCAACTTGCTTCCAGGCTCCGGACTGATAACATCACTTGCACTGTACCCTGAATTAACCCGTTTGACTTCAGTAAAGGTAAAAGAGACTGTTGCCATTGTGTCTGTCCATTCTTCCGTACGCTACGTCCTTGCACCCCCAATGAGTCCTGCCTATCCACAGACTCTACATGTGTCTGGGGGAACCGCTCTTCCCGTGGAGAGCTAATCTACCTACGCTGCTACTCCCATCATCCCCAGAGGTCCTGACTGCAGCAGCGGCTATACCAGCCGCATTCCATGGGTGGCGCCACGACATACTTTAATTTTATTTTTTATTTTTCTTTTACCCATTTTTGCAATTCCCTGTTTTACTGTCCGCTCGACGAGGGGGATCATGGACCAGGTCACATCACCGTGACATCCCACAGCCCCAGACGACGATGAGAGGGCCAAGTACTGAGTGCCCTACGGTCCCTGCCAAGGGTGAGACATCTACATGGGAGATTCCTTGATGACATAGTAATGATCTGGCTAAAAAGTGAAACTTTGATTCCTTTTTTTCTGACTATATTAATTGTAATTATTTCAATTTGAAATTTGTATTGCAACATAAGGGCAGAGACACACTATGCGAGATGTATGTGAGATATTTGAATGATTTGCCGGGAACGACCTCCTCCTCTCTGCACAGGAGCGCATCAACTGCTTCTTTAGCTATGCAGCTCACACAAGACTAGTAATTGCGACCTAGCCATTAACATATTTTTTAATTATTTATTTATTTTACAGACCGAAAATACTTTAAAAGCCATCTTGCTGGTGGGTTTAAAATTACCTACAGTGACCATTCTTTTTGAGACAATCATCTATCTAATCATCTATCTAATCATCTATCACGAAGTGAGCAGTCAAAAAAAGAAAGATAAATCTCCTAATGTGAACAACTGGATGTCAACTATAGATTCACACAAGTGTGGCCAAAAAACATAGGGTTTATGTCCCTATATGGAAAATAACAAAAGTTTTGTTGCTACTTATCTTAAAGATGGTATTACAATTGAAAAAATACAATGCAATAATCCTTGCCAGTATATGTTTTTGTGGCACCCTGCGCTACAAGTAGCCACAGGAACACCTAGAGCATGGTACACCTCACACATACAACACCTTCCACCCCAGGCCTGTAGGGGGAGCTCCACTTGGTGCCCTTAGGCAAGATCCCCTATAAATCCAGGTGCTTGAGGTGGAGTGCAGTTCCTGAGAGGACTGTGAAGAGTTAGGCAGTTCAGTGCGGAGCAGCACTGAGGAAGACACCCTGGTAGCGGAGCCGCGCTAGGCCCGAACCAGAAAGAAGCCTTAGCCAACGTGAGGTACCTGTGACTGAGGGACGAAGGCAAGGAACAGAGCATCGGGGCAGAGGAGCCATACCGGCGCACCCCAACAAGAAGCAACCCGGACACCGGAGTCCGAGTCTGCCAGAGAGGGTTTAGCCCAGCAGAAAACACGGGTATACCAAGGAGACTCCAGTCTCCCAGGCACCCACAGCACCTTCAACACGAGAGCCAGGAACAAAAGGACACTAGCTGCAACCAACAGAGGGTTCTCAGTGCAGTTAACATGGGTGAGAGACGCAGAGGAGGCCAGGCCAGGTTCTAAACAGGTCAGGTCTTCAGCGGAGAAGAAGAGAGACATGGAGGCCTTATAACTCACTAGATGTTGAGATCCTGAAGTGCTTCCTGACCACCTGAAAGTGTACCCTGAACAGTGCCTGGTTGTCATCAGTAAAAGGTACGAGAACTACCCCCAGCGTGTGTGCGCCAGTCATTAGCGCCCCTGAGCCTGCATCGTGCAGAGACTACTCCATCACCTCAGCCTGCAGAGCGACCTCCCTGTGTGAATACAGATCCCTACTACACTGCCCCAGGGATTGCGCACCACCTGAAGGCAGCGTTACTCTACTTGGCTGCCCATCCATCATCCCCAGAGGTCTGCTGCAGCGCCCGTGCCATCGGTGCGTCACAAACTATTTTTTTTTCCTTTATTAACTCCCCTTTTTAAGTGACCACCAAGGCAACAGCCCTGGGCACAGCTACTGTTGACATCACCCAGAACTAAAAATGCCAGGGATCCAAGTACCCCAGGCCTAGGGTGGGTCAGCTTCAATATGCTTTACTTGCTAATTACAGTACATCGGGTGCACCACCAGACCGCTCTGGAGAGGTATAGCAGTGTATATCTAGGGTGCACACAACAGAACTACCCCAGCATTTCCGCCATATACCTGCTGGCGATGTCAGTTCACTGAAATCAAATGCTATGGAGAGAATTCAGATTTCTGGATTCTAGAATTCAATACAAGAACACCGAAAGGCATGCAATTAAAAATGAACTTGTCATTAATATATTGAATCTGTTATTTATTTGTTGATTCCTACATATATTCTTTTTTTTTTGTATATATATACTTTCATTTGTCGTTTCCTTTTCTGTCACTTCCGTCTAGCTGGCTAGAAGTTGGAGCATCATTTGCAAGGTATGGTATGAGAAAGAAATTTGCAAACTAGGTATGGTATGAGAAAGAACAATTTCCGTTTGAAATGCGTAAGTCCCCATGAATTCCACTGTTTTTAGATTTTTTTTTTCAAATAAAATAATGTTTTTCAACCAATTTTTTCCTTGGAGGAGTTGCTGGAATCCCTTTATTTTTCAAGAATTACACCCAGTATACAGGACACTAGAGGTCGTACTGTGCATTATATATATACAGAATAATTCAGATACTGAGAATAAGATCAGTATAGAGGAGGGTGCTGTTTGCCTGCTAGCCTCCAAACTTACTTAGTCCTCGCCATGAACCAGCTACACCGCAAAGATCTAATCACCTTCTTCTGGTGACAAACAAAACAGGTTGGTCTTTGTCATTTGTTAGGCTTGAGTTCTGCTGCTCAAATCGTGAGACCAGAACATGTTGAGTCAATTTTAGATTATACAATACTAGATGGCGGCCCGATTCTAAAGAATCGGGTTGTCTAGAGTCCATATATAGTTTATTTACTAATAGTTAGGGGAGTGCGGTGGCTCAGTGGTTAGCAGTGAGTGCGGTGGCTCAGTGGTTAGCAGTGAGTGCGGTGGCTCAGTGGTTAGCAGTGAGTGTGGTGGCTCAGTGGTTAGCAGTGAGTGCGATGGCTCAGTAGTTAGCAGTGAGTGCGGTGGCTCAGTGGTTAGCAGTGAGTGCGGTGGCTCAATGAGTAGCAGAGTATGCGTTGGCTCAGTGGTTAGCAGTGAGTGTGGTGGCTCAGTGGTTAGCAGTGAGTCCGGTGGCTCAGTGGTTAGCAGTGAGTGCGGTGGCTCGTGGTTAGCAGTGAGTGCGGTGGCTCAGTGGTTAGCAGTGAGTGCGGTGGCTCAGTGGTTAGCAGTGAGTGCGGTGGCTCAGTGGTAGCAGAGTGTGCGGTGGCTCAGTGGTTAGCAGTGAGTGTGGTGGCTCAGTGGTTAGCAGTGAGTGCGGTGGCTCAGTGGTTAGCAGTGAGTGCGGTGGCTCAGTGGTTAGCAGTGAGTGCGGTGGCTCAGTGGTTAGCAGTGAGTGCGGTGGCTCAGTGGTTAGCAGTGAGTGCGGTGGCTCAGTGGTTAGCAGTGAGTGCGGTGGCTCAGTGGTTAGCAGTGAGTGCGGTGGCTCAGTGGTTAGCAGTGAGTGCGGTGGCTCAGTGGTTAGCAGTGAGTGCGGTGGCTCAGTGGGTAGCAGAGTGTGCGGTGGCTCAGTGGTTAGCAGTGAGTGTGGTGGCTCAGTAGTTAGCAGTGAGTGCGGTGGCTCAGTGGTTAGCAGTGAGTGCGGTGGCTCAGTGGTTAGCAGTGAGTGCGGTGGCTCAGTGGTTAGCAGTGAGTGCGGTGGCTCAGTGGTTAGCAGTGAGTGCGGTGGCTCAGTGGGTAGCAGAGTGTGCGGTGGCTCAGTGGTTAGCAGTGAGTGCGGTGGCTCAGTGGTTAGCAGTGAGTGCGGTGGCTCAGTGGTTAGCAGTGAGTGCGGTGGCTCAGTGGTTAGCAGTGAGTGCGGTGGCTCAGTGGTTAGCAGTGAGTGCGGTGGCTCAGTGGTTAGCAGTGAGTGCGGTGGCTCAGTGGTTAGCAGTGAGTGCGGTGGCTCAGTGGTTAGCAGTGAGTGCGGTGGCTCAGTGGTTAGCAGTGAGTGCGGTGGCTCAGTGGTTAGCAGTGAGCGCGGTGGCTCAATGGTTAGCAGTGAGCGCGGTGGCTCAGTGGTTAGCAGTGAGCGCGGTGGCTCAGTGGTTAGCAGTGAGTGCGGTGGCTCAGTGGTTAGCAGTGAGCGCGGTGGCTCAGTGGTTAGCAGTGAGCGCGGTGGCTCAGTGGTTAGCAGTGAGCGTGTGGCTCAGTGGTTAGCAGAGAGCGCGGTTGCTCAGTGGTTAGCAGTGAGTGCAGTGGCTCAGTGGGTAGCAGAGTGTGCGGTGGCTCAGTGGTTAGCAGTGAGTGCGGTGGCTCAGTGGTTAGCAGTGAGTGCGGTGAGATTGGTCAGCACAGCGCCGTGGGCAGAGTGGTTAGCACACACATACATACATACACACACACACACACACACTCCGCTCTAGTTAGCACCGACCCTGCGTCTTCCCCACCGGTTGGATCCTGAGTCGACATGTCGCCGCCCGCGGACCACTGGATCCAATATGGCGTCCGGGAATTTTGGCGAGACTTCTTGGACGCTATATTGGATCCAGTAGTTCGGGGGTGGCGACATGTCGACTGAGGATCCAGGCGGCTGATGCAGGGCCGGTGGTAAGTATAGCGGAGTCTGTGTGTGTGTGTATGTGTGCGGACAAAGTGAGGGAAGTGGGGACAAAGTGAGGGAAGTGCGGACAAAGTGAGGGAAGTGACTACATACACACATATATACACATACTGTACATTGCATATGGAGGGGTGAGGAGAGCGGAGGCTGGAGGGGTGAGGAGGGGTGAGGAGAGCGTGGCTGGAGGGGAAAGGGGAGGCTGGAGGGCAGAGGCTGGAGGGGAGAACGGAGGCTGGAGGGCAGAGGCTGGAGGGGAGAGCGGAGGCTGGAGGGCAGAGGCTGGAGGGGCAGAGGGGAAGCTGGAGAGGCTGGAGGGGCAGAAGGGAAGCTGTAGGGGCAGAGGGGAAGCTGGAGAGGCTGGAGGGGCAGAGGCTGGAGGGGCAGAGGGGAAGCTGGAGAGGCAGGAGGGGCAGAGGCTGGAGGGGCAGAGGGGAAGCTGGAGAGGCAGAGGCTGGAGGGGCAGAAGGGAAGCTGGAGAGGCTGGAGGAGGGGAGAGCGGAGGCTGGAGGAGGGGAGAGCGGAGGCTGGAGGGGAGAGCAGAGGCTGGAGGGGAGAGCGGAGGCTGGGGGGGAGAGCGGAGGCTGGAGGGGAGAGCGGAGGCTGGAGGGGGAAGCAGAGGCTGGAGGCAGAGCGGAGGCTTGAGGGGAGAGGCTGGAGGGGAGAGCAGAGGCTGGAGGGCAGAGGCGGAGGGCAGAGCAGAGGCTGGAGGGCAGAGGCTGGAGGGGAGAGAGGAGGGGAGAGCAGAGGCTGGAGGGGAGAGCGGAGGCTGGAGGGCAGAGGCTGGAGGGGAGAGGCTGGAGGGGAGAGCGGAGGCTGGAGGGCAGAGGCTGGAGGGCAGAGGCTGGAGGCAGGTGAGCTGGAGGAGGCTGGAGGGAGAGCGGAGGCTGGAGGGCAGAGCGGAGGCTGGAGGCAAGGGAAGCTGGAGAGGCTGAGAGGAGAGCGAGGCTGAGTGGCAGAGGGAAGCTGGAGGGCGAGGGAGTGGAGAGGCTGGAGGGGCAGAGGCTGGAGGGGCAGAGGGGAAGCTGGAGGGAGGGCGAGGCTGAGGGGAGAGCGGAGGGGAGAGGCTGGAGGGAGAGCGGAGGCTGGAGGGAGGCTGAGGGAGAGGGAGGCTGGAGGGAGAGCGAGCTGGAGGGGAGAGCGGAGGCTGGAGGCAGAGGCTGGAGGGGAGAGTGGAGGCTGGAGGCAGAGGCTGGAGGGGCAGAGGGGAAGCTGGAGAGGCTGGAGGGGCAGAGGCTGGAGGGTAAGGGAAGCTGGAGGGCAGAGGGGAAGCGGAGAGGCTGGGGGCAGAGGCTGGAGGGGCAGAGGGAAGCTGGAGAGGCAGAGGCTGGAGGGCACAGGGGAAGCTGGAGAGGCTGGAGGGGCAGAGGCTGGGGGGGCAAAGGGGAAGCTGGAGAGGCTGGAGGGGCAGAGGCTGGAGGAGGAGAGGCTGGAGGAGGAAAGGCTGGAGGGGCAAAGGCTGGAGGGGCAGAGGCTGGAGGAGGAGAGGCTGGAGGAGGAGAGGCTGGAGGCATTGGGGTAGATGGGCGGGGGGTGCAGGCTGTAATAGGAGAGGAGGGGGGGCAGAGGCAGGAGGACAGGAAGTCCCCTCCTCCTCACCTCCGGGCCGCGCGGCGGCCACTGCTAGTAGTCACGGGTTCCCCAGGGGGTGCGGGGCCCCCCAGGTGGCGGGCAATGGGCCCCCCCTGCCTACGTTAGTGGCTGGAGGGCAGAGGCTGTAGGGGAGAGGCTGGAGGGCAGACGGAATGTCCGAGAGGGAACGTTCCTCTGCCGCTCCCTGTAGCCGGGCGCCGGCCGGCTACCCTGCACTGGTGATGTCACCAGCATGGGTCCGAAGGCCATCACGGAAGTACCCTTCGGGTTATCCGGAAGTAGCCTTCGGCTTTTATATATTAGATGGCTACCAGTGCATCCAGTTCCTTTGCATTGTCTTCCACTTGGTCCACAGCTGATAGCTCAGACATGTCTTCTGAGTTCCATAGTTATCTTTTATCCACCAAGCTCTTTAAAATCAGCCAAGCAGTGTGGGCCACAAGTCATGCAGCAATCACTTATGCTTTTGTCATCTGAGTTCCATAGTCATCTCTTTTATCCCACCACTGCACTGACGCCTAACCACTTCCATGCAAACTAGGTATGGTATGAGAAAAAACAATCTCCATTTGAAATGTGGAAGTTCCCCACTTTATTCCATGAATATCCACTGTTTTTAGATGTTATTTTTTTTTTTTTTTCAAATAAAATACTGTAATGTTTTTCAACCAATTTTTTCTTTAGAGGACTTGCTGGAATCCCTTTATTTTTCAAGAATTACACCCAGTATGCAGAACACTAGAGGTTGTACTGTACAATGTATATATACAGAATAATGTGTGGAGCCCACTGGGACGAGGTACTCGGTGCCGGACCGGGGTACTGCTGGGGATGTCACGGCGGTCCTGGTCCGGACCGTGTCCCGGGTTCGCACAATAAAATGGGGTGTATTTACAGGGGATTTGGTTGTCGTGACGCCACCCTTGGGTTGTGGTCAGTGAGGGGACCACCGCTGCAGTGTATTCTGTCAGGAGGATGGATGGATGCTGCAGCAAGGTGGATTAGCCTGCCGGGGTCGGGACAGCTCCTGACAGGGTAAAATGGAGGATTGACAGTTTTTTATACCTGAAATCAGACAGAGACACTGAAGCAGGATTCACCCGGGTTTACTTCTCCATTTCTTCAGTCAAACAGTGCACGGTACAATACAGTTTCCACAACTATACTCAGTTGGCTCCGGTACACTTGAACCCTCTGCAGTCAGGTTCTCACTCTTAGACACCTCATTCCAACTATGTGTCCTTTCAGGCTGATTCTCTGTCTTTCCTTCAGGTGGATTTCGGAGCGGCAGCTCAGTCCCCAAAGTCTATGAGCGGTAAGCCGGGTCCTCTTGGTTGCTGCTGTGCCCCCAACCCTGTAGTGGGAACACAGACCTGGAATCTGTGTCCGCCGTCAGTTTATCTGGGGAGCTGGTCTGAATCCTCAGTCCCCCTCAGAGCTAACACTCAGGGACATCTAAGGCTAGGCTAAACCAGTCTCACAAGGGATCCTGTTTCTATCTTTCATACTCGTCCGTTACCATGACTACGCTTCACCCACTCATATCTAGCCTTACTACCCCTTGCCTGCCTAGAGTCCCAGGCTCCGGGTTAGGTCCCTATGTCAGTGGATATGTGATTTGAGGTGTTTGCTAAACAAACTGTCTACCCTCCTGCCTGGCTGCAGTTTCTACCTGTGGCCACCCTGGTCACAGGGGTGCCACATTTGCAGATATTGAAAATAAGATTCAGTATAGAGGACAGAATACAGCACAGAATCTTAGTGGATCCACCTCACCTGGAGTGTATGAATTTGGTACTGAATGTGTTTGGAGTGATGACTCCTTGACTTTTCCATGCTTTTTGTATTGGTATGTTTAGTCAAGAGAGAGGGAGGAAGCACTACTGCTCCCATGCTGAGGGGACACCATTCTCGTACCTTAATTGCCTCCACAAAGGAGTGAAGATTCATATAGTCAGAAGTGATAAGGCTGAATAGGTGCTCTTCTGGTTTTATATTGACTTCCAGCCAGAAAAAGTGCAACGTGACTTCCACGCCACAAACTTTGTTTGCCTGACCCCCTACAATAGGGAACGATAGGGTAAAAATAGTGAGTAGCTCTTTACCCCATCGCGACGGTGAACCAACCTGTGAAAGTTTCTCCATCAGCATAATATTACCTGGACTGTTCTTAATATAACCTCCCATAGGAAGTAAAGAGAACTGTACTCCAGCCACCTAAGAGGCCCTAAATTTTCTTTTTCATAAGGAGAAAACACCATTGAAATATCAATTATGTCCTATGTGGTGAACTACAGCCACTTTGCCTTTGACAGACTGTATATTATTATTCCCTTAAGAAGTAAACTGTTATGTCTATTAATATGCCTATAATTGCACAAACATCAGGGGCCCTACAACACCTGCACCCAGACATTATCACTACAGGAGCGCCCCCAAGGGGATCATATTCAACACCTCCACCCAGACATCACCACTACAGGAGTGCCCCTGGGGGTCAAATACCATTTTAGCAATTGTTGACATGGGGCAAGTGTTTAGGGGTCCAACAACTCACTTTAGCTACCTTGACATTACCTTCTGTTCCAAATGGAACTACATAATCCCAGCTGGACCCTTTGCAGTTTCTAGCACCTCCCCTATGGCTCAACTCATTTGCATAGCGCTGCAATAAAGCAACCTACAGGGTAATCTATTATTTTATCCTAACAAGAAACAGAGCATGTATACAGCATGCTTTGTAGTGTAAATATCAGAGAAAAGTCACTGTGCATTATCACACACCTTTCAGTACCGCTGTCAATGATTCTGTCTGCAAGTATTTGAATAATTGGTGTCTCTATACAGACCGGGTAATTATCTGAACTTTATAAGTGCCAAAAAATGAGAACATCAAGTAGGGAACATGGTCGTGGTTTCCACAGGATGCGGTGCTTAAATCACAAGGTTTCACAGGATGCGGTGCTTAAATCTTCCCTGAGGAAGGAGCTCGGCACGTGGCTCCGAAACGCATTGGAAATAAATCTATATCACCAATACCGAGACGTCCAGTGTCGTTGGTATATCTTCCTGACAGCAGCGCGGACTTATAGGTATAGAAAAACCTTGTGATTTAAGCCTCCAAACTTAAACACCGTCTTCTGGTGGACAAGGGCAAAGGTTGGTCTTCGTCGTTTGTTAGGCTTGAGTTCTGCTGCTCAAATGGTGAGGCCAGAAAATGTTGAGTCAGTTTTAGATTATACAGTATGGCTACCAGTGCATCCAGTTCCTTTGCATTGTCTTCCACTTGGTCCACTGCTGATAGCTCAGAGTTGTCTTCTGAGGTCCATAGTCTTCTTTTATCCACCAAGCTCTTCAAAATCAGTCAAGCAGTGTGGACCACAAGTCATGCAGCAATCACTTATGCTTTTTTTTGACTGCTAACTGGAGTTCTGTGTCCCGTCCACTTGTCTCTTCTGCAGACGTGGAAGAGAACGAGTTCACTGACGTCTAACCACTTCTTGTAACACATCCAGTCCCGGGGACGGCGGGAGGACCCTGCAGGGGGAGGGCCCAGGTAGTCAGCGAGAAAGTGGGGAGAAAGGTGGAGAGTGGGAAGTTAGGAAGAGCAGTCAGGAAGTAGGAGATGGAACAAAGAGGAAAAACAACAGGAAGTCAGTAAGAAAGGGAGGACGGAGGAGAAGGACTGGAGAGGAGATGTGGCTCGTCCCAAGTCCTGGAACAGCAGACTGCAGAGAGGCAGAGGGAGCCCTAGGGGTGCGGGAAATGAGCGATCCACCAGTGTTCCCGAATCTGAAGTGAAGCGAGTGGCAGGTTGCAGACCAGTGGACCGGCCCTCAAGGTGGTGAGTAGAATTCATACTCCCAACCACGGAACCGGAGACCACAGGATCTAGAGGAGCAGTGGCCGACTCTCGGCACATCTCCTCTGTCCTCTCTCTCTTACTAGCCTCCTACTTCCTGTTGTCTTTCCTTTTATGTTCCCTCTCCTACTTCCTGACTGCTCTTCCTAGTTCCCCACCCTCCACCTTTCTCCCCGCCATCCCGCTGACTACCTAGGCCCTCCCCTGCTCTGTGGACCAACACCACTTTACCGCCAGTGAGTGGGCCTCAATTCAGTACCCGTGTGCTGTGTTGCACTGCTTTGAATACTCTGTGCCGTCATCAGCGCTAGCTATGTTGGCAATCAGCATCACTATACCTCCTGGGAAAAAAAAAGCTGGAGGCCATGATTGACAAGGTGGTGGCACAGGAGAAAGAGGAGCAGGAGGAACAGGGAAAATTGACCCCTGTATCTGGGCTGGTGAACACACAGTGGCCATGTGAACAACTTTCCAAGCATGGGTCAATTCTGGAGGAGGACGATGATGATGGAGGAGGGACTGTCTGCAAGGCAGTGTAGTCATTACTGTATCCTTGTATGTGTATTATTACTCTCATGAGTTAATAATATATCCACACTATGGAATCAGTTATTGTTGGTCTCTCGTATTCCTTATGATTTATTTATAGTGTACCTAGCGTGATTCTACAACTGTTGTAGTGTGCTGCCCTCTAGTGTGCATGTCCTTGTTTTTCTTTGCCTTATCTTATTTTTAATGTATTAAATAAAGATTTATGTTATTTGGCTTTTTTTGTGTGAAATAATTTTTTGAGTAACATCAGCTAAAAAAATGGTGAAAAAGGAATATATTGGGGAGATTATTTTCAAATAAAATATTTATTGGTGTTGTTATTTGTGTCCTTACTGACTTTGTAATGCCACGTATGTGATTGATGCCTCGATATTACATATCTCTGGATATATATACCACGGTCACCACACCATCTAACTCCTTTCATACCATGAACACCAAACCCCACCCACTTATACACCTCAACAACCCCCCTATCCCACTTTATATATTATGACCACCACCCTGTCCCCTCCTTAAGTACCACAACACCCACATCATCCTCTCTGAGTTACACCCACTACACCCTTCTCACTTATGAACTATTATCTTCACTCTGTCTTCACCCCATGCTGCCTTCTTTTAATACTGTCTCCTTCACGTTAGACTTCTGTGGCGCCCCGCACCGAGTGCGTCACAGGAGGGTATTGCAGCCATAAATGCAGCAGCAATATTCTCTGACCCAGCAGTCATATGTTTAACTCAGAGATCCATACCCTACATGCATCACCAAGCATAGAGGGCCAATCAAGGTCCTGGTGGGCGGAGTGTAAGGGTAGTGTGTAGTGGAAAGTGTAACACAATTAGAGAGTCTGAGTTCAGTCTCAGTCAGGCAGTCAGTAGAGTCTGCAGAAGAGCAACGTAGGAGCGGGGGTTCCGCACAGTTCCGTGCGGCCCCCGGGCCGTCACCGGTCGGGTGTCTTCACCTGAGGCCTAAACAACATACGGGTTCCCAAAAACTCCCGTGCCCAACTTACAGCCGGTTTGCTGGTACCGAAGCTAGGAGTCATCTATCACTTCTATGCGAACCAGAGGAGTGGAGGGACCGCTTTACAGGAGCACCCCACCACCCGCCAAATCCAGTCGTCTCACCAGCGGTGTACCCACCAAGGGACCCAAGGCTCCGCAAAGCATCCAGAACGGATACCCCGGATAGGGCATTCAAGCAGCCTCCCTGTACCCGACCTGGTATTCCTGGGCGACAACGGCAACACAAATAGTTAGAATGGAGGAACACCACGGATCTCTGAGAGACACCTATCACTGCTGAGTCCACCCGGTCTGCTACCCACAAACTGTATACCATGTACTGCTTGCTGGTTACAGTAAAGAACCCGTTACAGAGACTTACAGTGTCCGTGCCTTCTTATGAACTGTCTCGCGCACTAAGGTAACCGCAGCTGCCTCAGAACATCTTGCGCAGCTCTTGGCTCCGGGTATCATCGCTTAGCCTGTGGGGAGCGTTCCATCTTGCTGCATTCCATCCCTCGGAGACTCCGCAGCGTCGGTACAGTTACCGAATCACTCATAGGTGGCGTCACGACAAATTAACCCCTTAATCTGTTCCCACAAGACGTCTTCAAGCTTTTGATCTGCACTCAACCAGGCCCCACTACCGGCAGGCGCGGTCCATCCGTGACAAGAAGGAGTAAGAAAACGCCTGTCTAAACCGGAGTCCCAGCCGCGGTGAGTCAGAAGATGGCATCACGAACAGGATACGAGCAGGCCCGTTCCCTAACGGGTATCATGTGCTTTAAAAGAATTTTATTTCAACAATTTGGACTTTGTTCGTCCCTTAAAGAACTTTTCCCGCCTTTTCACCGTTGGGCCAAGATGGCGCCAAGATGGCGTCCCCGCCATGAGGATCCGCCACGTGCAAGCCCAGGGGTGAGCCACCGCCCCTCTTCGTGGGAGGGCTAAGGGCAAAGGCGCCAAAATCATTGTCCGCCCTGATTGCTCGAATCAACTATGGGGGCGGACCAAAGACTTTTTACCACAATTGGACTACAAAAGCCCCCAAGGAAGTGGGAGTGTCATAACATTCTTCACCAGCCCTCGACCAGAACGGTTACCGGTTGGACGGGTGTGGTTCTTCTACCAAGATGGCCAGCATGAAACTCCAAGACCTTATGCAACAGGTCGAGGCGGAGGCAAGAGCAGCCATAGGCCATCCCGGTCCGGGTCCTGTCCTCAACATCGACGGCAGCCCCGACTTTCGGC
This sequence comes from Allobates femoralis, assembly GCA_033576535.1. Taxonomy (NCBI): domain Eukaryota; kingdom Metazoa; phylum Chordata; class Amphibia; order Anura; family Aromobatidae; genus Allobates; species Allobates femoralis. The sequence goes on from JARQOC010000003.1 coordinate 492,864,545, forward strand.
AAGAAGCTTTGCAAGACCTCCGGGTGCGGTTAATTGAGACTGTTGAATGGACTATTCGCAGCTGGAGCGCGAGCCTAGGCAGACGACTACATCATGCGATACAGCAGAGCCGACCGGGTACAGCCACTCCAGGACAAGACGACGTTGCCAGTTTCTCCACAACCTCACCAACGCCCACCACCTGTCCTGCTTCGTCTCCGGAGCCCATAGACTGTGTCATTCCAGTGGAGACCACAGCCCCACCCGTTCCACTGCCTGAAATTGCAGCCGGACCGATACCAGAGCCGGAGCTTGTAACCTGCTCCATAGAAGAAGATGACATTTACCAGGTTCCCACCGCGGAACCCATCAACAGTCATATCACTCCAAAGACTGTTGCCTGTGTCTTCCCTGGACTGGAGACCTCTCTTACCAATACAGAGGCCTACCTGTTCACCGGGATGCAGACACCACTACTAGCAGTTAGAGATGAAGAGGCAGGCAGCCTGGAAGCCTGCAGGACGTCCCTGTGGAAGGATCCGCAGCACCACCGCCCTGTTGTACAGAGGAACCTGTTCCAGCATCTCCAACCATCGAGCAGCCCGATGTGGTCGTCGAGGGAGAAGAGGAGGATGACGACGAGCGACGACGAGACCCGCAGCATTCCTGAGGACCTCGACACTGGTTTTGCTTGGGGAGACACTGAGGAACCTCCGTCCGAGCAGCCAGCTCGGGTACACTGGTCGGGTGCATCAGCGATACCTTCCCCTGTGCCGTTCCACCGGGAGCCAATCCAGACTTCCCGCCAAGTTCAAGCTTCCTACCAATCCACCAGCCGCACCAGTCATCTTCACACCCAGAGCCGTACCGACGGGTATGTACGTCAGCGTCGCCGAGAGGAGTGGCGAGCCCGTGAATGCGCCAACATGGAGGCCCGATTCCGCGGCTCGTCGCCAACTGCCGCTACCTGATGAACTTCGCCGTGAAGGTAGAGTCTCCACCTTTAACCTATCTACCGGGTGGGGGTTCGCTTGGGAGGTGGGTTTGAATGAAGAGGTGTTTGTGGGGCGCCAGGAAGTCGAGTCGAACTTGCCCAGAGGACATCCCGATTGCGACCTATATAGGGGCGATATAATCACTTACGAGCGGTATGCTTGTCTAGATGGGTGGTTCGCCATACGGGTGCGTCATAGTTCTCCGCGCTAGTGACTTGTCTTGCTTGGACTTACCCAATGACTCCTGTTGAATCACTGACTGTGTGATCTGGCGGCTACAGCCTGGACTCTCACAAAGGACAGGCGACCGCCCGTCGGGTCCGCAAAAGTGCTTACCTGTTTATTTTGCTTGCAACACCTTCAGCAAATCTTTACCTGTTATTAATAAAAGTGTATTCTTTTATTGCCGGTTATAAAAATGTAAAAATCTCTCTGTAATGTTGGGTAGTATGACGCTTGGGGACAAGCGTATTTCACCAAGGGGGAGTGTGGCGCCCCGCACCGAGTGCGTCGCAGGAGGGATTGCAGCCATAAATGCAGCAGCAATATTCTCTGACCCAGCAGTCAAATGGTTAACTCAGAGATCCATACCCTTCATGCATCACCTAGCATAAAGGGCCAATCAAGGTCCTGGTGGGCGGAGTGTAAGGTAGTGTGTAGTGGAAAGTGTAACACAATTAGAGAGTCTGAGTTCAGTCTCAGTCAGGCAGTCAGTAGAGTCTGCAGAAGAGCAACGTAGGAGCGGGTGGGTTCCGCACAGTTCCGTGCGGCCCCCGGGCCGTCACCGGTCGGGTGTCTTCACCTGAGGCCTAAACAACCGGGACCGGGCTTTAACATACGGGTTCCCAAAAACTCCCATGCCCAACTTACAGCCGGTTTGCTGGTACCGAAGCTAGGAGTCGTCTATCACTTCTATGCAGAGTGGAGGGACCGCTTTACAGGAGCACCCCACCACCCGCCAAATCCAGTCGTCTCACCAGCGGTGTACCCACCAAGGGACCCAAGGCTCCCCAAAGCATCCGGAACATATACCCCGGATAGGGCATTCAAGCAGCCTCCCTGTACCCGACCTGGTATTCCTGGGCCACAACGGCAACACAAATAGTTAGAGTGGAGGAACACCACGGATCTCTGAGAGACACCTATCACTGCTGAGTCCACCCGGTCTGCTACCCACAAACTGTATACCATGTACTGCTTGCTGGTTACAGTAAAGAACCCGTCACAGAGACTTACAGTGTCCATGCCTTCTTATGAACTGTCTCCGCTCACTAAGGTAACCGCAGCTGCCTCAGAACATCTTGCGCAGCTCTTGGCTCCGGGATCATCGCTTAGCCTGTGGGGAGCGTTCCATCTTGCTGCATTCCATCCCCCGGAGACCCCGCAGCGTCGGTACAGTTACCGAATCACTCATAGGTGGCGTCACGACAAATTAACCCCTTAATCTGTTCCCACAAGACGTCTTCAAGCTTTTGATCTGCACTCAACTGGGCCCCACTACCGGCAGGCACGGTCCATCCGTGACAAGAAGGAGGAAGAAAACGCCTGTCTAAACCAGAGTCCCGGCCGCGGTGAGTCACTTCTTCATACTGAGCCATGTTGCCCTTTATGCATACTGAGCCCTCATGGTACTTCATAGTGTGAAGAAGGGGAACTAAATAGATATGGAGAGAGGGCAGTGTGAAATGGGGGGCACAGCATGTTGAGAGGTTAGTATGGTGGGTGGACATAGTGGAGATATAAAGAGTATAAGGGAAAGGAATAGAGAGGGAAAGCCATGGTATAGGCCATGCATCATAAAGGTGAATGGTGGGGCAGTCATAACTGATAATGGCAGACAGTTTGGTGGTTATAGCTCATTAAGGTGGCAGGTGTAGATCATAAGAGCAAACCAAGTGAAGGCCATATGCCAAGGATGCTCTTTTAGGGCATGGTATGGACAGACATTTTTATGCAGAGGGTAATTATTGTAATTAGAGATGAGCAAACATTTCTGAACAAGGTTCCCCAATTTCAAATTCGACATGAACATTGATGATTTGATTCATGATTGGAAAACCCAAGCATTTTACTAAAAAAAATTAGTAAATGCTCCTTTGTTCGGGGAACAAGTTCAGAATTTTAAAAAGGCCCTAAAGGCCACGTTACACACACAGATATCTGTTCTGATATTGGTCACAGACCTCTGGTTGCAGTGAAACCATGGACACATTGTTCCATTTTGTGGCTGTGTACAAAATGGAGCAATGTGTCACTGCAACCATAGATCTGTGACCAATATCTGAACAGATATCTGTGTGTGTAACGTGGCCTTAATACTTTCCTTGAAGGTTTGGGGCCAAAACGCTTGCTGGGAGAGCTGGTGGCTGAGAACGCTGCTAACCTAAAGTTAGTTTTCTTTTAACATGGGAGATTTAATTAAAAGAAAGCTTTTAAACTTCCTTGACTCTTCAGGTGTTGGGACACCTGCAGGCTGTGAGATTTTGAAAGAGTGTCAGGTTTGTCAGCAGCTGTGAAAACCAGAAACCTTAAAATCTCCTCTAAACACCCCTTTGAAGGTACCGTCACACAGGGAGATATCGCCGGCGATGTTACCGGCGATCGCGGGAGCGCGCATCCCTGGCAACATTGCCAGGGAGATGTCACACGGAGCAACTTGCCGGCGATTTCGTCAGCTAGTTGCCGCGGCTATCACTCGCTGGGTTGCTGGGCAAGCCAGCGAGCGGTAATCCGCAATGTTGGAGATAGGCGGAATCGCCCGCAACATTGTAGGTTGCCGTGTTACACAGGGCGATCAGGCATGATTGCCTGACCAACATCGCCAGGTTTCCCAACATTGTTGGGAAACCTGGCGATGTTACTCAGGCGATTTTTCGCCTGATTATCGCCCTGTCACTCGAGGCAACTCTCCGGCGATGTCGCCACAACCTGACCACGCCCCTCAGTTGCCGGCAACATCGCCGGCGATATCTCCCTGTGTGACGGTACCTTGAGAGAGGAGGGATGGGCGCACCCAAACTGTAAAGTTCGGTGTTCGTACTGAACATCTAGTGTTTGGGCATGGACTTCCTTGAGAAGTCTGTGTTTCTGTTCGGGTTCAGGGCTGTTATTTGCAGCGTGGTGAGGCCCATAGTTATTGGCCCGACTTCCCCAGACAAAAGAATAGCAGCCCGAACATGTCCCAGAAATTGTCGTGTTAGTTATAGGTGTCAATTCCTGTGTAACCCTGCGGCCAGCAGGACTCGTCCCCAGGGTGTAGTGAGATCGGGTCCCATCTGGCTGCCAGCATCCTCCTGTGCCCCGCAGGCATACTTAACCAGGTCTGCGCTCCCATGAAGTCCTCTCTGGCCGCAGCGGCTCTCCGGCGTCTCTCCCCTGCCTCCTCACTTCCTGGTTGCAGGGGGAATGCACATAGGGCGTGCGCACTGCTGTAAGTTAATTTAAAGGGCCAGTACACCTCTTACAGAAATTACCTCTCAGCCAATTGCTGAGTGGGCTGGTGGATACTTAAGGCCCTCACTTCCCTTGGGAGGTGTCTGGGCAACTTCATTCTTTGCTTAGTAGGCAGTTCAGGTCCCTAAGCCGCGCTTGCATCTTGCTTGTAATTCCTGACGTTCTAACATGTCTTGTCTTTCTTACTTTCAGTACTTGACCCTCTGCCTGCCTTATCCACCTGCAGATCCATACAGCACCCATTGATCCCTGGCTGCTTCTCGGATCCTTCTAGCAACACTGAGCCCCTTCTTGCTTTCCTCCCTGGTTTCCTGGTTTCCGTCTTCTTCCCCCTTTGGTATTTTTGGGTCAGACCCTCTGGTTGCTAATTCATTGGATCCACCTTGGCTGTACCGGGACATTCCCTGTATTGGGGTCTGCTTCTTGGTGCTCCCTTGGGGGAACCCAGTGCACTGGCCCTGAGGACTTCCCTTTGGGGTTTTTCCTTCTGTATTTTTATTTAATAAATTCTGTTCTTTTATCTGACGTCCTTGTCCGACTTGTTTTCTGGTATCAGCTTCCATGATATTCCATGGTCAAGTGGTTCACTATTCAGCTCCGTCTGTGGTAGCGTGACATCCAGGGCATCCTCTTCCAGATGCCCTATGTGTGGTGGCATTGGGGTGATAGCTGTCATTAACCCCTCCTGAGTATTGACAGCTTGTCATTAAGCCCAGATTGAACCCACACCCATTATCAATCCTGTGAAGAAATAGTTAAAAAACAAAGAAAATGAGGGTTGTCTGTCTTCAAATAAAGGATTTTTCTAAGTTATGATCATGTACTTCATGTGAACATTGTGAATTATCATCGGAAGGGGTATGTGTGGGGTAATAAATTGGAAAATGAGGGTTGTCTATCTGATTTGTTTCAAATTAAGCATTTTTCTGTGTCTGATTTTTAACTATTTCGTGGAGTATGACCCTGGAGGATAGCCCCTGTGAACCCCCCAAGACCATCTGGGAGGACTCTACAGTATGAAATAGTGATGGGCGAGTCCTAAATTACTCGGAATCGCTTGACTCTAGCGAGTCCGAGCCCGGGACTCGCTACTCGTTGCGAGTCTAGCGAGTCCAATGTTAATGAATGGGGAAGCGAGTAATAGCGAGTAGTGTGCGATTTACAAATCACAGATGTGTCTCGGAAGCTTCAGCCTGAAGCAATCCTAGTTTTGTCAGAGAGTCTGACAAAACTAGGATTGCCATTGATTTGCATTGGACTCGTTTACTGTGCAAGTAATCGCTGGGAAACTCGCACAGTAAGGAGTCAGGCTGTCTCCTCAGTGCTGGCTGCCGCAGCTCCAGGGTCCTAGAGCCCGCCTGCTGCCTGATGTAGCAGAGCTGAGATTGTTCTCAGTCTGCTCATTCCCTGTGCATAGACATCTATATCTATGCAAAGGGATGTAGCAGAGAGGACAACGCATTTTGGACTGCGTCGGACGGAAGAGGATTTTTTTAATTAAAGATGGAGTCCCTAATGGCTTTTTTTTTTTATTTCTAATAAAAAAAATTTCTGTGTTGTGTTTTTTTTAAAACAATTTAATAGAAATTCATGGCGGTCATGTCTAATATTGGCGTGACCGCCATAAATTTCGGGCTTAGGGCCAGCTGATAATACAAAGCTGGCCCTAACCTCTTTATTACCCAGCGTACCACCGCCACCAGGGCCGCTGGAAGAGCGGGGTTCAGCGCCAGAGGATGGCGCTTCAATGAATGCGCCATCTTCTGGGGCGGCTGCGGGCTGCAATTTGCAGCGGGGGGTGCCCAGAAAGCTTGGGCATCCCTGCGCTGCGGATTCCAGTCCCCAGCTGCTTAGCTGTACCTGGCTAGACATAGAAATTGCACGGAGCCCCACACATTTTTTTTTAATTATTTCATGAAATTCATGAAATAATAAAAAAAAGGGCTCCCCTATATTCTTGTGTCTGGCCAGGTACAAATAGGCACCTGGGGGTTGGGGGCAGCCCGTCGCTGCCTGCTGGATCCGGGTGGTTCCAGAAATACTGCGAAGCCCTTGTAATTTTTTTTCTGAAAAATCAATAAAACAATCCTAAAAAAGGGACTGCATCTTTATTAACCCCTCGCCCATGGTCCAGGGGTTAATAAAGATGCAGTCCCTTTTATTTACATTGTTTTATGGATTTGTCAGAAAAAAATTTCGCGTGGGCTTCGCCGTATTTCTGGAACCAGCCGGATCCAGCAGGCAGCGACGGGCTGCCCCCAACCCTCAGGTGCCTATTTGTACCTGGCCAGACACAAGAATACAGGGGAGCCCTTTTTTTTTATTATTTCATGAATTTCATGAAATAATATAAAAAAAATGCGTGGGGCTCCGCGCAATTTCTATGTCTAGCCAGGTACAGCTAAGCAGCTGGGGGCTGGAATCCGCAGCACAGGGAGGCCCAAGCTTTCTGGGCACCTCCCGCTGCAAATTGCAGCCCGCAGCCGCCCCAGAAGATGGCGCGTTCATTGAAGCACCATCCTCTGGCGCTGAACCCCGCTCTTCCAGCGGCCCTGGTGGTGGTGGCACCCTGGGTAATAAAGGGGTTAATACCAGCTTTGTTATACAAGCTGGTATTAAGCCCGAGATTCTTAATGTCAGGCCACGTTTGACCCAGCCACTAAGAATCTCCAATAAAGGGTTAAAAAAACACAACACAGAGAAAATTTTTTATTAGAAATAAAAAAAAAAAGCCATTAGGGACTCCATCTTTAATTAAAAAAATCCTCTTCCGTCCGACGTAGTCCAAAACGCGATGTCCTCTCTGCTACATCCCCTGTGCATAGATATAGATGTCTATGCACAGGGATGAGCAGACTGAGAACAATCGCAGCTCTGCTACATCATCTCTTTGAGCAGGCGGGCTCTAGGACCCTGGAGCTGAGGCAGCCTGCACAGAGCAGACAGCCGGACTCAGCTCGCAAAGTAACAGCAGTTACTTTGCGAGTTTCCCTGTGATTACTTGCACAGTAATCAGACCAATGCAAGTCAAAGGCAATCCTAGTTTTGTCAGAGTCTCTGACAAAACTAGGATTGATATTGACTTGAATTGGACTTGTTACTGTGCGAGTAATCGCTGGGAAACTCGCAGAGTACCGAGTCCTGCGAGTCCCTTACTACTCGCCGAGTAACGAGTCCTAACGAGTATATTCGCCCATCCCTAGTATGAAACAGTCATGTCCATCCCAGTCACCAGTTAAAAGTGTGAGGCTTCAGAAAAAGCCTCCATTTAAAGAGGATTGCCCTAAAAAAGGCCTGTTGTTGGGTCGCTGACGCGTCCTGGTATTGACCTGTTGGACAAATAAGGATTGTTTTGAGTTCTCAGAAGAGCGAGGCCTATTTTTTTGTTTTACTTTTCCCTTTCCCAAGTTTAGTGCCGATTGCACTTCCCCCTGCTGGATTAGCTGGACTGCAGCCTTCAGGCTACACCTCAAAGCCCTTGGACTGTGCCCTTAATGGACTGTGCCCTTAATGGACTGTGCCCATTATCTTGATGGTCTGTACCTCATTGTAATGGTCTGCTGATGTTGTTCGGTCATTGGCCCTGCTGGGACCCTGCATCATGCAGGATGTAAAATTGCAGGCTAATAGCCATGCCTTAGTCCAGGAGTTGCCCTGTTCGGCAGGTAAGGACTGTTTGTTTGGAATTCTGACGAGTTTAGCCTGTTTTTTTTGTCTTGTGGCTGGGTAGGCCTAATTTTATTTTTCCCCTTCTCAAGTTTAGCGCTGGTTTTGGATCCCCAGCTGGTTTTGGATTTGGTCAGAGACCGCGCATGCTCGGGAGCGGGAACGCGTCTCCATGGCTCCCGCGCATGCGCAGTCGTCCGCAGAGACGCACCTCACCAGCGGCCAGGCAGAAGGAGCCGCTACCAAGCGCTCAGCGGCAGGGCAGAGCAGGGGACACAGAAAGTGAAAAATAACCATAATATCATGCACAGAACAGATGGAATATACATATATATTGTAGTAGCAATAATTAGAAGATGGCTTTTTTCATATTCCTTCACTGCGCAGCATGACAAAGTCCAGGGTCCATAATAGTCCACCAGGGGTAGTCAAGAGGTTTCCAGGGAGTCCTCAATACATGCAAAAAATCCTATAATAATTAATAAAAAAAAGGAATTTAAAAGTATGAGACCAAAACCAAAAAGAAAAAGAATAAAAGAAAAGAAAAAGAGAGAGAATGAGGCGGGAGAAGGAGAAAGAGAGAAAAAGAAACAGCACAAATCAGCAACGACATGAATCATCAATTACAAAAAAGGGGCAAATGACAAAGACTCATTTAGTCCATGTGGTGTCACAGTATCAAGGGTGGCAATCCAACAAGCCTCTGTTTTTTTGTCTTGTGGCTGGGTAGGCCTAATTTTATTTTTCCCCTTCTCAAGTTTAGCGCTGGTTTTGGATCCCCCTGCTGGATTAGCGGGACTGCAGCCTTCGGCTACACCTGAAAGCCCTAAATGGACTGTGCCCTTATTGAACTGTGCCCTACATAGATTGTGCCCTAAATGGACTGTGCCCTTAATGGACCATGTCCCATTATCTTGATGACCTGTTCCCCATTTTATGGACTGTGCTAATCCTTGTGGGACTTGCTGTGTCTTATAGACTGTTATGTGAAAAGGAGAAAAATTGGAGGACCCCATATGCCAGCCGGGTCATTTTTTTGCAATGTTCAAGAACTGTGAAAGACTCACTCATATGCTGATGCGCCCTGTGTTGTGCTACTGCCACAATGAGAGAATGTAGTCCAATGCTTATGCACACATCTGTGGAGTTTGTACTCCTGTTGGCCTGTATTAGGGAAAAATGGACTTGGAATCTATAGTTCAGGGATCTTAACCTGGTGTGAACAGGGTCTAGATGACCTGAAGAAAAAAGCAAAAGACTTTTCATAATGTTTTTACCTATGTTTTATGTGTGATCATATGCATCATATGCATCATGTCTTCCAAGTGTCCACTATGGCCAAGAACGGCCATGCTTAAAAAGAAGTGGCATGCGGGGGTGTCCAGTGCCCTCATTAAGTCTTTTACCCCTGAAGACATCACTATTACTGTGTATATTTACATATGTGTGTCTTTTAGACTTATTATGAATAGTCTAAAAAAAATATCACATGTTGGTAGATGATGTAGTTTTTCAGATTTATGTTATACAAACACTGATCATTTTGAAATAAAGTATGCAACAGAATAGTTTTTTAACTTCATTCCTTGTGTGTTGGACTGTTTGTGCAGAGTAAGAGGTGCTTTGGAACTCCCCTACAAATTCTGGAGAACAAGCCACAGGGCTCTGGCCTGAAGGTGTCAATTATGGAAATGCAAGACGCTACACCCACTCCTGCAGAACGAGGCTGGACAATTCCAGACGTCAAGGGTTGCAAACAGTGCATATTTTCAGGATTTACTTAGCATTGTACAAGACGTGTGCAGGTGATCAAATTACCACCTGTACAATGAAATGGAAATCTTGAAAATTGCACTGTTTGCAGCCCTTGAGGACTGGAGTTGCCCCCTGGCTACCTCTACAGAGACTTCTAGTGCAAGGGTGGGCAAGAGGAATCCTCGATCCCTTAAACCACAACTACAGCTCTCACTGGATCTTCTTACAAGAATATGGGGGGGTCATGTTCACAGAACCCATACCCTGTATGCTGTGAGAGCAGGCACGCAGGTACTGGTGAAAGTGTGACTAGCAGTGCACTCACAAAGATTACTCCAGTTCAGACTCAAGGGGTTACACAGGAGCTATCCAGAAAGTTTGAACTGCACTGCAGTCCCTAAGATCACTACTCTTTGCACTCGGTGTCTCACAATGCCGGTAAGATATACATGGTACATCTCACGCAATATTGTGGCGCTTGCAAGACATCAAGTGTTACGAGCGCTGAGGCCACTGAAATCAACTCCATATACCATTATCCTGTTTGCCAAGGCACCGGGACAGTGAGAGAGCCAGGTTGAAGTACCAGGAGTGGTGCATGTAATGGAAGCACCACTCCTGCGGTGGCTCCAGCCTGCTAATTTTTTTTTAAAGATTTTGAAATCTTTTAAGATTTTAAAGATTACTCAAGTTTTTAGCTGTTCAAGTGGATGGATGGATTATGGATTGATACTTATATATATGGAAAGAATAGATTGATGGATAGAAATTATAGAAATATTTATAGATAGATGGAAAAATAGATTTAGAGATAGATGGATAGATTTATAGATATAGTAAAAAACTGAACAGCACCAAACTCAAATAATAATGAGGAGTGTTAAAGCCCAAAAGCAAAATGAACATAGAAAATAATCAGGCAGCACTCCAAAATAAAGAAACAAGTGGACTTTTATTAGTCCATGTGATGCGACGTTTCGGTCGATGTGACCTTCATCAAGCACAGAGTGAATGTGAACAAGCCAGTATAAATATAAAACATAGTGTTCAATGACTGAATTCAATAAGAATAGTAATAAAGCAACATACTGTATATAAGTGCAAGTGCTTCCAATTACATATATAATACTAGCTGGCGGCCCGATTCTAAAGATTCGGGTGGTCTAGAATGCATATACAGTTTATTTAGTAAGAATTAACAATAATGCAATTAAGACATGATATCTATCCATCAACTACCTATGTTTGTATGGTGAATGTAATTTTTGAAAATTTAATTGTTCTGTGGTAAAGTTCTTAGCACACCTACTGGCTAATAATTGTGTATCAATTCAGTAGCTTTATTTAAGATATGAATATTCAGAGTCTACATATCTGCCAGTTTGTGTTTGCCCACCAACTACGGCAAGGTGGCCTTACATCTGATGGGGCCCTACTCTACCTTATTTCGATTTCTTAACACTTTGACACCTTTCACATCAGCTTTTTTCTGCTATTTGCAGAAGATGGGGATGAAAAAAGTAGAATGTCTGCACTTGCCAGCTAAGGGCCTACCTGCGGCACACTTGCAGCAAGTCCCATGCAATGTATATGGAACTTGCAGTTAGCTTGCTGTAAATGCGGGAAACGTGGTTTCGGCAGCTGCACCAAATGCAGTCGCTAAATAACCGCTGGTAACTGCGATTTTTGGGGCCGAAACTGCCATAACCATGTGTGCTGCACCTGCCGCAAGTGATCCACAAATTCCATATACATTGCATGCAACTTACGGCAAGTGTGCCGTAGGTCAGCCCTTAGGCAGCAAGTGCAGAAATTGTTATTTTTCCACTTAAATTCCATAAATAATGGAAAAATACTGCTGTAAAAGCAAAATCTCTCTTTTTGTATCTATCTATTTCCGTATCTATCTAAGTTTATAGAACACACCTGAAGATGGAGATGTGTGTGAACAGCCGTCCCACCCGTCTCTTAGCTGTTCACAAAAACCTCACCCTGTTTAAAAACAAAATTAAATCTCTCAGCAGCTATAGTGCTGGTGCTTCAAATACAGGTTCTTATCACCAAATGAAGGCATTTAGATGATACACATTTAACATCTTGTAGTTAATGTGTGTTCCACTTACATATAAAAATTTGTATTTAGATATCATATTTCTAAATTTATGTAGATATGATATCGAGTTACTAACCGTAAATAGAGCTAGCATTACTGATGTATGTAAAGAGATATTAAATTCATAGCACTATAAAAAAAAAATAATAATTAATATGCTAATAACTACATATGTTATATACGTATTTCCTACATAAGTACTTAAAATCTATATCTATATGACTACACTAATTTTTTTGGTATTTTAAATATTTTTGACTATATTTCTATGGCTACACTAATTTTTTTTGTTTTTGTGTTTTTTCCTTATCTATATACATATAAGTTTCCTATAGGTCTATATGTTCTTAAAAAAAACTAAGAATCCAAAAAATAGAGAAGTAACTTTAAAGTAAAATATTTCTGTAGACTACGTTCCGTGTGAAGACTTTGGTACTATCAGGTAATAATTGTCCTTGAAGTGGTGTATTAAGCACTTTAACTCTCACATTGCAACGTTGCTTCACCCTGGAAAAAGCAACATACAATTGACCATGGGCAAAAGCAGGTTCCGGTAGATAAATACCAACTTCATGGAGGGTCTGGCCTTGAGATTTATTTATGGTCATTGAAAATGCGGGCTTGATGGGAAATTGTCTCCGTCTTAACTTAAAAGGTAATCTAGTCTCTGATGGACATAAATCAATGCGTGGAATGAATACCACATTTCCTGCTGCTGAGCCACTAATGACTTTTGCTTGTATGAAATTGGCATGTAAGGCAGTGACAATGAGGTGCGTACCATTGCAGAGACCTTTTTTCGTGCTCAGATTACGTAGTAACATGACAATTTTAAGTTTGAGCCGATGTGAAGGCATTCCAGTTGGTGTTAGGGAATTTAAAAACTCAAGTGTGTATTGATCCAGGTCATCAGCTTCATCAGGATCGATGGAATCATCACTGATATATTCTGTATAGTCACCTATCAATAAATCCATGACTTGAGAATTGACTTTCTCCACGTCCTCATTTTTTGGACATAAAGTTGCATGAGAAGCAGCTGTATTTATGCTTTCCTTGTCATTTACATCAATACAAAGATGTTGTCCAAAAATGTCAATTATTAAAGAGCCAGTGCATATCATGTCTGGAGGAATTTCAATGACATCATCTCCAAGGTTATCTTCATTAGATAGTTCACCATTTCCCAGTCGAAGCAACCAACTGCTGTAGTTTGTTGTCATGACATCACATAAAACTCTAATAATGAAATGGAGTGAATATTTCGATAGCATTGTGCACTCATCAATAATAAAAAGTTTAGTGCAGTGCAAATCTTTTGCTGCATCGGTATCATTCTTAATCCTGGAAACAGATGTTTCATTCACAGGAATTGGAATCCCATAAAGAGAATGAATGGTTCGTCCACCTTGTAGCAAGTTGGCGGCAATTCCAGTAGTGGCAGCAGGTGACACAATGTCTCCTTGTCCTCTTAGCTGATGTAGGAGTAGGTGATATAGATACGTTTTTTCCGCTGCCACCAGGACCATCGAGGAAAAAACACTTTGGTGTAGAATTAGTGTCTTCTAAAGCTTGAGTGATAGCATCCAAAGCAAAAAGTTGTTCCTCATTTAGAGTAGCTTTCATTTCAGCAGCTGTTGCTAACTCATAATCTTTATCATACTGTGGGAGGAGGTGTTGTTTTTTGACTGGACGTGGCAAATTAAAATCAGTATAAGTTTTGCCATGAGCTTTAAGAACATGTTGGATATCTGTCATAGCATAGCCTTTACAATTGACACACTCGAGAGTGTCAGAGTGGTATGCATGACAGTAGTCTTCTACAAAGTGTTGCTTAAATTCATCCCATAAGTCCCGAGGTTGAGCTGGAGGACCAAATATACAATTGTAGGCAAACATGTCACGTAACTGTGCTGGCATGTTGAGAATACTGGCATCAAGTAATGTACTTCTCCACAGACTATCATCAAATAGTAAGCCAAGGGCTAATGCCGCGTCTTTGAAGCTTTGATGTGTGACTCCGTGTACAGTTTTTATGCTGTCAAAACTGGTTGCACCTTTGACATGTAACAATAACAATCTTAAATAGTAAAACAAAGAGAGAAGGGAGCGCACATAGGGTCTTATCTATGATGATAATTCAATGCCCCCCGATTAGTGTGACTCACCTTTTTGGGTTGTGTGAGTCACAACAAACTGCAAGAGCCTTGTTATCCTGGTCGCTGCAGACACCTGGTAAGGGAGAAATCTGTTTATGTAGAAAAAAGCCCAGGTTTAGATTTCGCGCAGACCACCAAGCAGGAAGGGTATGTTTGATGTCCGTTTATTGAAGCCAACGCGTTTCACAGCAGGACTTGCCCTGAGGAAGCAGCAGGCCCTGCTGTGAAACGCGTTGGCTCAATAAACGGACATCAAACATACCCTTCCTGCTTGGTGGTCTGCGCAGAATCTAAACCTGGGCTTTTTTCTACATAAACAAATCTTAAATAGTAGCGTTATTGGTCTTTCAAACTGACAGTATACATTCGTCCAATCATAGAACCACCTGCTCACTTTCTTACTTCCCAAGAACCTTCTTTCCAAACATAGTTCTCTGGAATTTCACGGTATAAATACTGATGAGCATGCTGGTCATTTTGATTAAGCTCAAAGTAGGCCATGAGAGTAGAATTGCGATGGAGCTTTTGTTTGATGTTTCCAATAGAGTCATCCTCATGAAAATAGAGTGGCTGAGAATGCGGTAGATGTACAGCAAGGCGCATAATACTATGAGATTGTTTATGCATGGGATATGCGAATATTCTCCAAGCTGCTTCCGGTGCACTGACATATCTTGAGTCTATGAATTGGTGTGTTTCATCATGTTGGATGTTAGTCTGGGAGATTTCAAGATTGGCTTTATCATGTCCTTTGTAGACATATTTAAATAAATATTTCACAGCCTGAATGGAACCACAAACTTCGACGTTAATATGGCACTTGTATTTTAATAGCAGGAATGGATTATATGGAACCACCCACGAATTGTCAATCATGTGAGATTGGTGTTGAAAAGATGGGCCAAATTGTCGGCGATAAGTAGGATAGGCATCCTTAGCTATAATGGTTTTTGTTTGCAAATCTTTAGGGAATCCTTTGGTACACTTCCCGAATCCATGCAGGGAGAATTTGGATTGTGTTCTCCACACGGACCATGAATCATATGTTGAAGAACAATTGTATGGAGCAGAGGGTAGTGGGTAGGATTAGGAATTTCTGCCCACACTGTATTGTCTACGTCATCCTCCGTCCTTAATTTGGAGTTGCTATCCAGAATGAGTAAAATGTGAGCATGTGGTAGGCCACGTTTCTGAAATTCAATGACATGAACCATCTGGCACACTTTTCCAAACAATCCCTTGTTAATATCTCTTAAAAGAGCATCGAGCTTAATTTTGAAAACACGTGCAACTAAATCTGGTCTGTGTTCCACACGCTGCCATGCTTGTAAATTAGCAGTTATTTCACTCCATTTTGGATTACAGGTCATGGTTATAAAGAGATCAGGGCGACCATATTTTGTGACAATTGACATGGCATCTTGGTGCCGCTGCTGCATGTTTCTGGGACTACCTTCAAATGAGGATGGTAAAATCACAGTTTTTTCCAATGGGGATTCCCTTCTCAATAGATTTTTTAAGTGGATGTTCTTGTAGAACGCAATAATCCTCCACTTTGAGATCCTTTTGGTGTTTGCGGATGTAATGGAGTCGATTGGCTTCAATTTTCACATAAGCATCGACAAAATATTGCTGAGTGAGTTTTCCACCATTGAGGAGTGGATTGAAGTCATTTCTGACAGACAGCACATAGCAGTAATATTGTAGTTGTGTAATCTGACGTGGATTTTGTCCTTGGTGCTTAAGTCCATCATGCCATCCTTGGTCTCCATGAGGGAAAAATAAAGGATATAACAAGGCATCTAAATTGCTGTGGAGGATACTTGTTGCGTTTTGGGAGCTAAAGGGTTGTTCGGGTCAGGTTTGAGATGAATGAATATGTCGCGATTAAATGGTGGCTCTCCATCATCATTTTCAAAGACAACGGCGACTTCATTCACAGTCGGATTATTATAGCGTCTTGGATCTTGCGTGCGATCTTGTTTCAGGGCCATGGTTATATTTGGCATGACAGTGTTATTTTGTAAAGCTTTAATCTGTTCTTCATGTTCCACATCTCTTAACATCTTGTACGCAGCTACAAATGGATTGACAGTGTCTAAAAGAGTTGCAATAAGACTCATCAGAGTGGGATGACATTTCTGATTTTCTTTACATTGCAAGCATTGTTCTGTAGCAGTAGCAGTGTCCAAAATATAAAGTTGGGCATACGCAGGAACTTGATCTTCAGAGGGATGTAGTGTTCCAGTGCGGTGGTATATTTGTCCATCTATGCGGAAACAATATGGGCCATGTCCAGGTGGTGGTGAAATATTTGCACCCATGGAGGCGAAAGCAAATGAACTGTTAATGTTGCGTATGTTATCCATGAAATTTTTACTGAATGGACTTTCTCCTTTCATTAAAAGTGTCAAGACGTCTGGATATTGTGGTATTGCTATTCAGACTTTGGCCTTATGACAACAAAGGGTAAAACTTTTATCTGATGGTATTTCATCCCCAAAATGTAGGGCGTTACAATGTTGACACACATAGTTCATAGGACCACAGGTGTGTTCTTGAATAGTACTGTCATCTTGAGTGACAGCTTTAGGCAGTAGAGGGTGAGGCATTGTTAAAGGGGCATTAGAACGTTTGTGTAGAGCCACGTATATTAACCGTCGGACAGGTATAGGCTCCTGAAGGTGTGATGAATCTTCATTTGAGGTAGTAGAAGGTTTATTTTGACGGTGTAAACGGCGGGCAGCAGCAGCTTTTTGTAAGCGATTTGTGTGCGACTTAGGAGACTCATTAGTGACACGTGTGTGAAAGGCAGCGTTAACTTGGTTCAGGCGACAGATTTTAGCTTCTGAAGTCTCAGCATCACGGTATTTGCGCTTACGTTTAGTGTGTGAAGTAGGTCCAGTATCTGGAGTGTGAGCACCTTGAGTAACTGTGCACATTGAAGTGTTATTGAGGTCCAAAAGCATTACTGTGGAAGGGGGGGTAGTTTTTTTGCGGCGTTCATGTGCTGCGGCACCTTGTTGTTGAAAATGTATGGCTTTGTGCTCAGGAGCCTCATTGGCGATACGTGTATTAAAAGCAGACCTAACGGTGTCCAGGCGATGGCGTGTCTGTTGATCAGTTTCGTTAGCACGCTGTTGTCGTTTACGCGCTGCAGCAGCGGCTTTTTTGTCCTTGTCATTCTGATTCTTATTATTGGAGCTAATGTTGGCGTGGGCAAATTACCGTACGTGTACGGGTTACTGACAGTAAGGTAATCAGAGTCAGCAGGTATTAGGAGTAACCAAGAGAGTAATAAGGCGTAGTTATTTTTCAGAAAGATAGAGCAAGTAATAGGCAGTGTATAGTATTAATATATAGGATTAGTCCTTTAATGTCAATGCAGTGGCTAATAGTAG